>JAUYWH010000001.1:23502868-23540253 GCA_034779795.1 Ctenopoma multispine
TAGTCTTAAAGGTAGAGAGGGTGTCTGCCTCCCAAACCTGGGTTGGGAGCTGGTTCCACAGGAGAGGAGCTTGATAGATAAAGGCTCGACCACCCAGTCTGCATTTGGAAACTCTAGGAACCACAAGTAGACCAGCACTCTGTGAGTGAAGTGCTCTGCTGGCATAATAAGGTTCTATGAGGTCTTTAAGATAAGTTGGGGCCTGGTCATTTAGTGCTTTATAAGTGAGGAGCAGGATTTTAAACTCTATTCTAGATTCCTGTCAAAGACATTGTAACATCCAGAATGTTTGTTGAAATAGTTGCACATCAAGGTCTTGAGGAGTAGCATGTGTTGTGTGATAACTGCCTGAACTGCAGAGTGAGGTAATACTTCTCTGTGGGTGTGTCACTACAGATGACCCATTTCATATTACACATCTGATCCAGTGTAAATATAAAAAGAAATTGGATTAAAGGAATTGGATCCCTCGTGTCCTCTACGCACTGAATAAAAACAGATTTTTTGAAATAGTTTGATGAGTCACTGGTGTCAGCAGCAACTGTCACAACCTAACAAGAGGAGCAGCTTCACCATTACAAGTCCTCTGACTATTATCTGAGTTGTTAAACCTGGTCATGATGTTGGGGAGGATCTCAGTGAACCTGTTTAACGCAGTGGATAAAGACGTGCAAACTTATCAAACAGTGGTGCATTTAGCTCCTTCAGTCATCTTGGCTTTCCACATTGAGAGGAAAACAACCCTTTTTCTCTTTTGCCTGCAGAGGCTGTGGAGGAGTGAGACGTGAAGAGCTGGAAGCAGAAAGGTAAATACTCCCTCTAGTGGGGCGTCATGCTGTGCAGTGATCAGAGATCTAATGATCACCGGTTCAACTGGTTCAGTATGGAGGAAGATAACCTAACACCTCTTTTTCTTTTGCATTACAAGGCAACATAAGATCTCCAGGAGAGACTGACATGAATTCCCTAAATACAAAAGACACACAGCGCACTGACAGTCTGAGCAAAGCCACTTATTTCATATACATTGCAGAAAAAATCCCTTAGTGTGTTGCAGGTTATGGAAACACAATTTGTCACATGCAGCACACTAATGAATTGATGGAGACTGTCTGCGGTGCCCATAAATGTTCAATTGCACATCTGTTATAATGTGTACACGGGACAAAAAACTATTCACTTGTTGGTAATTCAAAGCAAATAAGTCATTATGACGACTTCTCCTTCAGATTATTATGCTAATGTGATTATTTCTGTGTACTCATTCTGCAGTGATGGAAGAGAGCACAAGCCGTGGCTGTCATTCGGAGCTGTGTGCCTCGCTGATTTGAATTGTGAAATATTGTACAAATGACCACAGTCATTCACTGGCAGAGGGTGATAAAACTTTCTCCTGCTAAATATACCAAGGGAGAGAGGATGAGATAAAATATATGCAGAGAAAATTGTCTTGGAAGCCCAGTGCCACGGAGTGATAAAATCGATCAAACTCGTCATGACGCATGCTTTGTACACATGCACACATTGAGTATTAATTCAAGAGGGATAAATATGTAAATGAAGTCATAAAATGTAACAGTGTTGATGAAATATGAGTCAAAGTCAAATAGGTTTTGAAGACAAAAAGCCACATCACTCAGCTATTCCCCAAATATCCAGACCGATCGTTAATCCTGGTGCGCATGCATAGAAAGTGTTCTCGCTGGCAACTCAAATGCCACTGAACCCTCACAGGTTTGCTTTTGGCTACAGTGATAAAGTAAAGGCAAACCGGCATTATCATAACGGGTTCGGTTATTACAGTGGAATTTCTGTCACTTCAGTGGGATTAGAATCTGTGGATTCGCTCGTGGAGTCAAAATCGAATCAAATATTCACATGATAATTAGTTTATGAAGTGAAATTGGAATTGATGTGGCGCTAGCTGATTGTATCATCAGTCACTCTCGATGCACCAGTACTACCAGAACGGCCCTAACAGGCACAGGCCCGGGAGCCTGGGGAGTCAGGAGGACTCTCAGCCTGAACCTGTTGATATGTCAAGTGTGTTGTTATTTCTTCTTTGAAAGTCACTGAAGGTGACAAATATTTTATATTTGTTTTTATAGATAGACTTTATTAATAATCAGTACATCCATAGGGCAGTTTTTTGAAACACTATAAATATTATCCATAGACAATTAGTAGCTTAAACCTTCTACAGCAAAAAAAGACAAACAAACAAACTGAAGGTTTTAATAAACCTGCAACCTCTAGTTATCCATCCATCCATTATCTTAACTGCTTGTCCTCTCAGGGGCTGCTGGAACCTATCCCAGCTGTCATGGAGTAAGAGGCGGGGTACACGATGGACAGGTCTCCAGTCTATCACAGGGCTGACATATAGACAAACATCCAATCACAGTCACACCTATGGGCAATTTCAAGTCATCCAACCTCTATTTAGTTTTAGCAAACTTAGATCAATTCAGTGGATAGACTAACTAAGAAGGATCTCATCTAAATCAGATACTTTTTACTTTTTTCTGAATTACTGTTTAACTTTACTATTTTTTAGAGACATATGAACCCTATTAAAGATTTGTTAGTGTCTTTAGCAAGCTTTTTCAACTTTCAACATGGACTCCACTCGTGAGACTCTTGGCCTCTTTAGAATTAAATAATAACTGCATTTACATGCACTTCAATAACCGGGATACTCATAGAAATCTGCTTACATGGGCAATCCTGCAATCAGTTTACACAGGTTTCTGTTGGACGTTAGTTTAAATGAGCCATGTAATGATCTGTCCTTTGATGCTGATACTCTATGTTCCCTGTCTGTAGCCTTTTGTCCTGCACGTGCACCCTTAAAAATATTTTTCAAAATCTGGTGATGTATCCACTTGAGAGAGAAATGTGAGCTCTGCTGAAGGAATCTACCTCTAAATCTATCTCTAATCCCCTAACCTGAATATGGTGACCCATCATAACCTGCTGTAGTCGTGTGACATATAGCCTCTGAAAACCAGATACTAAGACATGAAACAAGCAAACTGTGTTTATAGAGTGGTACCAGAAGTCTAGCAGCCCACGCTGACGTCATGGAATAATCCAGTGTGTAAGTAAATATAGCACAGTAATGCTCGACCTTAAATTCCCTCCTGTTGAGTGGACTCTGTCTTGATTTAACCTTTTCCATTGTGGCTCTTATACTCGTTGGCCACAGTGTAGTCTTCACTGATGCCTACCACATCACTTGTGCTAATGGGATTTGAGCACTATGAAGACAATAGCTTCTGACATTACATGGAAACACTTCCAAGGCTAATGCCTCAGAACAATGTCTGCTCTCCCTCTCCCTTTTCTCTCTCTCTCTCTCTCTCCCTCTCTCTCTCTCTCTCTCTCTCTCTCCTTCTTTGATTCTCTATTTCTGTGTCTCTCTGTCAGACTGAATCATCAACCAGCTGTTTCTCTTCGCTTTACCATCCCTAAACATCGACTCGCCGTTCTCAAAGCACTGCTCAGGCAGACACATACAGTTCTCCTTGCTTCACCATCAAAGCTAAATACATTGACAATAGCCCACAATGCACCTATTAACAATTCAAACAACAGTGTAAACAAGGCTCACTGCTGCACTTGACATTGTTTTCAAGATTTGTATTTTGCTGTTTGAGCATGTCTGACCTAAAAATGAGCAGCCAGGACTTGTTGCATTCCTGTCTCTTCAAAGAGGAAATGTCTTGGGAACCAATTTGCCAGCTCTATGGGATGGCATTGTTTAAACTTTGTCTGTAATGAAACAAAATATTTTTAGACAGATTTTTATAGCCTGTCCTATCTTGTATTTTAGTGGTGTTACAAACCCAGTGCAAGCTGCACCAAACTATCCATGAGCATTAACTCGAGTTCAGCTGAAGAGTAGCATATATTGTACTTTTTTTTTCCTGTGGCGCATTTCCAGACTATAAGAGTGACAACTTTGTGAGTCGACACTGTGCAGCTGAGGGTTGAGTGAACTTTATACAGAGATACACTCATTCAAATCAAAGGAAAGTCAGAGGGAAGAAAATAACTGCCATGGAAAATAACAAAATCTGCTATAAAATGCAGCCGCTGGAGAAAGTTGCAGATTTCTGAGCCTAAAGACACGAGCGAGGGCATGTGAAGATATGTTTATAACCCGCATCCAGAAAATACTATTAATAAGCCTTCATCATTAGTTACCTGTCTGGACTGAGTGATATTGACGAGACACATTGACAGACAGAGTCGTGACAAGATACTGTGGGCATGATTCATTTAGAAAAGGAGATTAGATACGGGAGGGATAAATGGGTCAGCGTCACCCTTTGACTTTAACTTAACTTCAGAGACCTCCTCCCATCTTTCCTCCTGTATGTTACCATCAAAGTCCAGCAGCAGCAGCTTGACAACTTTACAACACATCCTGCGCGAAACCCACTGCAGCAGCCGTTCCTTGGTGTTTTGCTGTAGTTCGATTCCAGCTTTGAAGATCTACAAATCTAATTTCAGTAAAAAGGCCAGTAGCAACTGATGTAACTAAACCCAGAGTAAATGAAACTTTTATTTAAAATGTTTATGTTTAATTTGCAAGTACATTGTGTGTCTCACATTATGATGTGTCAATTAATGCTTACTGTGTGTCCCAAAAATGTTTACACAGTTTAAAGTCTACACAGTTGGGTGAACTCTGTGCCATTATGTTTTATGACGCACATGTATAAGCTGAAATTATAAATGGGCCTTGAGTATAGTCAAGACTCTTGGTTCCCTGAACAAAGACACACTCCACTACCAATAAATAGATAACACTGCAGCTCACAGACAATGTTCTCTCTTTTCTTAAGTCCTTTTTACACAGAAACCAGATTCAAGATTCAAGATTCTTTATTTGTCACATGCATAGTTATACAAGTACAACATGCAGTGAAATGCACCATGATTCACTTCAGGATGTGATGTTCTGTGTGAGGATGCTCTCCACAGCCCCTGAATAGAAAGTCCTAAGGATCATTGGAGAGACCCCAGACGTTCTCAGTTGTCTCAGGTGATACAGGCGCTGCCTAGTCCTTTTGGACAGGACTGCAGTCCATGTCAGGTTAGACAGCACGCTCTCCACTGGAGCTCCGTTGATGACGGGGGGGTTGTAGACTTGCTGCTGTCTCCTAATAAAATCCGCATGGCTACGAGTGGAATACTATGCTGTAATGGTGAGAAGGTGGCCCGTTCTGTAAGAAATCTTTGCCTATTTACACTGCACTTCAAACTGTCACCCAGATTTTATACCCCTTCCCCTCCACAATCCCAATGCCACCTCAGTTCTTTAACACAGGCGACCTCTAACACTATCTCTCAAGATGGCTTAAAAAAGGGTCAGCACTGACCCGGTTTTTACAGAATGGTGAGGTGGTACTGGTACTGGTGCAGTAAACCTGCCTTTAATGGACAGTGTAAAAGGGGGTCCTGTAAGAGCTGTTCTAAACATTCAAGACGTTGCTGAAACTGAAAAGGCTTTCAAAGCTAAATCTGGCTGCGATGAAGGCAGTAAACCGCCCTCTCCTCTAGTGTCTGATTCATTTCTAGATCTGTCACCTTTCAACACTGCCAGCCTGAGAAATTAAGTTGTTGTTTCAAAGCCCACGCTGCTCAAGAAATTCACACCACCAAGGTGGCCCTCTGTAATGTCTGTAATGTTTGAAAATGTGTCAGAGGCTACAGGTAAATCACAACAGAGCTGCATAACTACCACTACTGTGGTGACCAGAGTATCCTCAGCATCATCTGAGAGTTGATGCTCAATAATACTATTATGCAACAGAAAAACTCATAAAGTAATAAAACTAAATGGGAAAAAACTCACACTCACTTTCTTGCCTGTGATCTATTTGACCTTCATTGGTTATCTGGCAAAACATCTCACCATTTCCCCTATATACATTGAAATGACCCCCAGTAGTCCAGTCAGTGGAACACAGTAATCAAACCAGAGACCAGACTCACCTTGTTCAGTATCAAGCCAATTAAATAGCTGCTATTAAAGGTCTTTAAAAGTTTGTTTTTAGTAAAATATGCATTGAGCCCCTACTCACGTTAAGCCCCAGCCACAAGGGAACACGTCGTTCATGGTTGTTTTAAAAGTTCATCAAGTAGTTAGTGTTTAAAGCATATTTCTAACGCCCTGCCTTGTTCCACGCCTGGCTGCAGTTCAAACTCAGTCTGCATTAGTTTATTCTCCATATTGTTCTCAGTGTAGCAGCTGGTCTGGGCTAATTCATTTCTCCCCCACGTGTGACATCACATCCACACATCTCAAACATCTTAAAATGCATCAAAATAATTGAATTGCTCTTTTTTAACAGTAGCCCCAGATCAAACAGGTTAGATCCGGCCCTGTCTGATTCTCTCTCTCTTCTTCACACAAAATCTCAACCAACCTTGATGTTTTAACCAACGGCAGATGGTGAAGCACTGAAGTGGAAGTGTGTGAAGGACCTGACTTCTGACTCCTGGGTCCGGTGCCAGTGTGACACATAGTTTGGCAGTTTGTCTCTGACATGTCAAAATGTGGTGAAAAAACATCTTAATATATAAGTGGTAGTGTGCAACATTTTGTCCTGCTCCGCTCTTTTTAATGAAGGCTTTCTGTTGTCACCACGACCCTAACCAGATAAATAACAAACAGTTCCACAATAAATCCCATTTTATTCATTTAGCACAGAAATCTCTTTTGTGCACAATGATTTAAGAATGAGTCATACCTTATTATTAATTTAACTGGCCTGAAAGCATTTTGTGCTGTTGTGCATGCTGCTTACTGCCTGTGTCACTATGACCCTGACCAGATAAGAAGCTAAACAGGCTTCATAGCTCAAATCGCTTATCTATTTAGTGAGCGGTGGTTTAAAGGTGATTCATAACTTTCTCCTTGAATGCCGGATTACTCATTTTGGAAAGAAACATCATTATTACCAGTAAGCAACATCCACACAGTGAAGAGAAACCTGTCATTTTGATATCACCGTGAGCAACTACTTACTGCAATGTGTCATTTACTGACGCTAGACTGCTGCAAGTGCTTCTTTTTATTGTGAACTAGCCCAACAATCTCCCCCACTTACTTACATAATTGTTTCAAAATAATGAAAATGTAGTAGCTGCATAACACAGCAAAAAGGTCCTGAGTGCGAATTCAGTAGCTGATTAGCAGTTATTGATGATGGATAAATCAATGCATTGAAATACCAAACTTCATTTCAAGAAAAGTGTCTTTTTTCATTTATTCTAATCTTTATTCATCTGACAAATGTACAAAGACTAATTTCAAGTTTGATGCTACACACTGAAAAAGTGTTTCACCTTCATCATCACCTTGGATTCAAGACTTCAGCTGCTCAAAAATCTGTGGTCAACACACGTCTATGAAGCTACGCCATACGTTATAACATGAGTAGAATGAGTTGTGGGAAAACCTGGAAAAAGGCAAAGCATGTGTCTCTCTAAGATCCCAGTTTACACCAGTGGTACCTTCATACAAATACAAGTCACTCGTGTCATGGGCACTGACGCACCCTCCTACCACATACTGGTTTATGCATTTGTTGAAAGACCTAAATTATTTGCAATCCTGTGGTGAGGAATGTTTCTTTTTGAAGTGGCCGACGAACCTCTCATCGCGTTTGGCACGAAGTGGCGAGCCATGACCCATATTTGCTCGCAAAGACTGAGCTTTTGGTGGATGCTCATTTTAAACCCAGTCATGTTAGTCTTGTCTCGGAAAGAACAATGTTACTTGAATATTTCATGAACGTTTCACTCTTCTTTTGCCTTAAGGTTAAGGTTAGAGCTGGTTTTTGAGCGTGTTGTAGTCATTAAACTCTAAATTTGCTAGTTTTTACAAAATATAATTTGGAAAAAAACAGCTTGGTCAAGAGAACTGACAAACACAACTTTCCGAAAATGAGTTTAATAAACAGATAAACCTGACCTGAAGATGAGGTGCTTGAAATGAGCTGACCAACAGTCAGAAATCAAATATTAACTTATAGTATAAAACAGACAGAAGCAGAATGATTTTAATTTTGTTTTACAAAACAGCAACCAGGAATGATTTAGCGTTTTGCATTAATGAATCACATTAATGAATTTTTAAATTTACTCTTACTGTCAATTGAATAAACTGAGTTCATATGCTATTCTGGGCAACACGTGGGGGACACTGCAACTTGCAAGCTCTGCAAATCTGAAACTGTGTACTGTGACTGATCCCTTTGACATTACACAGAGTCATTTAATCAGTTGCTAAAATAATATCGTTGATAGTACAGCCTAATGTTTTTTATTTTCATCTTATGACTAAATTCAGTTGGTATTTTTCTTTATTGATCAGTTGAAATAAAAAAGTATTGATTGCATGAGAGCATGACTAGCAATAGTTTTTTGGTAAACTACTTCAACTTAGCCTTTCATGCCGCCCCCACTCAAACTGTTTCATACTGTTACTTTTCATCTAGTTGCAATTACAAGAACTGAATTTCCTTCATGGTTGTCAGTATTCTGTGGACTTTTGCAAACGCTGACATCCATCAGCAATGCCTCTGCAGACCTCAGTACATTATTTCAAAGTTTTGGTTGTGCTGATATTGGTGCGACTGGTCTGTAAGGCAGACTACTAATTATATTACCGGTGTTGTAGTCCAGAAAGCAGATGGGTTCCCTGCCCATAAAAACGGCTCAGAGATCAGCTATGGTGTTTGTATGACTAAAAGATCTGACACGGTGGCCCTTAAGTACATGTGATGTGAATGATATTTCAATTACAGTATAGGCTTATCGTCCCTATTGCAATTGCATCTCATAATAGTCTGTTATCCATGGCTTTTCATGCTTGATTGTTAAATAGGATTTCAAGGCTCTGCAGGAGTTTGCCAGCAGCAACAAATGAGGCAGAGAATTGAGAATTGATTTCTTATTGAGCAGAGAAAACACCCGCCCTTCTCAAGCCTACTGAGCTAGAGTGCACTCAAATATACATGGCAACTTTATGCAAGGCTGTCATATTTCATTGGAGTTGTTTTTCCATAAGAAACAAAGAAATTGTGACGCAGACTTGCCTGCTGTGGGTTTTTTGATGAAACAGTGAAAAATGATCTCTGTGGGGAACAGAGCTGAAAGGTTCACTGCTACATTGCAATTCCCTTAACCCCAAAGAGTTTATTAAGACCTTTATGACACACTATATATGCTGGTACCCACACAAGTGTAGCACAAACATATACAATTGTTCACATACGCCCACGCAGACAACTGTGCGGAGGTGCAGGCATACAGTATACTCTACTCACCTTCCTTATAAAACTGGTTCAGCTCAGCCATGCCCTTGACATATACTGTACACACTGACATAGGTATGTGTCTGTTTTTATATAGTCAATCTTGGACGTATGCACACACACACACACACTTACAAAAAGGCCTTAAGTGAACTATGAAGTCATGATTGCCTTCTTCACTCATAATAGCTGCCTACGTAAGAACAACCCACGCTTCATGGATAAGTGGAAATGTGTGCATTCACAGGTGTTTGGTAGTTTGGGATTTCTGTTGTCATTTTTCACTCTCGTTGTTAGCTGCCAAATTTTGGGAAGAGGGCATGGAAGAGAGCCATCATAAGAAAAACATGCTGGTGGTGTAGAGGTGGTGGAACAGGAGAGTTGGGTAATTGGAAAAGATACAATGGAATGTCTTATTGCCTGGAAGGCTGTGAACAACGTGGGTGTAAGAACTAAATACACACACACACACACCAGAGACCGGAGAATGGTCAAGAACACAGCACTGTGAGCAGAAGAACCAAAGAGTAGATCAAGCAGACCCAGGAGATTAAAATTGGGAACCATGAGCATCGAGCAGAGCTGGCAGCTGAATAACATGTTGTTCTGGAAAGCAGAGTGTGAACTTTTCCATAGGCCTCGAGGTAAGCCTGCACATTCTCTTACCCAGTCTGTCAGCCAAACACTTTATTTCTTGGTGCAACTGTTTAGCACCGTGCACTGGAAGCGGACCCTTGGTTTACAGTTAATGAGCGTACCTTATTATCACTTATTCCCAGGGTGAAGTAGTGACCATGACAAACATAGCAAATTGAAAAGGAACGAGTCACAATTGCTGTTATGGTGGCAGGGTCAGCGTGGGCACTACACAGCAAACTGCAGCGCACTGAGCGTTCTGACACATGTCAGTCACAGCCAGCATTACATACTGATCCCTGTCCACCACAACATTTGAGCCATCAGGTTGCATTAAGGTTGTAGTTGATCTGGGTAATTCTGTAGTTCACAAAATTTTTCCTGCTACTGGTTAACTGGTTGTCATGATTTACAAAAATGGTGGACCCAAGTTCACAAGATAACACAGGAGGTCGAGGGGGAAAATGGATTTAACAAAACAAGCATGTAACAGGCTAAACTGACAATTACTCCTAACCAGTTCACCAAATCAAATAATCGTTTTCAAAAGACTGTGGGCAAGTCCAAAGAATCACAAGAACTAGGGGCTGGAAGAGGACAGCAGAGAAAAAACTCCAGAGGAACAAGTGAAAACAAACGATGGAGAACAGTAGAAACCAGTAAAGACAGCAGAGGACATGACAAAGGGGGACTGCGGCTGAACGGGGGCGTGGCCAGGTGAGAGTGTGCAGGAAGGGACAGGAGGAAACAGAGACAATGAAAACAAAACAAAGACATGATACTGGTGACTTTTCGATGTGTTTTCATTTTTTTGGGGACAAAATCAGACTGTTCACCTGTTAAATCATGTTTGACGTTTAGTAATTATGTTTCCTCCCAGGCAGAAACTGGTTCCTCCAGGCTCTACATAGACACTTCTTTTATCCACATATGTTTTATGATGTGCAACATGTATTACAATTGTTCTTCTGTTCTCCAAAACCATCTTTCAACAGGAGCTAGATCAATCAATAAGCTTTATTGATGCTCAGGTCTACACATGGCACAGGGCACACAGAGACATTTACAAAACAGCATGTGTGTGTCCACAAAAGCATAGTTACAGCTTTAGCCTGAACCTGTTGGTAATATATAAAAGTGAATTATAGAAGACAATCAGTCCTCACATTGCGGATAATTTTTTATTGATCATACATCAACCAGTTATTTGATGGATTCTTAGTCTAATAGCAACAATTAATACAAAGCTTTCTGGACACCTTGTTGGAAGAGACTTCAATTCGTACTCAATTTCCTGAAACAACGCAGACAAATGTTTGTTTTCCTCTTAAACCGCCCAGAACATCTGTAACCACGCTGAGAGTTCTTCAAAGAGGGGATGGATGGATAGACATCGTTTGTAAGAAGAGATAGTTTTATCATCCAGTACTGAGTGTCAATACAACTCAGATAAACAAGACAGCTAGTGCGGGATCGAAACACATCCAGAGCTTCCATTAGAGAAAATGAATGCAGACAGGTTGTGTGATTTGCAGCCTGCAGAAACTCTGTAATCAATATTCAGGTAAAATATTTAAGGTAACAAATATTACATAATTTCTCTCCCTGATCTAAACATTAGCTGACAGATGCCTCTGGTGAAGCTGCCAACAAATCTCCTCTCTGTCGCTTTGGCACAGATTTGCTGCTCTCTCCTCAGAAGAAGCATTTGAATTTGAAAATATTTGAGGATTTTGGGAACCCTGCAGCTGTGAATGGAAGATCATGGGCAACATGGTGACATAATGTCGTACGTGGCACAGCTCAATGATAATCATAATGGAAATTCAAGAGAAGTTATATGAGGCAGACAATAGAAAATGTTCCACGAAAATGTAAATTCAATAGTTATTCACTAGAATTAAAGATTAGACAACACAACACTTGCATTTACACCAAAAGGTACTACTCAGTCGTAACTGCAGTTGCTTGAGGTTCTTAAAGACACTTCACCTCTCATCAACCAGGTATTTAACCTTTGTGGAGGTGTTAAGTCTAAAAGTGTTTACAACGACTCCACAGAGGCTAAATATTGGGTTGGGACTCAGAACCAGTCAGCTAGAACTGATGATGACTTTTTGGTGAGAGGGACTTCAACAACCCTCAAGCAAGTCTTGTAATACTGAATAGCACATTTGGGAAACCACAATCTCTGCAGACCTGCATTTTAAGACATCAAACAGGCATCAAGGGTTTTTTTCTGATTTACATGTTTTCACAGAGAGAAACAGATAAAATCTCCTTACAACAGACACACATCATCAGATGAGGCGCAGTGAAAAAGTGATTCAGTAACATAACACTTCATGTTGATGTCTTGATGTCCTGATTTTTCTTTGCTCACCTAACAACAGCTCAAATGTCCCTGCTTCAAGTGTGAATGTTTTGTACTTTTGTGTATGTGCATGTATGCGTTTGAAGGGAGGAGGCCGGTGGGCGGTGGGGGATTGCAGGCAGGATTGCAGCGCAGGTAATTGTCTCCGAAGTATGTGTGTCGGCCTCATGGCTAAACAGGGTCTATCAAGCAGGCGCCATGGCAATTGTTGTGCAGCACTATTGTGGTTCCGTTTCTCATTCCGCTCTCAACAATGGAATCTTCCCTCCGTGTTTTGCCAAAGCAGTTGCAGGAGCCAACTTGAATCTCATCCATCCACCTGACAGTCCCCGAATGCAAAAACCTTTTTTAGCCTGATTCTGTTTAGCTCCTTTGGGAAAATTAATAAGTAAAAGCATAATGTTCTCAGAGCAAGCAAGACTGATTTAATGCCTCACCTCAGAACACCTTAACATGCATATGTCTCACTTACTTCCCAACCTTACCCTATGCACTCTCCCTCCTTCCTTCTTACCTCCCTCGTGGGGCTTCTACTTAGTGTTTGTACAATACAGAGGGCTTGAACTCAGCCCTGGTAAATGCTCCATGAGAAAAGATCAATTTTTCATGAATGAGTCCCTGGTGTGTTAAGAAGCAGGCTGGAGCAGGCCGGGTGGTCTGCCTTCAGCAAGAGCGATTAATAGAAGAAACACTGATATCCCACAAGACAACACAATGTAAATCCATGAGGATTTTGTTTCTGGTGGATCTGAAACGATTTTCCTGTTAAAGCTACAGATGGTAAGTCTGACAAAAAACAGCTACATAAATATCCATGCTGCTCCATCTCTACTAACTAACAACTTTCAGTGGATCAGATAAGAGCCACAGTAAAGGATAGAGCTTTTTATGTGCTTTTCTTAACAGCAGAACAGTGAAGCTTTTGAAAATAATTTTGCTTAATCATAATAAATCATACAGTATTTATGTAGGATTTCATGGTTAATTTAAAATCAAATCATTTACAACAAATCATAGCAAAGTCGACAAGAAAAAAAATCTAAAGCATCTAAACTCACCAGTTTTGACATTTGCAGGCTGGTGTGTAACCTTGAAGTTATTTAAATGCTACAGCTGACTAGCAGTTCTGTAGAAAGCCTGTAAATAATGTGACATTAGCTAGAAAGTGTTTGTACTGGACGCTCTTAGTGTACATGGTTACGATTTTATGCTAATATACTTATACAGTACTTTAATTATTAAAACATATATTTTAATGCAGATACTATTTCCATTTACACATCATATAAGAAGAAATACATTTGAATGTCTCATGTGTGGTCACTTTTTTATGCTTCGGTGCAGGCAACAGCTATGGACAGAAGCATTATGTTTTATGGTTGTTTGTCTATACATCAGTCCTGTTGAATATGATATATCAGGAATTCCTTGAGGGAATTTCTTCAAAATTTCTTTAAGTTGGCACAGAATCTGGACTCAAGGATGAACTGATTAGATTTTGCTTGACAAAGACATGAAAACTACAACTTCAGTGGCTGGCAGAGGCAAACAACCGCAAGTCAACTTTTCCTTAACACGGCACTATGTGTCATTCACAGATATGTGTGTGCTGTGAGAGAAATAAAAACATGCCACTGAATTTAAACTTGCTACTGTTGGGGGGCACTGGTCCATGAACCCCATGAGTGCTGGTTTGACTCCCAGTTCCTCTTGACCAATTGACGAAGAATCCCTGGATTAGACACTGGAACCCAGATTTGTGGCGGCTTAAATTCAGCTGCATGTCCACAAGAATTCCCTCAAGGGGATCAATAAGGTAGCTATGTATGCTTTTGTAGTTTCAAATGTAAAGGTTGCCTAAGTCTATACTGATGTTTTGACTAAATTTGCTTAGATATTGGAGTGAAATCACCTACTAGTACCAAATAATAGAACTAGTAACAAAACACAAGCGTCATCATCCCTCTTCTTTCAGTGTGTGAAGTCTGTAGTATGACTGTGGACACTTTAATAGACTTTTCAAGAGGGTCTTTTTAGTATTAATTTCACAGTTGCATAGCTACAAGAGGATTTAATTTGTTCAGGCCAAACATGGTCTGTGTGACTCTTTGACTCACAGTGTGAGACTGGAGAAAGTCCAGTTTGGTGGCTACACAGCTAATTGTCTGTGAAATGCGGCATGCCTATTTCAAGCCAGATGATATTTCTCCCTTTTCATCAACTACAGTTTCAAAGCAACGAGGTCGCTGAGTGGGGCTGAAACCAATGAGGCATTAAAAACCAATACATTATTGTACTGTTAAGCACATCCCCTTATACTCTATGTTCAAAGCGTCCTCTAACAATACAGATACTTAGTGTGTCACATGCTACACAAGAGGAGCACATCCTCAGCACACATCCTGCATATCAAGACAATGGTAGGAGTTCTTTGAGGACCCAGAGCACGATTTGTGTCGGGTTTTTGGCCGCTGCAGCCGAGTCTTTTTTTAAATATCAGTCACTGGTGCCGAACAGGGAAAAAGAGCAATCACCCAGCTGATTAGATTAGCGGACACGAGACAGATAAAGTGTTGGTCGGCTGATTGAGAGAAAACGAAATGCGGGCCAGGACCTGCTACCGCGGATCACATTAATTGTGCTTTAAGTCTACCGCCCGGCAGCTTAGCTAACACTTCTTCCCAGGAACACAATTAATATGGAATGTCTGCTTGTTGTCTGTCTGACGCACACATCCTCACATGCAGCTCTGGAGGGTGATTAGTGGCCACGTTAGGTGCCTCCCAATGAGTTTTAGCACAGCTCACATCTGCTGGATACGAGTCCTGAGGGCACAGCATTAATCCGATGCTCACT
This sequence comes from Ctenopoma multispine, assembly GCA_034779795.1. Taxonomy (NCBI): domain Eukaryota; kingdom Metazoa; phylum Chordata; class Actinopteri; order Anabantiformes; family Anabantidae; genus Ctenopoma; species Ctenopoma multispine. Next base: position 23,518,070 of record JAUYWH010000001.1, read on the forward strand.
ACTGATGGCAAGTCTTATACTACGTATACCTGCACAGGACTGGAATCATGCTTGTTGTGGATTTGCAAACCTCTTATTAATGAAACAGTTTGTTTTAGAATAGTTTTGACATCAGAACACCTTTCAAGATTAAAATTTTATCTGCTGCCCACGTTTACCAGCATATTCAAGCAGGCTGTTTTTGTGTGTTACAATAGTCATAAATCGGTTGAAGTAGGATTTATTCAGAGCAGAGAGGAGCAGGAGAAGGGTCGGTATCTCCTCGTCAGGACTCTGACCTGAGCTACATCGTGGTGGTAGACAGTACAGAGTGCAGGAGTTGCACAAATTGGGCACCGGGGAGTTCTCAACCAATTAAGGGTGTAGTTGACCTGTCAGTCATGCAAGAAGCATGCTTTAAATGCTGTTGTTCAAGAAGTGGCTAAAAATGGTGAGATGGTCAATTAGGGTTTTGTTTAGGTTCTAAAGTTTTAGTTGGATGATTTATTAGATTGAAATAAATGTTTGTGGTTTGTGTTGGGTTATTTGACGAAAGGACTTAAAGATAGAAAACATAAACTTAGTTTGTTTGTAGATTATGGAAGACACTTTATGACAACTCCAATAAACTTGATTCTTGTACTGGTTAATTTAATAGGAATAAATGAGAAAGAAGACATATTTTCAATTAAATATGACGCCAGAGCCTGCAGCCAATTAACTTAGCCTGAGATAAATACCTGATGCAGCATGAAAACAGCTCAGCTAGGTTGCTCCAAAGATTAAAAGAAATCCACCTACCAGCACCTCCACAGTTCAACAGTTAACCTGTATGTCATTCTTTTAAGTTAGTTAGCTAGATCCTGGAGCTAGATAGCTTAGCACGAAGACAGGTATCAGGGGAAATAGCCTTGACCAGGATCAGTTGCCAGGCAGAAGACGGAAGGAAAGTTATGGTTATGTTGTCAAGGTTATGTATCATGCATCTGGAGGAACTGTTCATTTTTTATTATAGCTATTTGATTATTCACCCATAATGCATCAGCTTTTTGACAGGTACGGGTTTGAATATGACGTGATAGTTTAAATCCATACAGGCTATAAGAGGTTCACTTCATTTCCTGAACTTTAAATACCATTCATGTATAGCTCTGACCGCTCGCTCTTTCCACCTCCACTTCACACCATCATCTCTCGCTTCTCATTCTTGCTCATTAAAACCTTCTCCATCGCATAGGTTCCTCCCCATTAGTTCTCATGCTGGCCTCTGTAACTTTCTTGAACTCAAACTAAGAGTTCTGCCTTTGCCGCCGCACCCTCCACCCTGTCACCTCTTTTTTTTATCCTCCATTCCCCTTTTCTCCTGTATCACCCTGCTTTCACAGGAGACTTGCACATCCTCCTGTACCAGTTTTAATTCTTCTTGATCTCAGGGCTGTCTCCTTCTAATTCTCTGGCAGCCTTCAGTGCCCGCAGCACAGATTCATACGAATGTGGTTTCACACTAAAGCCGAGTTCTGTCAGCTTTTTTGATCTTGTAATGTAATATTTGTGCTGTTGTCCATCTCCTTTGTTTTTTAAGAAAACGTTAGTTCTCTACATCGGCCTCTGGGCACCTGATGATGTAGCCAAACGTCAAACGTAACCAAGGAAAAAGAGCTGGGGTTTAATAATGCAATGGTGCATACATTATGATTTTATCAATCTTATTCAAATAAAATAACAGTCAAGAAATGAAACACCCTAATCATTACAATTTGAGACCATATGTAATCAATTGATTGATTGTCTTTTGATATGAATTTATAATTCTTCTTCTGTTGATTCACGTCATGCAGAGTCTTGAACAGATCCCTTTTTTTAGACCCAATACATTATCCAGACTATTTCATCCATCTACATGAAATCCACACCTGAACCATACCCATAGCCTAGTTCAAAACATTCACGACTTTAACAGCACCTAGTATTTTTAATGTAGTGATGGACAGCGGTCAGCATGTGCTGTCACTGGCTATATGCAGCACAGGAAATTAAAGGTAATGATGCCAAGATTTAATGGGAAGAGGGACAGATGGACATGCATGATGGCCTTTCAGCATTTTTAAACCATATTGCACAAGTAAAGTGCAGAAAGTAGACATGCACATATCCCAGTGTAGAGTAACCAATGTCTCTCCATCTTACAGTGCACTGTGCACATGTTTTAGTGCTCAAATGCTGGGATTGAAGTTTAATTGTAGCAAATGGTTGTTTTTATGTTTACCAGGAGGATAGGCCTGATGTGAGTCGCTCTGTCACGCTTCCCTCTGATGCCTTACTACACTGGTCACACTGACACAAACAGCTACTGAGAGCTCCTTTACAAGTGCACATATCCTATCAGATGGTGTCAAGTGACACAATTATAGGTTCTATCCAAAATTTGCCGCCTGTCCGATACTATATTGTGTCAGCCCTTGGATAGCCTATGATTGTGTATCACACCCATAAACACGCCTTGCCTCGCTGAATAACTAACCATCTGATGTGAGATGACATTTTTTTAGATAAGAACAAATGGGGTCCTGCCCCCTTCTCTTCTGTCCAGCAGCCCGCTCACTAAGCTATTTAAAGTGCTAAGGGGTTATTTCCAGTCTCTGCCATGCACTTTGAATGGGAGTGGCAAAAAGGTTAATGAATTCAACACTGTAAGCCACGATTCCCCTTACAGTGGGCACAGCGAGAGGTGGCAGGTGCACAGGGCTTCAGCAGCATGCTGATGAAAGCGCAGCTGTAGAGGAGAGTGTCGCTGCCCCCTGAAGGTGGAGTTCAGCAGGTGCAAGGCTGGTGTGAAGGGGACACACGTCAGGTTTCCTTTAAACACACAAGCTTTGATTAGATCATCGCTCCAGAATTGTTAACTGTGTTTCATCTTGTTTCGTTTTTTAACTTTGGATGAGAAGTGCATTTGCATTTTAAACATGTCCATTGCATCCCAATCTGAGCTTTTTGAAGCTGAGCCAGCCTGCATGCACATTTTGATAGATCTTCATGTTGTCCCTTCCACGACACGTTAAATGATGCTGAAAGCCTTAGTTGATATGGTTTATAGCCCTAGTTTATTACATTAACAGGTGAACACACTGGGAATCTGCTAATTCTACTTTTCGAATGTAAAACTTGCAGCTTTTTTCCATGTCAGATGAAAATAACAGATTTTTTTAATGCATTATTTTAGCATTAAAATATAACATATTTCTATTACATCTCTTTATGCTGTATTTGCAACAGTGCAGTGAGGTAGCATGTGACTGGGATTAGAAAACAGGCAGCGTGAACACTGCTGCATTGTAAGATCGCGCTCCACCCTCTGCCTAGTAATCTTGTCTGTAAACAGTAGCACATGCAAATTTCACCAACAAGCAGAAGAAGATAAGGAGGAAAGCAGAGAGAGCGAGAGGGGGTGAGAAACAGTTTAGATTTGCTACAGAGTGTCTGTGTGCACAAATGTATGTGAGGGAAGGCAGAGAAAAAGAGAGAGTCATACACAGTAAGAGAGAGAGGATTTGTGTCTGTGCACTCTTCTGTCTCAGTATCTGAGCCGCATCTCACACTGCATCTCAACAACTTGACAGAGGGCGTCAGCAGCGAGGGACCTGAACCAGTGACCAGAAACAATCCCCAGGCAGGCTGTGCGTTTCTGTTTTTCCCTCCTCACATCCGTCCATCCATCCGTCCATCCCTCCCCTCCCTCCCTCCTTTGTAAATCAAAGCAACATGCAGCACAGTGCTTAGCTCCACAGTCGCCCAGTGGTACATCAGGTGGAAGAAAATCCAATCTATTTGATTGAGATTTTATTTGCATAGTGTACACAGCGGCTATTACGACTATGATTAAAATAGTCATTCCAAATCCACTGGTACGGAAAGCCAGCAGAGCAGAAACTACATTATTGCTGTGATTGGCTGCAGATAACTTTAGCCATGCGTGACACTGAAGGAGAAAGAAAATCCTTTGGAGATGTGTCTTTGCACTGCATGAGGCTGTATCATCCATTTCGTGATGTGGCACATGGTTCAGCATTCAGAGTCACAGGCCAGCAGCTCTGTGTTTACTCAGTAGTTAGGAAGTCTATGGAATCGATGCGGGGCCCGGCTCTGTGTTTTCCCTACTCCCCGAGCAGTCACCCCACCCTGCTGCACTTAAAATGACAAGCAGCATGGATGCGGCCCTCGCAAGTCTTAGTGGGAGGGGGTCCAGTCAACACAGACGGGAGAGGTGGGGTGTGTGTGTGAGGAGGGTGAGGGAGCACTCGGGGTGGATGCACCATTCTTTATTTATGGAACTGGAAGCTGCCATGACTGACAACCTGGGATAGCAGAGAGGTCCATCTCCCCTTCCAACCTCCTTAAGCTGTCTCACACCCAGACTGCTGTCACACACACACACACAAACACACACACACAAACATCAGGTGGAAACCTCCTATGTCCAAAATGTCACCTTGTCAGGATCACTCCACGCCTGACAACCTCTCAGAGTTCATCCAGAGAGGGGGAGATTTTTTGCCTTTTGTTTGTTTGTTTGTTTATTTGCCGCGTTGCCCGTAGACGAGCAGGTAAACTTTAAAACCACCACATGGGAAAATCAGCACGTGCGGAGACACGAGGAGTCAACACGACAGCTGCGACTCGTTCACCTGAGTGTGGAGAAGCACCGACACGTTCACTGACATACACACCCCCTCAAAAAAAACAAAAAAAAGAGAGACAGAGAGAGAGAGAGAGAGAGAGACAGAGAGAGAAGTTTGGATATGAATGTGACAGACATGTGAACCGACTTTCACATTTCTTGACTCACATCCTGACACGCTTTCATCCAGCAAAGAAGTCTTCTTCTGCATTGCTGTTTTCAACAGATTTCTCTTGTCCTGCTCTGTCACACGCCACTTGACTTTTTAGTTTTGTTTTTTTTGTTTTGTTTTGTTTTTTTCAGCTGAAGCGACGTCTGCACCGCCCCTGCTGAAGCGATGAAAAAGTACATGAAAGCTTTTGCTCCCAACAGCGCTCCATAAATATTGCACCACGCAAACATGTTTGGCCAATTTACACTTTTTCCTTTGTCTGACAGTTCCATCAACAAGCATCTGGGTGGTTTCCATTCACATAAATAAAATATCAGGGGGAATAAACGTGTGTGTGTGTTTTTTAAAAGTTTCTCTCTATCTGATGCACAGCATGGATGTGTTGGACTAGAGAGAGGCGAGTGACAGCTCTGACAAAACACAGATTTTATCTGTTCTAGCATACAAGAGTGCATTTTATTTCATGGGAGACAGTAGTAGGGTCTTTTTCTCCATTCAAAAAGATATATATAAACTTCAAAGCAACAGAGAACAACACATAATATCATGGAAATAAAATGCAGATTCTCCTTTCAGGAGTGCCGCAGAATGTTTAAAATTTAAACATGCTTGCCGCAGCCTTTACAAAGCGCCTGACAAATTATTAGCAGCAACTGTGAGAACATGAAATGCTTCCTCATATCCAGGGCTTTTAATAGTGCTGAGATCTGCCGCACACACGCTGAAGTGTTTGCTTTGTTTGGCGGGAGATCACTTCACAGAGCTTCAGCAGGTCTGACAGGCGGGGAGAGCCGTGTAATAGGTGCCTTAACGGCTGAAACACCCAGCAACAGGATGACGGCGCTTTTATATAAAAAAAACATGTTTGCTGATCGATAAAGAAAGAAAGGGGCCACCTTCTTAAGAGCACCACCTGTCCAACTGAGAGGAGTCAGAACACATGGAGGGTTAAAGCAAGCAGCTCAGACGTCAGCAGCAGGGATTAAAAACTGTTCCTTGAGGTCAAAGCTGAACTCGAGCAGCAGTTCGGCCGGAGCCTGCTACATCACAAGCATCAGTATCTTTGGGAGCAGTTTGATTCACACATGCACAAGCTCTATCTCCGCCTGGAGCAATGCTGATTTTTCTTTTTTTTTCTGCTGTAGCTTGTAAAGCCATTTAAGTTTCGCTGTGGAGACACTGAGCGCAGACTCAGAGCCAGAGAGAGAGATGGAGAGCAGGCCCAAGCTTGCGTGGTAATTACACTGATGCATGCAGGAGGTGTGTTCCACCATGGCTCAGTGGTCAGGTTGATGGGAAAGTGTTAATGCTGCAATACAAGCGCTCGATTTACATGATAGTGTGATCAGATTCATAGATGTCAGTTTGCCTTAGGGACTGAGCTCCAGCACTTTGTGCATATTTTTCAGTATCGAGTCCAGTTAGTTGTGCAGGCTCCAGATTGACTCACTGAAATAAAAGGCTACATGACCTTCACCCTCAGCTGTTTCAGGCTCATTCAATCAGTGCACTGCTGTTTTAACTGTTTGCATGTATAAATACTGACTTCTGAATCCCACACGCAATGTAGATTTAATAGGTTTTTCAGATCAACTTCTGCAAAGGTGTTTGGCTTGTTTTATGCACTAAACCACAGACCTAGCTAGAGCTGAAATTATGAGTTAATTCATCAACTACAGGATGATTTCTACTTTTCTTAAAAGCAGTTTAAAGACTTGCTTTTGTGTTGATGGTGAGAAGTTCAATATCAGCATCAATCACCTAAAATAAATAAACACCATAACACTGGTTTACACAAGGCTATTGTGTGACAGAATGGAAAATCCCCACTATTGCACAACAGTGAAAGCTGAAAGCAGCTGGAGCTGTTTTCCATTAACCACGTGTCTTAGCAATGCAGCTTTAAAAACATCTGTGCTAACTCGGGCACCTTGTTTAAGACACTGGTTAAAAAAAGCAGAACTAAACAGCTTGAAGCATTCGTTTAAACATCACTGTAATTGACTTGACCGGTGCAGTTTTTCAGCTTTTAGGCCGCAGCGGTCAACTCAACACGTTGGCGCCCCCAGATGGTCAAAACAGGCAACAACTTCACTTCAGATCATCAGAAGTGGTGTGCCGTTAACCGTGACGCCTCCTCCTCTGCTCTGCACTCCTTCACCAGAATGTCAAACAGATCTGCTGCGTCTCACTCACACTACACATCACTGCAGTTTGTGACGGATGTGAACATGTGTGACTGTCAAGTGAACAGAGAGCCACATTTAGGTCACATGACGGCAGCTTCATTTTGTTCACTGTTGACCTTGAAAACAGTAGTGAGGAAAGATGTCCTGAGGAAACCTAAGTCACCAACATGACAACTGAACAAACACCCTCCAGTCAGTGATGACCCACATAAACAGACTTTAGACTTGATTCCTTAATTGACGCCAGACTTGACTCAGACTCATGAATAATGGCTCATGAGCACTATGAGTCTTTCAAGGATTGGTAAGGGACTGAGCATTCATGCAGAAGGAAACTTTTGTTTTTTACAACCCTTAACTTAGACTCTACTTTAAAAACTTGAACCTTACACTCTCATCACAGAGATTTCAGCCTTGATTTGGCCTCTAAACTCAAATACTCCAGACGTGGCTCAGACTTCTCATGACCTGAGATCATCACTGACAGTCACTGACACTAAGAACAGAGTTTGTAATGACGTTAAACTGACTCCAACAGACAGTGGAAGGTCATTTAACATCACTCGTCTCCTTGTGTCAACGTGTGCTGGACACCAGTGCATGTGCCAGAGATTTTGACCATTAATTAGGTGTTCCCTGTGGGCCATGCTCGCCAACAGGTCTCCTGTTAGGTAATTTATATATATATATATATATATATATATATATATATATATATATATTGGCAAACAGGGTGAGTAGAGCCTCAGAACCCAAAGAAGGAGTGGACTTATCAAGGATCTATTCTTTCCCACACTTTCGTGCTCTGACCCAAACCAGACCTGCTCTGATTTCCCTGGAGTGAAGCTGCAGCAGCTCTGATATTCTCCAGCGAACTCTCTATCTCTACAAGTTAATGGTCAAAAATCAAGACTTGTTAGCTCAACTTATCATTCAGAGCAAAGTGGCCCTGCCTATTGACAATCCATTCAGCATTACTACATTAACATTGGCTTCTGCTTTTCCTGACCAGGAAGGGCAGAAGTCAACAAAATCAAAAGCTAGTTAGCTTTGTTTGTTAATCTACATTTGTAAATATAGAAAATGTCAGCCTAGCTTGTTAGGCAACATTCAAGAATGTAGCTAAATCTAGCTATCCTAGCTTGTTAGTTATTCTAGGCAACACTCATGAATAGTTCTAGTTAGCCTAACTAGCTTTTGCTGTATTCATTACGCTAACTAGCCTAATTGGCATTGCTACTTAACTTGTTAGTCATCATGAATAAAGTATAAGCTAGATGACCAAGCTTATTCTTCATGAATTTTGACCTAGCTTGCTTCAGTCCTCTTTTCAAGTGGAACTTAACAGCATGTCTTCCTATGTGGCGTTGTAAAAGGACGGAGACATTAAATTGCTTGAACAGTTGATAGCTATTGTGTGAGCTTGTTGAAAAATGTCTACATATCCTGTTTGTAGGTTTATTGTTTGTAACGTTTTAGTTGGTCAGTTGTTCTCTTGGGGTAAAAACAAACGTTTTATCCCGTTATTAAATGTGTAATAATATGCACAACAGCGATGCGACCAAAATATATATTTCTTTACCCAAAAAAGTACTATAATCCAAGTTTTGGGTTTAACTTTAACTTTATTTCTTTGTTACTTTATCGACTCCAGACTCTCAAGACTTTAGCAGTCGTAATTCATCTCATTTCACCTCAGTTGACAGAGTCACAAGATGCTTCAGGAATCCATTTCCCCTCAGCCTGCAGCTGCTGCAGACAGCTGTGGTCGAATCTTCTCATGGGCATCATTTAATTGTTATCATGCAAAGCCCCCCCGTCTCCCTGAGGAGACAGCGGCTTTCTATGATAACAATTAATTTGTTGTTGCTCCCTGCAACAAAGTCACTCCAGTGTCCTCAAGTGCCACCTGCGTCTTCGCTGCAGAGTAATTTAGGTTTTCTGTGTGGTGCTGTGCAACTGTTCAGCAAACAGGATTCCAACAAGTTGATTCCTTACTAAGGAATGTTTTGGGGAAAAAAACAGCACAAAGCAAGGAGTTGTTAAAATCACTTTATTTTCTTGAACTTTAAAAAAAATTATAGGTATAAAACTTAATAAAAATAAATAAGTCGGCATAAATAATAGTTATATAAAGCAAAAACAAGCAAACAGTGGCTTAGACAGACTTGCTGCTATAGTACAACCTGTATATATTTACACCATCGACCCCCTATAACTCCTCTTCTTTTCCACATTCACTCATTGCCGCCTCGCTGTTAATCATCTCCCCCCACACAGCCCCCCTCTGTCACTTTCATTTCCCAATCCTCTCCAGTGCAGGAGGTCAGTGAAAGCTCCGCTCTCAGCATTCTCTCCTGCTTTTTCATGTGACCACAGGGACTACGGTCGGGATTATCTTTCCTCCCCCCTAGTCAGGCCTTCCCCTCTTGCACTTTCACTCTGCCTTTTTTTGCTTGTTGATGCACTCCATCTTATGGCTCTCCTTTTTGTTTATCCTGGGACAAGAGAGGGAGGGAAAAAAAAGAGATTAGGCCCAATCAATAATTCAGAACATCTGGAAGTTGAGTCACATGTCAATGTGTGATGAGATTTGTTGAGCACACTTTGTTACTTGGCTAAAGATTCATGTCTCTTTTATTTAGTTTTCTGCAAAGTAAACTGGGAAGTTTTGCCAGGGAGGGCGTGCATCTATAAAATCCTCTCTGCAGCATCGTGGGGCCAAATAAAATGGTGTGATTTTCTATGAAATGAGTGTTGCTGAATGTTCAGACAGTTAACGCAGCTCAAATGGATTTATGAAAGAGGTTGAATGTGTGAGCAGGTTTAAGTTCAGGTGGTGTGAAGTAAAAGCTAACGTGGAGCGTTCAAATAAAAATAAAAAACGAGCAGTCAGTGGCAAGTTCATTCAAATAAAAGTTCCAAAGTTAGCGGAGGTCAAGGTGATGCTACTGTGTGCTGTCTGCATGGTTGAACCTACCGTTCCCAGCATTTCAGAATGGCCCTGGCTCTTTTTCCTTCAGTGTTCATGCAGATTTTTTCTGTGGAGTTGTTCGGCCTGCTCAGGATTACACTGGAAAAAAAATCTAAATTTAAATCCAAGTAAAAAAAAACAGATGCAATTTCAAATATTAGGAAACTGCTAGTTTTCCTAAACTTACATTAATTCAGTGTGATCACATCCAGGCTGCCTCTCAAGGACTTGGAAGTCTGTTATGTTGCCTTTAATGCCTTTCATTGTGAAGGGGCATGAGCATCGTCCAAGAATGCCCTGAGCTGCAGGGGGGAAGCCAAAGTATTTAGAGCTGCAGCAACAGAACAAGTCACACACACTTTCAGCTTGGAAACGCCTGTTAAACTCTAAACTCACTGTAAGAATGATGCCAATCTTTTGCACATTGTTTCCCATCATGACTGTATGACACGTTCTACAGAGCTATTCACTGTAATCTGTACTTTTACTCACCGTGGTAGAGCTCCATGCAAACTGCAGCCACAAAAACAAGCAAAAGAGCGCAGCTTTTCCCTGCCGCCATTTCTTTTTTCAGACGAGTTGATGGGTAAGTCCAGAGATCCCTCAGAGGAGAAAGCGAGAGTTCAAGCTGGTTTCGAGATCCACTTCCAGTGAGGAGAAAAGAGTGTGGAGCGGATGTCTGCCCCTTTCTCTTTTATTGGGATGGGGGGTGTGGTTTCCCGTCAAGCCAAACCTACGCAAAACTCTGGAATTTCCACATTCTTAAAGATGAGGAGGGTACAGAATAAACTATGTGCAATCACTATGGGTTGTTGGAGGCAATTAGTTAAAGGATTAAATCTCATATACAGACTGTTAAACAACCAGTTGATTAATATTTAACACCTTACCCTTTGTACAGACATGCTCAGACAAACCAAGCCACCACAAATAAACTATGTCGTCTGTCGTTGTGTGACACACAACATGTTGACTTTGACAGCCGATCCACTGCCTGGAAGTGATGTTGCAAAGTTTAGTTATCAGGAACGATAAGGCTGGAAGTTTGGGTTTCCAACAGTGTGCAGACTAAGAACTGAGGTGGTCCTAAACAGAGGTGGGTAGAGTAGCCAAAAATGGTAAAAGTAGCGTTACTTCACAATATTATTACTCAAGTAGGAGAGTAAAAGTAAAGTAAAAAGTAGTCCATCCAAAAAATTACTCAAGTAAGAGTAAAAAAGTACTTGACGAAAAGACTACTCAAGTAGTAACTGTTTGATCGTAATGACTAATTTATTTATATTTTTAAATTGATGTAATCAGACATCAGACAAACAAAAACATCAAATAATGGGCAAATTCTGGTATTTCTGAATAAAAATAAACAGCATCTTTACAAAATAACAAATAAAGGCACAAGAAACGCAAATTTCCAAATCTTACTTTCTCACAACATAAAGCTTTTTAAACCAACACCTACCAAAAAAGAAATCCAGTTACCATGAGTTTGAATTATTGTAAAAGATTGATTAGAATTTCATTTGACATTGACTAGATTTTAATATCTGATCTGAATTCATACAAATATTTCACAAGCTCTGCCTTGACAGTAAGATCACAATTTTGCATTTACCCTTTGTTTAAAATAACAATTTTAATAATACCGAAAAACTCACAATATTATTTTGTAAAAATCTTTCAATTGGTGTAAATGACATCAATACACTGCGTGAGCAATGTTTAACTAGTTCAAGGTTTTTGCTTAGATGATTTAGGTGATCACTTTTATTTTGTAATTTCCGATTAAAACAGAAGTTTTATTTTGAAAGGACCGGGCTTGGCACTAAAAAGCAAACGAGAAAATCGGTAAATATTAAATTATGATTAGGCAGTTGTAAGGTTTTACAAGTACAGGACCCAAAGAGAAGCTGTACACAAGCTGGTAAGTTTGATCATACTTATTAGGTTCAAGAATGGTGAGTGGGGAGTGTCGAGTCAAGGTGTAAAATAAGGGCTGTAGGACCAGAATCTCTCAACCTCCTGACCAATAGGTGGAACTCACAGTAGAGAGAAAACAGGAAACAACAGGTAAGTATGTTGAAATGCTTTGGTTTACTCTTCTCCAAAGGTGAGTATGAGACTGTGGACTCTCCGTGTAGGTGGTAGAGGAAGCAGAAGCCTGAGCTGGGCGAATGAAGGGGAAGCCAGGGGCCCGGTGAATGCACGCATGCACATACAGAATTCAGGCAGCAAGACTCCTCTTTTCAGCAGTAGCAGTAGACAAAGACAAAATTCTCAATCCGATATCCAGATAATGGTCCAACATTACACAGGAAGGCAGAGAAAAGAGATAGCAACAGTCCAACTATCCAGAATCCAACCCAAACACCAGGTCAGAGGTCAAACAGACAGAGGAGACCCTGGCCATACCGGGGGTATCAAAAAAACAGAATCAGATACAAAGATCAGGAGGAAGAGCTCAGGCAGAGGTAGGACAAGATACAGGCAGTGGTCCAAAGCCAGGCTAAGTGCAAAAGAAGGAGAGGAGGGGGGGGCAGACAAGCTGGCAAAGTGAGAGTGTTGGAGGTGTTGCTTAAATAGGCGGAGGTGCAGGTGAAAGCAATTACAGTGATTAGGGTGTAAAGTGGAAGGGTAGAACCAAACAGGAAGTAACTGAAGATTTCAAAATTTTTTTAAGAATTTTAAATAAAAAAAAAAAAAAATTAACCTCACAGGAGAGGGACTTCAGGTTTCTGTTCTTGTACTACGCAACAAACATCATACCTGTTAACAGTTTCTGACAACTATTTACATGTGATGCAAACAAGGGCGGAGGATCTGCCTCCACTTCCAGTGTTAACAAGCCTGCTTGCGTACTGCTGTGACATGTTTCATCCCATTCATGACTAGACAGCTCCCTGCGTGTGAACATTTCTCTTTCCCATAGCCCGGTGTCCTCCAACGTAAATATATTTCACAAGAAATAATCATATGTCACTCACTCAGTCATTGCAATGCCAAGATCTGAGGCTTTAGCTGTACAGATTTTTGGTACATGTGCTTGACACCCTCAAAATATGGGACAAGGTTCACAAAAAGCACTTGCTGTGAAGTCAGCACCTGCATGCAAAGTGGGTTGTTTTTTTATCAGGTGTGCAAAATACAGGGACGAGAAACTGCAAATACATAAATCTAAATCCAGCACATTCCACACTGTGAGTTATAAAAGCTGAAAGCGATGTGCGGTGGCTGTGATTCTGTCTGTATTTAATATGTTTGAAAAGCAGGTGCAATCTGCTGGCACATAGATGGCTGCTGGTATTTGGGTGATGATGATGTATAGGAGAAATAAAAGAACGACTGTATACCAGTATTTGGTATATTTGGGATGACAGACGAAAAATTGGAAATTTATCGCCTGTCCAGTGACCTACATTTTGGGCTGTGGGCTGATTTGGAGCCAGTCACAAGAATCAGCCACGCAGTACCTGCCATGCCAAAACTTCTCTGCGTCTGTGCCACAGAGAGAAGCATCTCTGCATTTGCTAGTTTCTGGCTCATTGCTGCTGCTGTCTGTAGGTAGGTAGGTTGTCATGTGTATTTCTAACCAATATTTATATATAACCAAATAGTTTTTTTGTTCCATTTTAAAAGGGTGGTAAGTGAGGATGACAAACTCTCACCAGTGAAAGACACACAACCCTCATGTAAATACAACCCCTCCAGCATGTCTGCACCTGTTTATGCGCATTGATTACACTGTTTTTCCTATTAGACCTGCACCTGCAAAACGTGCCACAATGAAACGTGCACACAAGATTGCACACTAAACAATACGGCTCAGACTTTGCACACAGCAAGCATGCCGACTGTGCATGTGCCAAAAAATGTAGCCTGGCAGCTGGTGACATGCACCATATGTCACCGTACAGTCACTTTAAAAAGCATTCATAACGTATCACGTTTTAAACATTTACTAAACTGTAAAAAAATGTTGTTTTTTCCACCACTCTACACATAATAACCCATAATGAAGTGAAAGCACGTCATATGCTTTCATATACAGATTTATCAGATATTGAAAACTGGAATCTTTCACTTAGAAAAATATTCCCATCCTTTGCTGTGACGCTCTTAATTGTGGACAGATGCCTCCTGCTTTGTTAAGGACATAAACCGAGCCACAAAGTACATGGAATTTTCCACAACATCATTTTGTGTTGAGAAACAGAACCTTTTCTCTCTGACTGTTCCTAGGAGCATGGTGGCCTCAATAATTGTGAAATGGAACAACCAGGTCTCTTTAACAGTGGCCATGTGGCAAAATTGAGTAACAAGGCAAGAAAGGCTTTGGTCAAGGAGTTGACCAAGAACCCAATAGTCCCGCTTCAGAAGTCCTCTGCAAAGATGGGAGCACTTCATCAATCAGGCCTTTGTCGTAGAGTGGTCATATTAAAGCCTTCCAATTCCAAAGTGTACCAACTAGGATCCTTAACATTATGAAGATTAATGTTTTAATATGTAAACTTTTCAATTTTAGGAATTGGAATCAAATATTTTTGATCTTAACTGTATGTTCTGTGTTCCTGTTTCAGTAAGAGAGAAGTAGTGTGAGTTGATTTTCTTTGGCTGGTTGTAACAGAAAGAGACTGGTCAACAAATTGTTGGCACCGGGAGTCATTGGAAAGCAGCAACACACAGTGTTTCAATATTTAAGCCTCTTGCAGCCAGCATTCTCAGCACAGAAACTCCCCTGCTGTACCGACTGAGCTGATGTCAAAAGAAATTCATAAGAGGAAAGCTCATCCCGTCTGAGTATGTGATGGCACAGTGACATTTGATCTCTGCGTTGTTTCTGCTGGGTCTCTACTTTAATCTGTTGTTATTGCAGTTGATTCTTTAATACCGTAACAGTTTGTCCACACTTCACTTCAGGCCTTTATTTTCTTTTAATTAACTATTTTATTTCAAAGCCAATAAGTCTGCCGAGCATATTACAGGTCAGCAGTTCAATTTTAATGTGAGTATTGAAGAAGTCATCAGAGCTACTTTGGGATTTTTTTTAACTCTTCAGACAGGTCATTTTGATTTGATATTGTGTCTGTTTAATGGGTAAAATGAAAGAAAAGAAAATGAAATGTTAGATATCCATTGATATGTCAAAGTTAGCAGCTAGTTGGTGAACTCAGTGGAGCATTTAGTAGCTGCAGTCACATATTTATATCAGGGGCTGGTGGAGCTGAAAGAGATTATTATACCACCCAGATAACCAGCATCAACTCCAAATAGATACTATTGCTGCCTTTTATCTCCCGGAAGTACAAATGGGAATTTATTTGCAAACGTGTTTGCTGTGAACACGTTGAGTTTACAGCTTGTTCTGCCCTCGTGGCCAAAAACACTAACAAATGCAGCTTTAATAAGCAGCTGCAGTGGTGAACTGCAGGAGACTTATTCATACGCTACACCTTAGAGATTTTCCAGTCAATCTGATATTAATCTCAACATTGCAGCATTTTGCTTTGTGAAATAATAAAGCCTAAAGTAAATGTACTGTGACTGTTTTAGTTGGATTCTCAGGAAAACAATGCAGCTGATTCAAAGTGAAACCAGAACATTTCCAGTTTTTCCTCTATGGTGCAGGTCTAGACTGGAGCCTGGCAGCCTACAGGCTCCAGGACTGAAAATCAGTCGTAAAAGACCACTCAGTCTTATCTCTATGATCAACTCCTGTTTATCGTCTCCATGTCTGGTTCATCTTTTTTGTCTTCAACACAGGTGTAGAAAGTACTGAGTACTTCAGTAAAAGTACTTATGACAGCATAAGTGCTGAATTTGATGCTGTTTATAACATTAATGTAGACGCTTAGTCCAGATTTGTTTGAAAAAGTCTCAAATGTGAAAATGTGTTGTTACAGACTGTGGAACAAACAGTCTTATCTAGTGCGGTTTAGTCCATAAATGATCCGTCAGTGTTTTAGAAATATGGAAAGATTTTTTTACAGGAATCTAATCCTGCATAACGTAACTGGTAACAAAAAGTAAAAGTAGAATATTTTCCTCTGATATGTAGTGAAGAAAAAAGAATGGATGAATGGAAAAGAAATAGTCCAGTAAATGTAGTTATTTACTGCCTCTGGTCTTTACACCTGATTCATTTATATTGTTTATACGTCCAGTTCATCTGTGTTTATATGGGGGGTTTTCTTCTGTGCCTTTATGTGTCCTATTAATCTTTCTTTATGTGTTCTTCATCTCTCCTTATGTCAGATTCGTCTTTCTCAACTTTTCCAGTTTGTCTTTATTGTCTTTATGTCTGATTCATTCTCTTTATGTTCAGGTCAGCTTTACTGTCTTCACGCCTGTTTTTTTTTTTTGTTATTGCTTTTCTGACTGGTTTAGTTTTCTCGTCTTGATGTTCGATTTGTCTCGTCATTCTTCTAGTCTGACTTTCTTTTTCCTTTTTCTTTCTTTTTTTCCTTCTTCTCTTTACTGTCTTTTTGGCCAGTTCGACTAATCTTTATTTTCTACTTATTTATAGTCTTTATGTCCATCTTTTAAGCTGGGTTCTCTTCACATTATTACTTTAATAATGAGATCTCACTGTGACTTTTTACACACAGCTCTTACTTCACTACTTTCTTCAGCTGTATTTTAAATTTAAAGCTACGCTTCAGCGTTTACACATCACATGAGAGATGTTACAGATGTTTCAACCAAACTTTGAATCAGCTACACGAAATCTGTTTTCTATCAGCCTCTGACACGCTGCAGTTTATTTTTTTGCAGAGCACAGCTTGAAGCCACTCGCTCCTTTTCTAATATAATGATTTTGGGAGAACAGATGATATCTGCACATCAAGATCACTGTGGATTCACTTAAAAGAAGTTTAATTTAATGTTGTCAACACACATGTTACTGAACCAGCACTTTGCTGTGATTCTTGCGCAATCATCAATAATGCGTCGTGGCTCATAAGGCTTTTCCTGACTGCATAGTGTTACTTATGATACTTTACATGAATCAGGTTATTACTCTGAAATATCATTATGTAAGTTATTCGTACAACATGTTTCTGAGAAACTGATCACATTCATCTTATATCTGCAGAAGATGACGTAATGTATGAAAAATTGCACAGTGTGGTTTAGGGTCAGTCAGAGTGAAAAACAGCAGGCTTGTTCTGTGGAAACGTCTCCAGGGGGACGGCTCTGTTCCCTGGTCCTCCCTCACACAGCTCAGGCTACCAAGACCCAGCTGCACCGTTTCTACAAAGTCACAGAACCTTAAGGAAAAAGAAACTAAAAGTAAATGTTTGAATGTTAAGCACAGCCTCCAAAGTTAATGAAGGACAGAGAGAGCCTGGGACAACGTTCACACGCCAGAAAGACTCATGTTGAAACATGAGTCATGTTTTTACCACAGTTGTTTTACTTAATATGAAACAAAATGTATGAACATGCAAAACTAAAAAAAGCTTAAAATTACGACCAGATTACTTTTTCTATTAACACAATAATAATATGCTGACAATTAAAGTAATGGGCAAGTTGCAAATACATTGATACTGAACCAACTAAATATCCAGTCTGATAGCACAACATTCAGTTTTGGACTACAGCATTAGTATTCGTATTTAGTAATGTTATTTATGGTCGTCTTTAGACTCTCACAAAGACTGAGCCAGATTAAGCCAGACTGTCACTTCATCCAGAGTTTACCTGTAAACTAAACCAGAATCTACCTCTAACCTTAACCAAAGTGCTTTCAAGTCTCTTGACGACAAGTTCCAGTCAGTCAGCAGATGTTGCTTCAGCAGCACAGCCTCTTAAATCGACTGTCCTATACAACTAAACCGCAGTTACAAATATGTTTTTGTGTGGAATTTAATTGCCACTGCATTATGTTTTCTGTTAACATAATGACCATATGTTCACAATTAACATTAATGACAAGCTGCAAATATGTTGATACCTAACATATGAATGAAATGTCCACAGGCAACGTATTTTTGTCTGCTGAATTATCCAATCTACAACATCCTGTTTTCTCTCTCGCAGAACATCCAGACCTGCAGTTAAACATCCAGCCGTGTGAATCCAGCATTGTTAAAAGTGTTTTACGGGTGGTTCAGGCATCACAGCACTGGATTAAGATTAAGGAAAAAATATATAACAGGCACTTCACACACACAACATGTGCATCAAAATGTAAATGAAAAACACGATCTTTCTCTAAACTAACCTCAGTCCTTTTCTTGCCTAAGCCTAAACTAACCTAAATGCAGAACTTTGGTCTTGAATGCAGGTCTGCAGCTTGTCAGCCCTGCATGGTGCACACCTGCCATCCACCCCAACCACCTCACTTCTTATAAATAAATGTTAATAAACCTGACAAGCAGGACCTCCTAAAACTTTCTCTAAGCTAAATCTAGCATGTATGTGTAGTGACCACAAAACAAAAGAAGCTCATTAGCAAGTTGTAAAAGTGTTAACGTGTTACAATTTAATGTTTAAGAGCCGATAACATTAAATTCTACAACATATCATGTTAAGTACAGTATATGGGGACGGCTTCAACAAAAGCACTGTTTTTCTTACATATGCATACTGTGCAAATGCAGTCACGTCCTCTCAGGTCATGTACCTTACTCCCCAACCACATTCCCTTTGATAGATACAGCATTTAATTAATCCCAAAATATGCAGCATTCAAGGTGTTTTCCACTGAATAAAAACCCTACATAAAAAAGTAAAACAAATACTGTTCTGTATTGTGTTTCACTATTGTGTTTATTTGATTTATGTAAATCTCCCATGGTCAGGAGCTTCAGTAAGTCTAAAGCAAAGTGGATGTGTGAGGATGTGTGATCTGACATCGTGTCTAACTCAACCAGTATATTTCTACTTTAGTAAAATCAACTGTGTGGTAATGTGACCGGATGCGTATTTTTTTCCACTTGCAGCTTGTCAGTACTACTAATACATTCATACTCATAGATGCTGGGATTACAATATGTTCCAAAAAACAATGCTATGTGGATTATTTAGAACTTCTCTCTCCCACGTTTTCACGATCAAACAGATAAGAACAAAGGAAACCTTATCCTTCAAAACTTCAACATTCCTCCCTCTCGTTTTTAAAAAATGTGGTAAATAAATCTCTAATTTGGTTTGGTAATAGTTGGAAAACAAGTAATGCTACAGCTGTTTGACACCAGGGTTTTCTACATTATTTAAGTTGAGTCTTTCTCAACTTTCCCCTGCAGTATAACTGGGCTTCTTTTGAACATGTCACGCTTCATGCAGGGCGCAGGGCAGCAAAGCCAGGTCTCATTCAAGGTAACTAGCAACTGTCACCAGTATAGCTTTTTAAACGTGTAACAGAGATTAGAAACACACCTGCTGAAGGTTTTTATGTATGCATTTTCAAACCTCCACAGTTTTGGGCATCGGCAGAATGTGATATTAAAAATGTAAAGTGTAAATCACAACCACCTGTAAAACCCAAAGAGAGTTCCCACTTGCAGTTTGTTCACGTGTCCCTGCGTGGCTAAGGGGCCGTGTGAATCCACGTAGCTTACTAACGCCTTCAGCTGTGAATATATAGATATCACTTCTGGAAAGTGATTGCACTGTGTTCCGGTATTTCTAACATATACAAATGAATCATGCGCCATGTAGCAGGATTAACTGAGAACTCCGTTCAGTCTTATCTGTTCAAACATTAATTCCTCCTGTCTGGCTCAGACAAGACCTGCAAACAGGGACTGTGCAACCACTCTGTCGATGATGTTCTGTGAAATGTAACGGTGTGATGGGTCATGTAAGGTGAATGACACATCTGATAAGTCAACTGGAAGCCAAGGTGTGTAGGCCCCCGAGGAATTTAGAAGTATAGATGGAGCCACAGGTGTAACTCCGGGGCATCTGCGTAATATCAGGCAGCGGTGACCTCTGAGGGGGCCATGGAGGGGATACTGGGCCGGCTGGGAAAGCTCTTTGATGGAGTCCACATACTCCTCCATGGTGTGGGAGGAACAGTCCAGGTCTCCATGCTCTGTTTCACCCTCCTGCATCTCACTGATGGTAGGAAGCCTGACCACAGTGGAGAGGAGGGATCTGGGCCTCATCCTGCAAAGAAACACATGCCCCTTAATATTCCTGTTGTGTTATTGTGATCTGAATGGTAAAAAAAGAACACCCTCTGCTCTTTTGAGCATTTTCCACATTACACTGTAAAAAAAACATGTTTGAGTTGAGTGAATTAACTGAATTTCTTTTATCATCATGTGATTTCTGACCAGTAATCTTGACAACGTAGCATGGTGGTGTGTCTAGTGATAGTGACGCCATAGGGTCAACAGGTGAAGAAAAATAAATATATATGGGACGGAGCCCTAATAAGTCTGATTGGAGGATGTGTTGCGCTCCAAAAACAGTTCACAAAGCACCAGATGCCACACAGCTCTCCAGAGCAACACGACAACAGCATATTCCAAACAGAACACACCTAAAAAAATACTAAACACAATAAGAGCTTTGTATAAAACACAAAATGATGTTATGCAAGCTGGAAGGGGCATTTTGCAATTTGTATTTACAAAAAATATTTTAGAAAAACTCATGAATTGAGAAGTCGTAGAACGTACCTTTAAGGAACAAAACGTTTCTGTCGTGATGTTGCCACCTCTTATTCTGGGTTTGATAACTTCTGTGCCTGTGAAAAATTAAAGATACTATGTGGTGTTTAAACCTATTAGAATGTTGCGCAACAGGGTTAGTGACATAATTCTTCTTAAGGGAGCTCCTGTGTTCTGTAATGTGCTCTTTAAGAGAACGTGGTCCCTCCACAATATATATTCTTCCTCACAGGCATTGTATCATGTACATGACATGTCAGTCATTTAGTAAAGCGGCTCTGCAGTCTTCTCTTATCAGTGCACCCTGGCAATACTGAGCCAACCTCCACCCCCTCCTCTATCTGCTAAAAGTGTCCTTTCAGTGAAGAAAGGTGATTCTCTGGAAATCAACACCTCCTTCCAGGTTTATGCAGAAAGTTTGTCACAGTGGAATTTTAATGCACACAATAACCAACCATGTGAAAACCACACTCTCTGGATTGTTGCATTTTATCCCATTCTTCCTGACACATCCTCTCAGGATGTGAACAGAGCTGTGTGTGTGTACTCCCTGTAACTGGTTCCAGATGACTAGTTCTTCCAAGGAAACACTTACATACACATTTACACATTCATATGATTGAATTTGAATCTAAGTTCAGACTCACCTGTAATGTCTCTGCGATGATCACTGGTCTTCTGGCATCTCAGTCTTCCTGCCAGTGCTCCTGAGTTCTCATGTCTGTTTTCCCACAGGATGCCAGCACTCAGTGAGTGTTCACTGTGCTTTTCCTAAAGCTCCCAGCACATGAACGTGTGCGCCTGGAACAACCGAGTCGGGGAGCTTTTGTTAATGCATTAGCCAGGCTAGGCAGACTGAGCCATTTAAAGTGTCAGATGGCAGAGATGGTGGATGTGGTTTGGCATGTGCTGTGCAGCAGGAGGGAAACAGAGCGGCGAGGGTGAGACGAGGTGATCAGTCAGCAGGTTATCGATGCATTCAAACAGCCAGAAGCTGCACAGCTTACAACTGGAACTCTGCTCTTATTGATCAGGTGAGGCTGTGGTTAAACACATCAATCTTTGAATTCCTTATTCTATTCTGACAAAAAGCATTAACACAATTCAAGGAAGAGTGGAGCAGTGTAATTCCAGGTCAGGAGCTGCAGGATTAAGCTATTTCTGTTTATTTTGACCGCTGCTTCTGATCAGCTTAGAGGTCAGTCTGTCTCTCACTTTCCCACGTAGCACGGTCCATCCGGGGAACGTTACAGTCACAGAGGATCATTCTTCACATGCTCCTGCAAAGCAAAGACAGCAAAGTCGTAATTAAAGGTCTTTATTCAGTTGGGTCATTTCACTGGGTTTCAACTTCACAGGGCAGAAATAAAAACACACTGGTTACACCGGATGTGTAACTGCCATGGGGGGGTAGACGCTGCTCCATGCACCATGCACAGATCTCTGATAGCACGGGTACATGCCTGAAGTCTCTAATCATGGCATCACTTATCTTCCTTTATCTGAAGATTGAGTCATGGCAACTGGACTTCTTTCTTCCAAGTAGAGACGTTTCGTTCTGCATCCACAGAAC
>JAUYWH010000001.1:23556801-23593771 GCA_034779795.1 Ctenopoma multispine
AAAACCTTAGTTTTGTTACTATGTTTTTCAGGATTCAGCAGCAGTGCAGTAACTTTCAGTTTCAAAGTTTTGCTTTTTGTTTTTCAGTTACAGTTTTGTTTTTCAAATTGACAAACCTAATGGCCCCGTAATAGCACCATAGAATAGCACTATCAAAAAAGACCACACCATAGTGGGACTAATATGTCAGCAAACAGCTGACACATTAGCAGATCTAAATCTATATGCTTTTAGCTCTTGACAGTCTAGTCCCCAGCTCTGTGGGTACATTGGAACACACTGGGTTTATCAGAGCTTTATTTCTGAAAACTGCTGCCCGCTGCATCTGAAAGTGAAGCTGGCAAGTGCAGAGTTTGAATCTGAATTTTAAAATGCTCTGTAGGGTTTTTTCTGGGTTCATTATTAAAGCAACATATTTCACGTTACAAATAGTCATTTAATGCAATGTTAATACTATGAATGTTGACTCGAGCAGTTTTAGGACAGACCTGAAATGTAACTGGAGCTGCACATCCCTGTTTATTCAAATATATTTGCCCTAAATCAATTTGCTTTATAGACAAAGCTGAGCAAAATCATTTTAGTGACATACCCGTGGAGCTCAGTTGTGCCCTGGCACAGAAGACAGCACTCAGGAGAACACAGAGGACAAGGGATGGTTCCATTGTAAAGTGTCACACGCTCCTGCAATAAAAGAAAAAAGTATCACTTATTTGAAATATTAACTCATTCAGGTTCTGCTTCAGAAGTTTGGTCTGCAATAGGGAGATCCCAACATTGACTAGGCTTTATAGTCACAGATCAAATCAAAACATCACATAAGTTAAGTACAATGTGACATGTACTTGACTTGTGATAAACTAATCAGCATATCTACTGCTAAGATACCAATTTATCAACATCTGTTAACGTAGTTTCCAGAAAATGCTGAAAGCAAAGTGGACTGCTGTGAC
Organism: Ctenopoma multispine; assembly: GCA_034779795.1. NCBI lineage: Eukaryota > Metazoa > Chordata > Actinopteri > Anabantiformes > Anabantidae > Ctenopoma > Ctenopoma multispine. The sequence goes on from JAUYWH010000001.1 coordinate 23,557,755, forward strand.
CCAGTTTCTTAAAGGACCCACGTCTACATTCAATAAGATCGTGTTTGGTTTTAACGTGAGCAGAAGTAGCACGTGATGACTTCAGTTGCTGGCAAATGATCTAATCAGTTAGTGAAAGTCACATACAAAGTCAAATTGTTCTTACTTAGTGTATTTGCAGTAGATACGTTGTTGGCAAAAACATAAATATGAATGAACATATTTTTATTTCTCAGAAATCAGAACATTTTCATATCTAGTGTGATGTGAGAGGAACACCTAGTAATACCTAGTGCAGTGATGCAAGTCATATATGTTTCATGCAAAATAAAAACACTAAATGTTTCAGTATAACAACTCAGCAAGTCGTTCGTTTTTATTTCCACATTCAGTGTTCAGCAAAAGGGATACATGACCAAAGAAAAAAACTGCAATAATCACAAAAATAAATCCTTTTTTTGCGTTTTAGAATATGCATTAGCATTAACTCCTTTACACAGCGTACCACTAATAACTCTGCATGTAACTACTGATAATGCAAATAAATATACAAACTGAAAACAATTAGCAGAAGATCTAGCAAATGGTTAGTTAAGCCAAAAAAAAGCCCCACGTCACATCATCTTATATTACAAAAACTTTGTTTACAATTCATGGTATACAACAGTTTGTTGTGTGTTGCCCACTCCCACAAGCTGTTTGTTCACAGCTCAGGATCAAATGTGACAGGAGAAGGTAGGTAGAAGACGTTACTGGTTTCCCAATGCTGCGAGCAGGACAACCCTGCAAACAGAAGCTGGAAATTTTATTTCTAAAAATAACTGAATTTACAGGAAGAAATACCATCATGACATGCAATAATGCAACACATTTTTTTTTTACGTATTGTGACATGTGACATATTGTGATGAATTTTCTTAACATTTTGACGTAATTCCAGCAGGTTTCTTTTCAAAATGCACCAAACCTTTTTCTGTGTGTTGAAATACATGTTTAGCTGATGCTTATCAGCTCATATTAACAGTCTGATTAACTATCTTCATTTTGGTCTGGGAACATGCTAATATTTGCCAGGTAGCACTAAACATACAGTCCAGCTGAGGCTGATGGGAAGGTCATTCGGCCTTAAACTAAAGCATCAGCATCATATATATAAAATATTTAAGTGAGTGAGTATTTTATCTTATTATTCACATGATTTCTTTAGGTGACCTTAAACAATCTAACAATCCAAAGGATGGCTTACACCTAGGAAATTACACTCTTTATTCTCCTGTAAAAACCTTGGCAGACAAACAAGGTGATGACATCATTAACAATTACAAGGACTGAAGGAACTTCACCATCTTTACTCAAAGCAACATCTTCTCAGCACCATTACTTGATTTGTGGATTTCAGACATTGATTGATTAGATTTTATAGTCCAACCTGAGTCACATGGGACAGGATCAGGATCAATCTGCTTCCATCTATGAGACGTTTATTAAAAAGCTGAAAGAAATTTGGCACGAAATGAACCTTTCAACCTTTCTGTGATCCATCCAACTGCTGTATTAACGTTTGACTGAGCGCGCCTGCAGTAACACGGCATCAAATACACAACAATTCAACTTCAAAATATGTAGGATTATATGTATATGTAGGATTTAAATTTTTTTTAATCCTATAGGTTTCATATGTAAAAAATAGGTTTGTTCGGTAACCCAAAATACTCTTTTCATACAACAACATATTTCATGTTCTGAGAGCACCACATTTGAGCAGCCAGCTTTGACTGTATGCTGCATTCATTACATTGATGGATGTGTTTTTGCGGGTTAATCTGAGGAAGGATAGTAAAGAATAACAACTCTTTACTGATCCACCTTCACCTACAACTACATTCCTCTCTGCTTTTCAGAGCACTCTACTATTCTACTACAATGTGAGGATAAGGTGTGAAAAGCTTTGGCAGTAGACATGAAGGTTCTCTGTGAGAAACACTGCTGAATTTCAGACACATTCACTGTACGATTGTGCGATGCAGCACTCCACTGAGTAGACTTCTATATAACACAGTTACACACTGACCTAATCTTACTGTTTCTGTTCATTGATAACTGACAGCTGAAGGTCAGTTTCACGTATCAAGCTTAATGGAGACTTGAAGTGATCCTTCATCGCTCTGCTAATTAAAACGTCAGCCGGTAATAGCTGACCTCATTGCACAAACTCTGATGAACTAATTAAAAGCCGATGAACTAATTAAACCCCCAAAACTTTACGTCCCACCTTGCCTTTGCTGTAATTACACTAGCATGAACGTGCAAAATGAAACACTTACCAATCAATCCATCGCTACCTGACCAAGGAAATACAGGTTCTGAAAATATATATATATATAATATTTATACTTAAGTCATTGTTTTACATATGTTAGTGCCACAGTGTCAAATTAAAGCTCTATGTGAGAAATGATAAAGTTTGAAAAAATCCCACCTGACCCAGTGAAAACTGTGTGATATGATCTATTGTACTTACACTATGATGCATTTTTCAAAAGATGAATAGGAAAGAAAACCAAACCAACAGCTTTCCACTTAAGAATTTGGCTTTTCCGAGACCTCCAAGCTAAACCACTTTAAAAAGCATAGTACCAGCAAAAACAAAGCACATCAGTGCTTTACCTCAGCACTCACTGTATTCTACACACAATGTCAGTCTGGCTAAGGTCCTGCAGTAAAGACCGGCTCTCTGAGCATTTCCTCCTCATCTGCGATGTCCCTTCTGCTTCTTGTTCCTGGCAGGGGTCCTGATGGGCTGACTGGCTGCTCCATTTTCCAGCGGCACAGGCACTGGAGCGGCTCCCGGTGGAGAGGTGGGAGAGAAGAGGTCAGGCTCACAGTCTATGCTGGATTTGAATGGTCCTGCAGAAGAAAACTTTGGGGGACTGATAGACAAAGAATCAAAACAGAAAAGAAAGAAAGGAGATACTAAATATATGTGTTTTAGGTTTTCAAGAGATGCTGCAACAGACAAATCACAAATGTCATGGTTTAGACTGCATCACAGATTTTAAGTCACAATCGGATCAGATTCTTGGTAGAGAAGTCGTCTGACTCTTGTTCTGAGAGTTTTTGGAACTAGACTAGACACTCCCAGGATTTATCAACCATCAGCCTCCCCGCTATCGCTCCCCTGTATGTAATGACGCTGATGATGGTGAAGGTGCTGAAAACATCTGACGAACAAAGTGGTGAAGTCTTTTGTTTTTGATTGATTTGAATTGAGGCCTCGTTCTCATTATGGATTATCTGCTGAACACAAACCGGCAGATTTATGGTAGAATCTTACACCTAAACGAACGAACTAAACAAAAGATCTTTTGTGTGTTTGTGTGTTACCTGATGGGTGTGCGTGGGCTGCTGTTGTGTCGGCGCACATGTCGTGTTCGGGGTTCAAATGAGAAACCTTCCTTCAGACTCTCTAGGACCGAAGGAGCCACATAGGTGAAGCCCTGGAATGATAGATTTTCCACATCAGCTTCAAATAGTGAGAGATAAATGTTACTCATGCTTCATCATTACATAAAATGTTTCTTCACCACAGTGCGGAAAGGAAGGGGAGAGTTGCACAATATGAACTTAGAAATAGTGTCTCACAGCAAAGGCGAGCTCTGCGCTGTGGCTGAGCGAGGTATCGTCCGGACTGTCCACGGGTGTCTGTCTGGTGAACCTGGTGTCAAACTGGCTAACGTCCTCGTCTGACTGCTACACACACACGCACACACACAGACAGACGGGAAAACAAACACAGTCAAACAGTGCTGTATGTGAAATGAAAGTGTTTTTGAAGAGGGTAGTGAAGACATTGACAAACCCACCTATGTGCTAACAAGATGACAAGCGGAGACCTACCAGCTGTGGCTTGTATGGTGGCTCCACTCTCTTGTTCAGCAGGTCATCCCAGTTAATGTGTTTGAAGAACAGATGTTTCTGCAGAGAACAAGAAGAGCTGCACATTTACACACGTCTAGAAGTTAATAACACTGTGTTGCTTGATGCAGTTACCCAACGGTTACATGCATCCGCAACAAGCACAGCGGAAATCTAGAGTAACAATTCTACCTGCTCCAAAATGACTGAGAGACTTCTGATCATATGCTAGGTCATGTTTACTCACCTCTTATTTCACAAAGCTCGGTACAAAGACCGACATGAGCCAATAACCACTGCTGTGTTAGAGAATGTGTGCTCATGAAAGTTACCTGTATATCAGCACAGTCTGCTTTACTGGAGCCAAGTCTTTGAGCTGGATTCTTCTTCAACAGCTGCAAAAACAAACACAGAAGGCCACGTGTCAGTCAGGTAGACATTCATAATTTACCAACAAAGATGTGCTTTCACAGTTACACAGAGGACAAACTGACATCACATACCAAACCTGACAAAAGCCACATTCTCATGAGCCTGATTCGGAGAAAACTAAATCATTGCAAAGTGAGAAAGAACACATCTGTAGCCCCACAAAGGAGACAGTGAAATGCACTTATCATTTTGTCCACTTTGTAGAGTCACAGGTCACAGAGTCACTTTATCATCTGCTCTGCTGTGTACATTCCCAAAAAATATTGTAACTCCGTGTGTGTCTTTGGGAGGGTGCAGCACACTACAAACCTTTTTGATGAGGTCCCTGGCGTCGATGGTCAGGTATGGGGGCAGATTGAGTTTACACTTCAAGATCTTATCAATGGTCTTCTTCCTGTTTTCAGCTGTGAAAGGAGGCTGGTGGAAAATCACAGGAGGACGTCAGCAGTTCCTATAGAATCTTATGACTCAGTTCTCTTCTGTGATGTTTACATTTGGCAGTAATATCAGTCATGAGAAGAGTCATTTACTCATGTTGAACTTACAGCAGTTACTGTGTTGTTACCAGTTAAAAGGTTGTTCACAAACTCTTATTGATCCACAAGAATCCTCTGGTACTTTCATCTCTATCATTTTCTCTGGATGAGCTACATCATTAACACTTCTCTCTATGATGAGAGGAGCTCTGCAAAGACTCTAATGTAAAATTAGCACACTGATTTGAAATTTCTGTTTCTTAAAGCTGCAGTGTGTAAGATTTGATCCACTAAGATTATGAAAATCTATTAGCAGAAATGAAATGTAATATTCATAATTAGGTTGAATTTTCCTTTAGCTTAGACTGAGCACTTTATCTCTTCTTAGAGAGTGAGTCCTTTTCACAGTTATTGCTCCACCATGTTTCTACAATAGCTCAGAACAGACAGACCAGACCAAACGCTACCACCATAGAAGAAGAGTACCAGTAATATTTGCTACTTTACACATTACATATCACTTGACATATTGCTACTTGATGCGGTGACAAACACTGACATTAAACCTGATGGCCACTGTAGCCTCTCACACTTTTTAAGGAGGGAGGAGGGCTGCAGTCTGCATGCTCACCGCTAGATGCCACTAAATCTTTTTGGCAGGTCAGACACCTCAAAGCGCAACACAGTACAATTGTGAGGTTCTTATACTCTGGTACAATATGTTCAAGTTATGCTATTTTTATTATTATACTACACATATTTCTTTTCAGATGCAAATTCTTACAGAATATAATCAACTAATAATTTATGAATATAATGGCTGAAGCACCTGACAAAGCATAAAGTGGTTTCCAAGTCATAATAAATGAATTTGTTTCTCTGGTGTGTAGCTCCAACCTTTGTGTTTGCTTTGCTACTAACTGAAGGGTCCATTTGTGGATATAAGAAATGATGAATTTTCAAAGTAAATTCCTAGAAACAATTTTTGAATTAAACATAATAAGGCCTACAAATGCAGAAACATTATTTGTGAGGCACATGTGGAAAACATCTGGACTAGACTTGTACATTCAGCAGCATCACGTTCAGAGGGGTTTCAAGTACTCTGTTTTTTGTCAATAAAATCAGTCAGTCAGATTAATGCTGAGAGAGTTCATTCTGATGAGGCACTTGGCCGGTGTTACCATGGAAAAAAACACAGTCTGTGATGCAAACCAGTAACAGAGCAAATAAGGACGATTTCTGCAGTGCAGTTGGGAATGAAAGACAGCTCCATAGTTGATAGATTCAAACTGGCACACAGAACAAAACAGAACAGTTTTCTGCCAAAATGAGCCTCGGGTGTTGTATTTAACTTGGACCTCAAACTATCAGCACTTTTAACTTTTAATCAAAAAAAGTGATTTTTCTCTGACACAGCTGTCAGTCTTTCATGCTGCTCAGTGGTACAAGCATTGGTTTTCATGCTGACACACAGAAGTGGACAAACCGTGAGTCAAAATGAAAGGGGCCACGCTGCAATTCTATAGAGGCCACAAGGCGTAACAAGAGATGACTTTTCTAGCACAACAGAGGTGTAAACGATGCAGTCCTCTGCATTTTGTTGGGTTGTTGTGCAGTTGTTCCATTAACTGTTGAAAGTACAAAAGTCTATTTCTTTTTTCAAGCACTTTTTGTAGTAAGTTACAGCTACTTGCCCACAAACCATCACACAGACTGTTGGTCACTTATACGTTTCTCCTTGGCTTGTTTCATCTCCTTATCTGTTTACACAAGTTGTGGGTACAGACCAAACAGACGGTATCAGGGATACAAACTCTTTAGATTAGATTCTAACCTGATGGAAATCTACACTAAAAACTCCGGCTTTCAGGAGCCTCTGAATTACGATAAGAGCATCTGTTTAAAAGATGGTTTGGAAGATCAGGATAAGTTCTCATGCCTCAAACTTCAACTCAGAGGAAAGAGAAATCACAACTAAAATAATACAGCTTATCACCATCTTCTGACAAAGTTGCTTTATTATTAATAACTATTCTCTGACAAAGTTACTTACTGAGCCAGTCATCATATCGTACATCAGGGCCCCCAGGCTCCACCAGTCTACTGCTCTGTTGTGTCCCGACCTGGTCAGGATCTCTGGAGCCCTGTGAAGCAGGAAGGAACACAGAGAAGTGAGACAGAAACAGAAGTTATCAGGGTATAAAAAAAAGAGTGTGGGTGAGATTTGTAATGATTAAAAAAAAAGGATTAAAACTTCTGTCTAATCGACATGTTTGTAAACCAACTTTTTATATGAAAAACATAAAAGTTTACCAACTGCTTGTATGTAGCAACACTTATAACTGATTTAGTGTCGAAGAACAAAGAATTTCCAGTAGAACACATGACACCATTTCATATATAATTTGTTGAAATAATTTGGTTGTGAAATAAGAGAGTATGAAACTTATATATGTGTGTGAGAGCAAACGCTGAGTGACCCACATGTATTCTATGGTGCCACAGAATGTATGCGTGACCGTGCCATCATGAATTGATTCCTTACAGAGGCCAAAGTCAGTCAGCTTGATGTGCCCTTTGAACAGAGAAAAAAAACATGTTGAAGTAACATCTACAGTTTATGTGCATGATTATGTATTCCTCTGCCAACCAGTCACGTTTGGTCACGTTCCATGTTAGCCCATGGAATGTTGACCAGGCTGGCAGGAGACTCATGCTCTGGTTTTGCTGATGGTTGGTATCTGGACTGAGGTTCTGTTTTCCATTATAGGCATTTTGTATTGTTTTGTTTTGTTTTTATTAAAGGGTTTTCCTGTCCTTTCTCTGTGTCTCACGCTAAGGCCCAAGTGAAAATTTTTGCCAAATTTAAAGAAATTCCCTAAAGATGTTCCTGAGATATTGTGTTTTACAAGACCAGGAAACACAAACAACCAGAAGACCACAGCTGTTAGTGTGGAGGCATAATAAATTGTGAGAGATTTTAGCAACCACATGTATTTATGATCGACTTGAAGCAGTCTGACACAGTAAAAGTTTTATCATTATCTTACATTGATTACATTTACTTAGACAAACACATGATGTATTACCTTGGTGATTAAGCATGATGTTTTCAGGTTTGAGGTCTCTGTAAATAATCCCATTGGAGTGGAGGTGACCCAGGGCCATTGTGATCTCTCCTAGATAGAAACTACACACAGGAAGATGCTGTTAAACTCCATGTCCAATGAATCAATTCATTATCATTGGCAGACTGACTGACATCCTTACCAAGCAGTGTCCTCCATGAAGATACCTTCTTTCTCCAGCTGCATGAACAGTTCCCCTCCTGGACATAAACAACAGTAAGGACAGTTAGTGGCATTACAGATTCTTCCTGTCATCTGTTCTTTCTCCCCATTCTTTCATGACTCTGTCTTACCACTTAGACACTCCAGAATGAGATAGAGTTTTCCCCCAGTCTGGAAGGCGTAGAGAAGATCCACAATGAACGGGTGCCTGACCGTCTCCAGGATCTCCCGCTCTGCTCGTGTATGGGCCGTGTCTTTAGCATTACAAACTATCTTAGCCTGTGCCATAGAAGTGAGCAGAGAACAGTGCAGAGAGAGACAAAGAAGGGAAGAAATAAAGAGGAGCAACAGAAAAAAGGAATGAGAGGGGCCGGATGGAGAAGAAAGGGAAAATCAATAGAGTATAAGAGGAACGACTTCACATTCTGTTTATCCTACAATATGTGTCTATAGAGGAAGCTGCGGGCTGCGGGCTGTGTCAACATACCTTCTTCAGGACCTTCATGGCAAATATTTTCCCCGTCTGGGCACCTTGAACCTTCCTCACTTGGAAAACCTTAAAGAAGATACTGTGTCTCAAAATAAAATCATTACAAACGACAGTTTTGTATATCCAACTCTAAAAACTAAATGATGATAGTCAGGGTTCTGCTGAAGGAGATATTTTATGTAGTGCCAGACTGACTAATTGTAATTAAGACATCCCAGTCAGTTTTTTTGGCCTCTTACTGAGCCAGCCTCATATAGTACATTAGTATTGTTTCATCCCACAGTCCAAAGACATGAAGATTAATAAACAAGTCTAAATTGCCCATAAGTAGAAATGTGAGTGTGAATGGTTGTCTGTCTGGCTCAATTTGTGACTTGGTTGTAGAATGGTGACCTGTCTGGGGTGTAACCCTGCCTCTCCCCAAAAGACGGCTGATATTGGCTTCAGCTGTAAAGTTAATAGATGGATGAGCTTACATTTTTTTTGACATGAATACTGGCACTCTCGAGATTGACTTGGCACGTCTGTAATAATATTAAATGTATAATATATTGCATCATCTCAAATGTGAGGACGTATTATATACATGTAAACTGATTATGTCTCTAAATGTAATAATGTTTGTCAGACATGAGTATTGTCACACAGCATCATGGCATAATGTTTACAGTATTGCTAGTAGTACTAAAGTGTAACAGTAGCCCCAGGGCATCTCCACAAACACTGTGGCCCAGTGATGTGTCAGCACTGTTTGCTCTAGAAATCAGCAACAAAACATCAAATGTGTACATGTATACACCAGCAGCTCACTCACCTTGCCATAGGCTCCTTTTCCCAGCACAGTGAGAAGTTCAAAGCAGTCAGGTCCAACCTTCTCACTGTCTCTGTTGACACTTTCACTAGTCAACTCCACCTCTTCTGTCTGAAGACTGGGATAAAGGATGAGCGGGACATAAATAAACACGAAAGTTCATGTTTAACTTTGCATATTGAAGAAAATCAATATTTGTTTTTAAGATTCAATGATGATAAATTCTACTTACTTCTCTGGTTCTGTCGCAGTGAACTCACAGACGTCATCCTACAGATAAGACAACAAAGCAAAGATCTTAAATAACAGTAACAAAGGAATAATACGCTTTAACCAGATTTTATATAAACAGTTGTAAACTTTAGATCATCATCACTCCATTTCCAAAAGAACTGAAAACCTCAATCTCTATTTTACAAACCCTAGAAAACACAGATACATTTTTTCCTTCTCATCCTAGTGTCTTTTGATTATGGGATGCTGATTACGGGATACAGACCTCAGTATCGCTGACGTCCTCAGTCTCCAAGTCTATGTCGAACACTCCTGCCATTCTGAAACAGAGGCTGTACAGGCAAAAAATCTATTGTCTATCATTGAAACAGAGGTATATGTACACTGATATAACATAAGGTAGAAATGCAGTACAACAAAAAAATGTTTCCTTGTCTGCAACAGAACAGTGAGCAGAGGCTGACATTACAGGAGAACAACTAAAGCATATATGTTTGCTCTTCCTGGAGAATTTATGCTTCTAATCCAAGAAATACTCATTTTAACCCATATGATATTTTTGTCATTACTGATGGGCTTTCTGTGAATTAAGAAAGTCTGGCAGTATATACTGTATATGTGGCGGTGAATGAAGAACCTGTTATGCTTAAATCCTTATTGATCAGAATGACTTGAGTCTCTGCAGTGCTGAGAACAATTGACTCAAACACTCAACAGTAGCTGACTAAGTGTTGATAAAGTGTTTAGTCATTAACACAAGAAGCAGCTAAGTGTGAGTCAAAACTCATATAGGCCTACAATAAAACCTTATGTTAGCCTGGCTTACACTAAGCAGACATCACAGCAAAACTACATCTTTGATGTTTTGCCCGACCTGACAACCGTGTAGCTAGTAATGCTAAGGGCTAATATTGAATCTCAGTATCTAATTGTTTGAAAGTTATCCTAAGTTCTAACATTAGCATGCTAGTTAGTTAGATGACAACTCCAAACAACGTGTGACTGAACTGTTTTGGTTTCACTGAGTTTATTTACGTCCACAGTTGGTAAGGTTGTGTCATCTTATCAAGGCGCTACCACTTCCTGCAAATCATCCTAATGGTTACAACTAACTGGCGATAACAAACATTAGCTGTCATCACGCTGGCAGCTAAGTTAGTTGACAGGCAGCGAGCTAACAAATATGCTAATGCTAGCTGGTGCTTCACCTGGTAACGCTCCCGTTGTTTCTTATCTCAGTCCGCAAGTCCGATAGTTTAAAAGTACGAAGCCGTTTTTAAACACCAAAATCTACGCAGAACATTGCTCGGTTTACACTTTAGTGAACAAACGAGCAAACAACACATAGAGGTGTTTAGGTCCCCTTCATGCTTATCTGTCCGGCATGAAGCTACGTGCTGTTGTTGACACTGCGCGCACGCATAACCTCCTACGTCACTGCCGGAGCGGCCAATAGGCAGAGGCGGGAAATTTCCCGGTGAGCCGCTACGTCCACACTGCTGTAAGAGACACTTAAAACAAGACAGACAGGACGAGAGACAGAGCGAGAGACAGGACCAGAGACAGAGCGAGAGACAGGACCAGAGACAGAGCGAGAGACAGCAGGAGAGCTGACTGTACCGCGGTTGTCAGTCCAGTCCAGCAGCTGTGGAACCCGGTTTGGGTTTCTGTGAGGCCGTCACTAGTGATCTTTCTCTCTCATCTCGCGAGATTAGTGACCTGCAGCCTGGGTGTAGGTCACTATCTAAATGACGATAGTATTGATATCTATCTATCTTGGTATCGAATCAGAAAATAGACTTGCCTGTGCAAATACCACTCCTCTCAGTTCTACAGGCACACTTTAGATACTTATATTCATAACTAGTTAATAGTTATTTTCAAAGTGCAATTGATTAACCTGTTAGATAGGCTATTAAAGTTAATTATTTCATTATTTAACCCCGATGATTCACCAAGAGCTGTGGAGATTACAAAGAGCCTTGCTGAATTGATGATGGAGGTTTTAGGCATTTTGTTAAAGCACTAGATCCACGCTACTTCATACCAGCACTGTATGATGTGTGCTGCTCAAAAGTGCAGAAATCTCTGGATGAGTCATGAAGTGCTCTACTCACGACACAAATGTGGACACCAAGAGCCACAGAGGCGTATGTAACTGTTTCATGCCATATTATTGATGAGAACTGGCAAATGCATAAAAAGAATCACCAATGACTGGCACGTAACTGAGAGTACAGGCTGTAACTACGGATAATGGTGCCAGTAGGCAGAGGTGGTAAGTACATTTACTCAAGTACTGTACTTGAGTAAATGTACAGTACTTGACTGTACTGAACTGATATAGTCAATTGAAAAAAGGGAGATTTCTGTGTTGTACATGTTGGAGAGACTATTTGAACAGAAGCAAGCTACCCCAGTCCTCTGTCTTTTTGGAAAGAGCTCACTGTGCTTAAATGAAGAAGACTGGACCATGATTAGTCTCTCCATTGATGCCTGTTTGCATTACTATTTGCACCTTATTTGCCTTTGTTTATTAAAAATGTAGGGAAATATAATAAAAGGGAGGTTTTATTTAATTATTTTTATTATATCAGTTATTATTTTATTGTTTTTGAACAAAATGTACAGACGCAAAAGCACATACAAGATGAAAACCTGTTGCAAATAGGAAGGCATGAACAAAAACAAAACGCTGCAAACAGCTGATCCCAAAACGGAAGTAGTCCAGGGTGCTGATTTTTCAGGTCTTAATTGAACACGCTCATTAAATGTGCAGAGTGATGGTGGAAAAAGTGAGTGAGTGAAACACTAGACTTCTGAGGTCACTAAATGTCAACTGGAGTCAGGTGTTTGCAAACGTGGAGTTCAATCAATGAAACAAGAATGGAGGTGTGGTTTAGAGCTACCTTGACTTCAGTGTCAATGTGTTTATGCTGAAAACCGAGAAATTGAAAATAGTTCACTTACATTTTCTTGCAACTATATGAATCGAAAAAGTCACTTAAGCTGACAAATAAATGTTATGGAACACAAAATGGAATATGCCACAAAATATGCCATTATGTGCCAGTACCTCCAAACTGCACGAAAATAAGCCTGTAGTACCTGAGGAAATGTTCTTAGTTACTTACCACCACTGATTACTGAATGACCTGGTTCCAGACAAAGATCTGAGAGTTCCAGCGAATTGCCAACCTTACCAGGAAGTTTATTAGTGGTTGATATTAGTGGTTACAGAAAGGTAGCAGATTAGATCAGAAATACAATCTTAAATAAAGCGAGGATACTGTAAGTAACAGCTACTTTAAATGTTCAGTTTGTGTAGGTACCTGAAAACAAAAGCAGCTGATACTAATAATACACCTAACAATCATTATTATATTAGTTGTAGTAGTAGTAACAACAGTAGCAGTATAACAGAACTAGTCCTCTGTCTTCCGTGATCATAATATAATGCTATGACCTCAGCTATAACTTTGTTTGTACACTGTGCTATATTGCTCTTTGTGCTTATGGTGATCTCATAGCATCCTGTTTTGTGGCCTGTCACAGTCCACGTTCAAAAACCAAAAAGAAAGCTGATATTTCTGAAGGCTGTGTTTCATGAACTAATCCCATGAACACACAAAACGAGAATGTGCTATGAAGACATCCATCCATCAGCCACAACAGCTGGGCATGGGTCAGCATGGCAAAAACTTAATATTAACATGATGACATAATGACTCACAGACAGTGGCATTTCTTGTGCTATGCGCACTATGCAAATGCATAGGCCCTGGGGCCACTGGGTGACCCCCAAGCTAACAGTGTAGTCCTCAAATATTTTAGTAGAATTAAATGTGATTCAAGTATCTCTCAGATTATATTTGCTCTGCAATGTGAAGAGTCTGTAATATCACTGCAGAAACAGCTGCACCAGTGTTTTAACTTTGATTTGCTCTAAACCAGGCATGTTAAGTGCTGGCATGTTGTCCTTCTTAGTTCAACTAGCAAAGAACCACACTGAAATCCCAGAGTCCTGGGTTTGCCACCAAACGTCAGCTAGCAACTAATCTGATTTTTCTTTTTCCATTTGATCATTCCTGTGTAGCTTCATTAACATTTAAAAACAATAATTGTCACAATGATAACATTGTAAAAATGTTTTAAAACAGTGGGAGACCCACAGGAATCTTCACATCGTCAAATCTGCTCCTCTTTAAAAAGGTTTGGAGACTCTGATCTATAAATAATTAAATGTATTATGTAATAAACCAAATTGTTGTATTTCATAACAAAAAAAATAGAAAAAATGGATCAGATTTAAATTTTTGCTCATGATTTTGCCAGGTATCTTAAAAATCTTGTGTTTTTAGGTGCCAATATTAAATTTGTAAGCCTCTGCACCTGTATGGTCATAGAGAGGGAGTTTTGTTACCTTCATTATTATTGTTTGGATCAACTTGATCTTTCTCTTTGTTTTTGTTTTACTGATGTTGGGGTGTCAAAAAAAATCTTAAAACATCAGTGCAATACAACATACCTTCCTGTTTGTGGTTTTTATTGCCCCTAGATACCCTGGCAAACATTCAACAGTCAAGTTTCATTTCTTCAGCCACTCAAATACAGTCCTCCATTCAGTGCTGTACAGGATACAAAAAATAATATGGTCATATAAATATAAATAGTAAGATGTGAAAGACAAATAAGGTGAAAATTGTAAAGTATGACTTAAGCTAAGCAAAGGTGATGATAAGTTAAAGACAAATATAATAGGCCCAAATGTATTGAAATGGATAAATAGCAAAAGTACGAAAAAACAGATGGAAAGTTTAAAAGTAAGATGAGAAAACTTTTCTCATAGCTAAAGTGAAAGTGGCCAAAATATAGATGTGCACCTTCAGTGGAGAAGTGGCATTAGCTGTTAAAAAGGAAGTCTGCGTGGTCTGTCACCTCAGTCAAGGCAGAAAAAACAATCAGTACAACAAGATGAGCTCTATGATCCTTGCTTTTGGTGAGTAGTAAAGGCCTATACTGCTATGTCATTTCCAATAGCTAAGCTTTCTTCATAAAAGAGAATATTTCACTGTTCAGAGGATAAAGGTTGAATCAGGAAGGTGGACAGACGCGAGACACCAGGTGGCATGATCCCAGCTTATGATCACTGACTATGGTGATAGTAGCAGAATTGTTCAGTTTTATTTAACTTTTAATAGATAATTTGTGTGATAAAGGGATTCATTTGTTAAGAATGAAAATACATGTTTTATGGCACACTCAAAGAAATTACAATAAATATATTCCTGAACAGGGAAGATCGACAGGACACAGCCCTCAGTGTGTAAGGGACTGCACAGCTGTCCAGTCAGAGAGCCCATGCCACCATTAAATTCACCAACGGGGATTTATCCTTGTGGCTGACTGGTGTAAATCTATATTAAATAGGTACAACATGGGCAAAAAGTAAAGGAAATGAAGTAACGGAAGCTTTGTGAAATAACCAGTAGCACCCTCAGAGTCTCCCTGCACTGTACAGTTTCACTGCTATGCTGAGGTATACGCCTCCTCGTCTCCACTCTGTGTCTGGAAGAGATAAAAGCATGGATGACAATCTGAAATAACCATCATCCAGTAGACCATCCAAAACTTCTCTCTCACTACTTACAGCTCCACTTCTTCTTTCCAGATCCATAATCTGAGCATCATCTTCTACCACTTACACTGTCTCTACACGGAAAGCATGGTGTGAGCAGCATGTTAGCAGAGCAGCAGCTTTGGTGTGTTCCAACACAGAGTGTATGTCACCTGCGTTTTGGAAGCACTCAGAGCCTAATACACAATCACTGTCGCCCAAAAATATGCTTCAGTATAGCACGAATGACACACGAGGGAACAAAAGGCCTGTGTAGACAGCTGGAGTGATTTAAATACAAGTGTGTCAGTTGCATAACTCACATATCTAAAGCATGGCTGTGCAGACATCATCACCCTCACTCAAAAGACACATAGTACACAAACTACAACCACAAAGTACAAAGTGCCGCAGTATATTCAGAACTCTGCTGCCTGTACACTCACTGACGCAAACTCCCATGAGCGCATCAGGCCCATCCCTCATGGGCTTCAAAATCCTTCTGCCTCCATAACTTTCAAATCTCCATGGGATTTGAGAGGAACATATAGCATTTATAGTCATTTATAAGAGAGAATTGAGTATCATCTGCATAAAAGGGAAACTGGATGTTATTGATATATAAGGTCTTAAACTTTACACTGTAAAGTGCCCTGAGATGACTTATGCTGTGATTTAGCGCTATATAAATAAGATTGAATTGAATTGAATTTGATGCCAAAACATTTTAAGAAATGTTGATGTTCATGTGATTCACTCTAGGGTTTGTCACCATGGCTGGGTTTGTGCATGCTGCTGAGAGTCTACATGTCCAGTTTGGTTCCACAGTTACTCTGAGCTGTAACATATCCTACCTTTACCATACAACGTGGTTCAAGCACAATCCAGATCTCACTCCTACTATAGTCCTCTGTGCCAGTCTCAGAGAAGGACAACCACTCCAAGGTAGGGTATGGGTGGATATGTTTAAATGACAGAATACAGAGGCTCTTTATTTCCATATTTCATAGTTGTTGAGTTGGTATGGTGGTTTAATCTCTACAAAAAAGTCGGTTGAAAATATTGGATGAATTGTGTATAAATAATTATTCATAGTGCACCAGTCAGTTTGTGGCTCTGTAAAAAAACACCACAACTGCAACTCAGCAAAAGTGATCAGATGTTTGGCAATTTGGTAGTTTGAATCAGTTGAATGTTTCCAGGGTCAAGATCCTGTACTGTCCTGAGACAACCTCCAAACTGGAAAACATCAAGACCTTGATCAAGTTTAGGTACCAAAGATGACATAATGCTCAGTGGATTAGCCTGACTGTAGTTCTGGTATATATTTCAGCTGGGTGACTTGGGTCTCAAGTAGCCATCAGTATCAAGTAGCCTCACAAGCATAATCATAAAACTTTCTGTAACATTCCTCTGAGTTTATTCAGCTCCATCTGTTTAACCTCTTCCTCCAAAACAGCTTACTGTGCAGCACTGTGGGCCTCTCTTAAAGCTTGAGTGGATCTCCTGCTGTGGGATTAAGAATTGGACATGGAAATGTTTTTCTCATGACTTTGTTGAGGTGGCAGACCTCCATCTTGCCTAGTAAAAAAGCTCATTGTCCTTAAAGTAAAATGGAACCTTCATTGTCTCTGGTTACAGTGATGTGCACTTTAGATGTATACAGAGGTCACCCATGCGTTCACAGATGAATAAGGATTCTTTCTCAAGGATTAGGGTCAAACAAGATTCTCTCCCTGTAAATCGAGTGGGTAGGCTAAAGTGATCATCAGTGACCCATAAATACTGTAGATGAAGCAGAGCACTTGAATTAAGGACAGAGATATCTAGCTGCAGCACACCAAGGGACACATACAACAACGTTACTGTACATATTTGTATTTAAAATGTCTTTAACTGACCTTTTTCTCAGAATTTCAGCTCAGCCCTCGTTTTTCAGTGGGGCTGATGAATCGCTCTCTTGCACTGAGAATCACTGACGTTGAAGAGACAGACCTGGGGCTGTACTACTGCGTTGCCATTGTGAACACACGATTAAATGTTGGCAGAGGAACATTACTTCAAGGTAGGCAGACTGTGTATACTGGTCTTTCCACAGTTATATGGGGTTGGCTGATCCATCCATACATCCATACATAGTATGTCTTAAGTTTACCACAAAAAAGGATTTATATACATTATACATTGTAACACATGACTATCTGAGGTAATCACACGTACAGTGTTGTTTCTATAAATACAGCTTTCACAATGCACCCTAATCTAAAATCAACTAAAAGACTTTTTAGCCTCATTTTCTTCTTTTGTATTTCTACAGTTTCATCATCAGGTTTCATCCGGTTTGTGTTTCACAGCTGGTACTGTGTGGCTGTGGGCTCTGGGCTGTTGATTATGGTCCTGGCTGTTTGTATAACCTCCTGGAAAGCCAAGTCAAACACGATGACCACCAATAAGAGCGCCACAGCTAGCTGCACACAAAAAGACAAAAACCCATTTTAATACCTACATTAAACCACCAGCAGCAGCTTTCTTGCACTAGACATTTTAACTTCACATAGCAGTAGAAGCATGGCTGTTATCATGTTTATTCAGACAATATGTTAGTTTGTGTTTGTACATCTGCATATGTTTATTGTATTTTTTTGTGCATGCATTTTATTTATTTTATTGCACTGTACATTGTATCTTTCCATTTAATTTAATGTAAAGCACTGCAAATCAGCAGCTTCCTTCTGAATATGTTAATGTATATTGTTAAGTGAATGTAAATTCTAAACTATAGACTGAATAGTGTTTTGGATATATTTGCATGTATGCTACACTATTAAGTTGACATTTTAGCAGAAGCCAGTAAAAAAGCCTATTTGACTGTTGTTTGTTTTGGTGTATCGTGTACATTTGTCGCTTTGTTTACGCCCCCTTGATGTAATTCAAACTCTAGAAAGGAAATGGTTAAAATAGAATAATAAAAAAAAACATATCGCCCGAACAGGGACTTGAACCCTGGACCCTCAGATTAAAAGTCTGATGCTCTACCGACTGAGCTATCCGGGCTCTGGCGAAAACGCACTGAGGAGGTTATCTGTAGTAAAACATCTGAAGTCAGTCCGCGGCGGCGTCTTACCTATTTTTCTCCCCGTTTGACAAACTGAGACTAGAACAAGTTCGGTCGCGACTCGGTCTGAGCTGAATGTAACCCGCAAGGGTAATGTGTAGCATCTTACTTGTAGCATTAGCGTTAGCTACATTTACCTCACAAAAACACCACGTTGCCGCGGAGAAATGGTAAGATCTTTTGCTAAAAGACAGAGAATATGACTACGACTCAAGATAATGTAAACCTAACATAATTAAAATCAAAAATATATTACTAAAAGACACGCTGTTACTGTGCTTGGTCATTTTCCAAAATGCACTATATGCTATGGTAACATAAGGACGACATTTAAAAATGCACTGGAAGATCAGTAACGTAAAAGTATTGGGAGGAAATTGGATGCCAATTGAAGACAGTTGCCCCGAGAATCTTACCGCCAACACGGCTTTAAAGTTGCTAGCAGATATATTACAGAATCGATAAAATTGCTTCACCACAGTATTTACTACCAAGGAAAAAGTATTGGGCAGGCCCCAGCGAGATTTGAACTCGCGACCCCTGGTTTACAAGACCAGTGCTCTAACCCCTGAGCTATGGAGCCTGTTCTGACATCGTCTGTCCTCACAATGGTTTAAATAGTTACTTGAGCATTAGTGTTTTTGAGTTGTATATGGTTAATATTTAATTATGTGACAGTGTACATTTATAACTGCGGCCATCTTCACACTGTAGAATAAAAATAGCTAGATATAATTAAACGTACGTAACATAAATAAAGCTAGACACTACTGCTAACATTAACTCAGTGAGTTATATTGTATATTAGTCCTCAACGAACACTAATTCTGTGTTGAACTTTCATGACTGTAACTTGCCCCCTCTAAAAAAGTACGAAAAAAACAACGATGTTATATTCTTCATGTGTCCACCAGGCGGCAGCATGTGACCAACTGCACACAGCGCCTGCTTCCAACTACTCGGTAAAAAAGGCTCCATGTTAGAGAAATATAGTAAAAACAACAAACAAAAATCTTAGCTAAGGGGAAAATGAACTTAAAATTTGCTGTAACACGAGTCTTACAATTACAGCGTCTTTATTTTTTCTCCTCAGTGTAAATGAATGACAGGTGTATTACAATGCCGAAACAAAAAACAGGAAGTGCTCACGACATAATAAAATCCAAGATATTCTCTCAAAAATGGAATTATTATTAAAATGTATGTCTTTATTAACAGTAATATTAGGTTCTACCTGTACTATTTGTGTGAATGTGCAACATTTGGCCTTTGGTGAATAATAATGAATCGTCTTAATATACAAAAGTTTACTGTAGCTCTGTGTTCTTTGTAGAGAAATAATCACTGATCATTAAATGCTTTATAGAAAAAAGGAACAAAATACTGAAATGATGAAAGATTATGTTGCCATGTATTCCAGTGAACACAACATATTACAAAAAGACACTTTTCTTATTTCAGAAGTTCTTCTATTCTGATGCTCAATCGTCCTCAATAATCAGATGGTGAATACAAAAGACAGAAAACTATGCAAGTGTCAGCTAAATGTAATTCTCATCTTATTTTATTGTAAATTTTGGTACCGCTACCACTGTCCTTTGAAACAATTTGCTACGCTATCCATGAAAAAGCTGCCATGGCTTAGCTATGCTAGGTAGTTAGCTGGTTAGTGCTAACGCTAGCTAGCTTTGTCACGCAAAAGTTAACCAAATCCATACAATTACATTTTATTTGCAACTGTACATCTACAAGTTACATTAATGTAGCAGCTACAGTGGAGCCCAAAACAACTCCCGAGTATTAGACTGTACGTAAAAAAAAACGTGTTGCGTCCTGTCCTGACAGTGGCCCCTCCCCCGGAAGTGACTCCTCAGAGGACGTCGACGTCCTCGGCGTGGATAAAAAAAAAACTATGCCAATGAGGTGATGGTGCTTGGATCATCAGGAGGAGGGCCGGATAAGGGGGCTCTGGCATGAAATGTTTTGGGAGCCCCTCTTCCTATTGGTTTTCAGTCCCAGATCACCGCAGGGGTTTTCTGGGCGTGGAGAGAGGCGGGAGTAGGGGGGAGGTGGGGGCTGTTGCTGTCCTCTCAGTCACTTGTAGATTCACATCAAGTTTCTCAGCAACAGGGATGAACGTCAAGGGATAAACATGGAGAGTTTATGTCAACGCATCATTTTCGTGCGCTTAAGAGAGAATAAGAGGATCTAGTTCCTCTCTGCTAGATCGTGGGTATTTTTCTCAGTTCTTATTATAAAGAGTAAAATAGGGGAATTGTACTTCGTGCGACCACCTGGGGTAGAGAGGGAGAGAAGAGCCATGGTGGAGCCGAAAGGGTAGATTTAATTCATGAAGAGGTCTGTGTCGGTCCTGGATTCTTGGACTAGGAGCGTGGACCCAGAGGTTTCCATCAACAGGTGAATGATCAGTCAGTTAGTAAGAACGCGTGTGCGCGACTGAGCAGATGGAGAAAGTGGTGCAGAGAAACTAAGCAGGAGCCACAGCGACAACACTGCAGCCGGTGCAGCCGCTGTAGTAGAACCTGAAACACGATACGCATGTGAACGTAGCTCGGTTGCTACAAAATCTACACGACAACTGAGAAAAACAACGTAAACGGTTTGACAGTTTGATCTTGATTAATGTGTTTGCACTGTCAACCTGCAGCGTCGTGTTCCCGTGATCGAGACCAGTTGAACCAGTTCTGATACGACCCGGTTTGAGACTGCGCGGTCGGGAGCCACTACTTTCTCAACATTTCGTTTATGCTACGCCCCAAACTCCGGGAGAAAAAAACACACACTGTCCGTCACTGCCTGCGCCCTGCCGAAAGAAGCGGGCTCTGTTCGGGAGTCGACGTCGCTTCTGTTTCGTGAGAAGTACCCGCCGCAACACTCTCGCTCCTGTAAACGTGATTTCTTCTCGGCGAAGACGTGAACGAACAGGCCGTCGCTCGAAATCAACGCCTGGCTTGGGGAAGCTACCAGGGTGTCTGGTCTGGGGCACGGACGAGCCAAACAGAAACCATCGTATTTAGGGCACTTTACTGTCAGTTTACGTGTTGGACATTTTTTAAACACATTATTACGGTGTTATAGCGAACAGAGTGTAGCGATGACCGCGGTTTCCTCCCTTCGCTTCGCCATGCGAGGAGCTCGGATCTTCGTAGAAGAATGTGTCGCTTTCTCCCGGCGTTAGCTCAGCCGCGGCTCCATGTAAGATGCTAAACCTGGCTTTGTTTTAGCTTTTTTTTGGGGGGGGGGGGGGAGTCGAGATTCATTGCTTTATCATGAGGGGGTAACATAGTTACACACTCACAAATGCTCCCATTTAACCTGGCGTGGACATAGAAACACTCTTGCTGGCACCTTGTTGGCCGTGTGCTTGGCCTCTGCTTCCAGCGGGCACAGGCTCATGACTCCGAGGGGTCGGTGGTTCTTGTAGCTAACGAATGTGTGTTTTCCTCACGCTCTCATGTCCGTGTCCTCACCAGGGCCAACACTAACAACATGCTCTTGGCCTCTGCCGTGGTGGTGTGGGAATGGCTGAACGAACACGGCCGGTGGCGGCCCTACAGCCCCGCCGTCTCCCACCAGATAGAGGCGGCCATCAGGAGCAGCGACCCCCGCGGAGGGAGCGTGGTCCTCGGTCAGGTGGACACCCGGCTCTCGCCGTACATCATAGATCTCCAGTCCATGCACCAGTTCAGACAGGACACAGGTGAGACGGGGAGAGGGTGCAGCAATGCCATGTTTGTACTTTTCGTCTCAGCCTACAGAACCACTAACTCTCCTTGTGTAGGGCAGTTGTGTAGCTGTTTGGTAGTGGTGCTTTAGATGTGCTGTACATGATGTGTCTCGCATTCTTGCATAAGTATATTCCTAACCCAACGCTGTGGATCCACACTGTGTGGCTCTGCACCTGCTCAAGACGTAATGCCTTCTGTGTGGACGTCCCATGTAAGAAATCAGGATTTTATTTGAGAGCAGTTCGATCTGAACTTTGTTGACTCTCACTAACTCATAGAGTGTTTAGTTTGAGCTCTCTGTGCTGATCCGGTGAGGTGTAGCTGAAGCAGTGATTATAAGAGAAACTGCAGCTTGGATAGGACAAGGTGATGCTTCCTCTTTGATATGATTCATCCAGTTAAAAAGCATTAGGCTTATAACATGTAGGTTATGTGTGATGTAAAAATCCTCTAATTGGAAATATATGATTACAAGCCTAGTTCTTTGTATGACTAGATATGGAAAAGGGAAACCGGTCTCTACATAAGTTGCTTTCACTACGTCTGTGTGAGATAACGTGCGACTCTCGTTTCGGTTGAGGCTGCTGTGACACTGCTGCCAGGCGAACAGCAGAGAGTTGTTGGGTTTGAGATTCAACATCCTGATAATGTGGAGCAGCTGGAAATGACCGTCACCGCACCACTGAGTTAGCGGCATTCTTGAGCTCTTATTCAATAACAGTGCACACACACACACACACACACACACATAAATATGTAGGCACGTAGCAGCTGCACACTCTTCACACGGAGAAAAGCAACAGAGAGACCTTGCTTCTGTGGAAAGAATGGAATATTTCATGGCCTAATGAGCAGAGAGTTCACTCTAGTCATCCTCCCACTATAGCTCCCCTCTCTCTCTCTCTCTCTCTCTCTCTCACTGCCTGGGGTCTCTCGCTCTCTCCCCCTTCTCTTGTATGAGTGTTTAGTTTCATCAATAGGCAAAGTCCCAAGGGCCTTTCGGTTTTGGCTTCAACGTGACAGCGATGGAAAGATGTGTGTGTAAGCTTAAATATATGTGTGTGTGGGGGTGGGACTGGGAGTGGGGGGGTCGAAGAGTGTGAATGGTTGTTGAAGAAGGACTGAGATAATTGGGGAGTGTGTATTCTCTCCCTCCATCTATCCTCCATTGTTGCAGTTTGTCAAACAGATGTGAGTTACTCCATTGTGGCTGTGAGACACATACACACACACAAGGTGGAAGTTTGACGGTTCTGCCAGAGCTCGGAGGCAGACAGGAGGGGTTGTTAGATTTTAAAGGGGTCACTAGTGGACTAAAGTGGAAGAAGGGAAGGGGAGAAAGAAAACTGGGTTTTGACCAGATCTGGTCTGAGAAATACTCACACATCTCACAAGCTGTTAGTTCAGTTCAGTTCAGACTTTGCAACGAACATCAGTCTGTAACTGTGCTCTCTGCCAGATGGTGTGGCCCGTTTTTTGTAGTTCAGTGCTTCAGGTTGTGAGTAAGTACATTAGAAATCACAAGTTAATCTTTCAGCCGTTTATTGCTTAAGTTACACACAAACATAGTTTTGGTAAAACAGAAAAGATGCTTGTTTCATCAGCCGTCCTGCTGATAGCAAAAGGGAAGCGTAAGGGGTGAATGTGATTTTAAGTTTGCTTCTCAACCTTCCACTTCAGGGGAATACGTGTATATATGAGAGCGTGATGTAAGCCACGAGCTGAAATGCGTCGGTCTGATCATAAAGTCGTTTGATAACCGGCTGGAGTGTTGAGATGAATTCTTTTCAGAACGTATGTGTTCAAATATCTGTCTCAGATTTCTGAGCTGAGAAAGTGTCATCTGCAGGAGCACTGGAGGAACAGGTCAACCAAGACTGCATTCATGATGTCACCTGAAGTTTTCAGCTAGAAGCAGAGAGATGTCACAGCTCTCTTAGCAGAGATGTTGATGAAATCCTTGCAGACATGCTCTGTGCTGGCATTTACAGTAGCTGACAACTTGCATATAAACTTTGGAAAAGGATTTTTCTGTACATTGGAGCTGGTTATTTCTTGTTCTTGTGTGTGATTTTATTTAGAGAGTAGAGGTGTCAGTTTGCACGAGAAAGTAGGAAAATATTCATAAAAACATGACAGATCTCTCTCCTGCTACTTCTGATTTCTGTGTAATCAGCAGAATCTCGGGCACATCGCCTACTCCCATCACACACATGCTTGCTCACAGTAGTTTGTGTCAGAGATCAACAAACTAAGTTTCCTGTAGATAAGAAGGCAGATTGGAATCCAACAACTTCCTGTTCCGCACAGCTTTAGAGCCTCACACGGCTTTGAGGTTCTTTTCACTTGCAGTTAGATGCCACATGATCCTTCCTAAAATAATTCAAGACAAAAATCTAACATCAAGCAAAGAGCTCTTGTCTTATCTCTGAGTGTTTGACTGAATTCAATCTGAACAGCTGCTGTTCTCATGAAACAATAACAGAAAAGAGCTCGGATTAAACTTGACTTGTTTCAGATTTCTAACTAATGTCTCACTATTCAAACTGACCTGGAGTATGAGTGAGGGGGGTGACTATTAAAATATAAATACTTTTACGTAACTACTTTTTTTACGTGTTGGTAAAATCTAATTTTACTATGTGGGACTTTGAAACCTTTTTTTTTTTGCCCCGCAGCACGTTGCACATCTCGCACCAGCTGTTCCTTCTGAAGGAGACACATTCCCAGACCCCTACAATGCAGAGGGGCGTTAGGGTCATGGTAGAGAAAGGAGTTGAATGGGGGACTCCCAAGAGACAGAGAGGAGGGGGTGTACATTATTTAGGTTTACGTGCACAACAAACCAGATTACAACATGATTACACAGGTGCTGGTTATGGTTTTAGTGCTGTAATATTTATATAGCAGACGTTTTGCTACTTTACTCAAATAAATGATGGGGTATGTGTAGGTGCTGTCGACACCTCCCAAAAAGTCAGACTCCCACAACAACGCTGTCAGCGTTACAGAGATATTAGCTGAACAAGTTTGTGAGAGAGGCTCTCCTTTGTAAACAATCAGAGAATTAAGTTTTGCAGCTTCGTATTAATTGTGATTTGGTAATGACTAAATCCTGAAGGACTGGAATGACGACAGACTCATCAGGCTCTACAGAGTTTTGAAATTTTCAAGAGGCCATACAATTTTGTTTTATATAAAAAAAGTTTCAGTGTTTTCCAGCAAGGAGAAATGGTGATTATTTTCTTTACTGCACGTGCCCAACAGGTCTTGGAGTGGACTTTGGATGGACGTTCTTTTAGCTTGGTTCTCTCTTCTGTCTTTGCCTCTATATTTCTGTTGTACTTTCTCTGGTCCACCTGATCCATCTCTCTCTGTATCTCTTTTCCTCTTCTATCACACTCTTTCCTCCCTCATACTCTCTGAAGCTGAAAATTGATGCTGAACCCAAAACTCAGGGGACGGGGCTCTTTCAAGGTGAGACAAAGTAGAGACAAAGACCAGAGAGAGCGAGCTGAAGGGAGTAGGCGACACGACAGAGTCAAGGGGAGGTGGTTAAAAAAAGCTAATCAGCATAGAGAATTATATTACTGCAGGGAGACAGAATGAGGAAAGACGAGAGCTTTAGAAAAGGTCTAGAGAAGAAGCTGAATTCTGGAGGAAAAAGGAGGAAGTGACAGTGAAAGAAGACGACAACACCTGACAGAGATATGAGAGTGAAAGAATAAAGGCGTCTGAAGATTTTTATTTAGATAAATAGGACTTTGTGATAATTTATCTTAAAATACTGTACATGTAGTCCTCTAGCAGTAATCTCGTTGTTCACTGAACTGTCATGAGAGGGGGGCTAAACACTGACTTATTATCATTTTTTAAATAATGGATATAAATCACTACGTGGATGCATCATACATGATGAGAGAACAGTGGGTAGGAAACTCAGAGAGGAAGATGAAAGAGGTGGAGGGCTCCCAGCTTTTTCTCTCCGAGTTGTTGTTGTGAAACTTTGCGTGTCAGGTTACTGTTTCTGTGGGGCCGCTGATGGGTGGGGGGAGACATCACTCACTGCCTGCTCCGCTATACACACACAAGCAACTGTTGCTATAAGAGAATGTGAAGACATTATGCAACTGGTGTTTTGTCATGGAGTAATAAGAAAATATTCTTAATCATTTACACATCTACTGTAGCTGTAAGTTCGCACTCACACAGTGTTTCTGCCCATAATTCAGATCATAACTGTACAACACTAACCAGATGTAATCACCAGAGGCACACACGCACACAGGACTGGCTGATGACTCTCGTGATGAGGTTTAGAGGGGCTCGGGGGGGGGGGGTAAAGAGATGGAATTCATAAAACAGAAATGGAGAAAACAACAGCAATGAAGTTCTGTCTCTGCATCATAAGTGGTGCAGCTTATCCTGTGAAAGCAAAGGTGTAATGTTTGCTGTGGCTCTGCAGGAAGTCTTCTAACAAACTCTGATAATGATGTCACCGATTATCTCCTTGTAACTGTTGATGTACAAGACTGTGGAGCAGAAGGTCCACCAGTCGTGGACAATTGCTTGACATTTGGACGTTGGTGCTTTGATCCCGGGATCCTCTTGTCATATGTTCTTGGACAAGGCATTGGACCCCAAGTGAAATGCATTTTTTTTTTGATATATTTTTGGATGTAAAATTAGATTTTTGAGTTTCTGTTTGTGGGTATGAAAGTACAGAAGCAGTCTTAAGCAGTAAGTGGAGAAAAAGTGAATGGGGAAAGAGAACAGCTGAAGTGGGAAACTGAAGAAACGGAAAGCTGACCTGAAGCTTTGACCTTCTAGAGAATTTGTTAGCTCATCCTTTTTGTTGCTGTCTCTGTGTTCCTCTTTTGTCTGATGCTTCTACTTCTCCACATCATCCTCTCTCCTCCTCCTCGATTTCATCTTCTCTTTAGTTTAAAAAAAATGATTCACGGCGTCTCAGAATTCAGCTTCATCTGGACGTCTCTGCTTTGAGCTTTTATTTTCTATTTCATATATTTTTATCTCACTTTAGTATCACTTCTTTTTTTTGATCTTGTGTGAAAATTTGTCACCAAGTTTTTATTACCTTTTTAGGGGTTTCAGTTTAAGAGTTTAACCTCAGCTGCTTTAACTTAGTCTCAGTGACCTGAGTTACAGTTAGGACAACAATCATTCTGAGTTAAAACTGAAACAAAATATTACAAAGCTTCTGAGGAAAATTTCTAAACTTCCCTGATGGGTGGTTACAAGTGCACAAAGATATGAGATCACAGCTTTGCTGTGAAATCATAACTGATTTTAGTGAGTCAGACGGACAGGGAGGACCGAGATTATTGTGTGTGTGTAGCAGGTCTGTTTAGTGCCCCACCCTAACCTGTCACCACCGCTCCAACTGTGATAATAACTAGAGGTGACGCTGTCATTGGATTCAGATGTAGATATTTTTTTATCTAATGATGCTTATAAACCTCTTTGAACCCAGCTTTAATCATATATACTTTAGTTCTAAGGAAATATGATATGGTTTGCATGAAAATACCAAGAGTGGCACAAACATAGTGTTTCTGTTGGGGCTCAGTATTTAGCGAGTTAAATGAATCAGATTTTTTTACTTAAATATGAGTTGAGAGTTTTGTCTAAAGACTATTGAGCAATATGCAGCATTAGTATTTTTTATTATTAGAAGTATTTTTTTTTGTGCATTTCAAAGACAGAATAGGGAATTGTCAACCTTGCATGACTGAAAGTGCAGACTTTATAAGAGGCAACTCATTTTCAATTGCAAGAAATGCTGAATGTAAAATGAAATTCTGCTCTTAATTATCACACCCTCTGACATTTCTGTGTGTGTGTGCGCCTTGGGGAGAAAAAGGAAGGACTTGGCTTGATGCCATGGATGAATCAAGACTGTGATTTAAAAACTATTCATTGTGCAATACTACGTTCTACCAGAGTGTTACCAATGAATAGAATTTTCTAAATGATTGGTGCAGTGTTTATGAAAAGTGTTCCACAAAACAGAAAAAGTCTCTTCCATGTCAATGTGAAAACAGATCTTACAACATAATGTAAATAAAAACAAATATGAACCAGAAATGCGTTATTTATAGTCACCTAAATCACCACTGGTGCAGACAGTTGGTGTAAGACGTCACACAGTTAGTTAGTTGGAGATCACTCGAGCACAGTGAATGTGTTTGTGTAGTATAACTACAACTGTATTTGTAAGTAGAGAACTGGCGAATCAGCATCCACATCAAAAGCTACATCATAAAGACTCTCCACTCCAAGCAACTCCCATGGATGCATACACTTATGGAAATGTGTTCGAGTCACTGAATGTCCATCAGAAAGTCAAATTCACCATTAAGTAATAAAAGGAATATGGTTCAGGTTCAATGATTTAAATGTAGTTGTTACTTTTTTCTCTGACTCTGTTATGTAGAGTCAGTGCGTTGTGATCCAACCATGTGGTTAACACTGTGGACAAAACTTAACAACAACACGGTTAAAATTAAGCACAACACGATCTCGAACATGATGGGTTCAGAGAGTTGAGTTGCTGTGGTTAACCTCGTCACAGCAGTGGCCAACATGAACACTTCAGGGGTCATCAGTTCACTATATGTGTGTATCAAGTGACATTCTCCAGCTGAGATCCATTTTAGCATTGTTTTAACTGCTTATGTTTTTTTTATTTTACATACAAATTCAAATTTCTGTTCACTTTTAGATTCACTTTTCAGTGGAACTGTTGTTAATGTACACTTTAAAACAGCAAATGTAAATCCAGGACAGATCTTCAAGTAGCTTGATAGTGTCTATTGATTTTTACCTCTGAGTCAAACTCATTTGGTTGAGTGGTGTTAAGAGACCACCTGGCATTTCTCCCACTCTGATACAGCAGACTAGTGGGAGAAATGAGGGCCTTAGTGGGGCAACAACGGGTGAAGACTGCACACATCAACATAGCAGTCCAAAGTTTGGATGCACATTCTCCTTCAGTGTTTTTTCTTAGTTTTTTATTCTTTTTAACATAGTAAAATAATAAAGACATTACGGCAGAACAAATATGGAATTATGTAGTTAAAATTAATACATTTAACTTTGGCACCCTCATGACTCTCATCAGATTCACTAGGTAAAAATCTGGAATTCCTATAGTGGCATCCCATCTGGTTTTCACTTAGTGGGACCATCATTTATTTTCCATCACGAAAATGACCCTAACACACCTCTGGATTATGTTAAAAGATATTTGTCCAAGAAGCATCAGATGACATGGTCTCCAGAATCACCAGTCTGAATCGGAGATGGTTTGGGACGAGTTGGACTTCAGCGTGAAGGAAAAGCAGCCAACAAGTACAGTACTCAACACTTCTTGGCGCTCCTTCAGGAGGTGACTACTGACTGAGAGAATGACAAAAGAATCATAATTATATAACATATTTTGGGTTATTTCACACTTTTTTGGTTACTACATAATTCCATAAATGTTCTTTCATAGTTTGGATGTCTTCAGTATTAATGTACAGACCACTGAGAAGAGAAGTTGTGTCTGAACTTTTGAGTTGTGTTGATTAGGATAAAGCTGGTTCGTGCTGTTAGCCACTCACCCCGACACCTCTGTGAATCAGAAGCTAGAACAAACAGTAAAACACTGGAACATAAAATACTGTGAAGCCAGAGAAAGAGAAAGTGCTGGCTCATAGCAAATGCTGAAATTTCCCACAGAGTCACTGATGTCGAGATTTTTGATGAGAAGTGAGAGAAGCACAAACACCCCCCCTGCCATGCACGACGCATGTGCCTCACATGTGCTCGCCTGCTGGTCACTCTGCAGCCTTGTGTGCAGCGAGGGCTCAGTGGTAAGAGAGAACAATAAAGACCAGATGGCCGCTCTCTTTCTCCACCTGCCACAGGCCTCTTTGTGCTGTCTCCCTCTCTCATACAACTCACACTTTTATTTCCATCTACGCTCCCTGTATTTCATCTTTAGCACACACTCAACACCAATTGTTTCACCTCTTACGTGTTTTATAATCAATTTAGCTTAAGTGTGTATTTTCTTGGTTTTAAGAGTTACCATTGTCACATTGGCCACATCCAGACATGCTGCCATTGATGCCTGTGACTGACGTGTGAAAGTGTGTTGGCTTGGCTCTGACAGACGGGGATTTGCAGAAAGGGCGTGGTACCGTGAGTGTGCAGCATGATTTGCTGTGCACAACAGATGCACACTGTTTGTGACACAAACATGCTCATTGCTACAGCTGGAACTGTCAGAGCCAGTAACACCTGCTTGCATCTCATAAGTGTGGGTTAATTTGTAGATGAGGGAGGCACCATAGAATACCTACACTCCCATAAAGCCATGATTACACAAAGACAAACACACTCAGTCTTCTGTGCTCAAAAGTGAGCACAGCTGAGGACGGCAGAGCTGTAAAGTTGTTCCTGGTTCCTCAGAAATGCTGCCACTGGCACCACAACTTCACAAACGTAACTGTAATGACCCACAGAGCATAGAGGTTTAGTAAGACGCCGTCCTATGACCATGGTGGGAACTCTGCATTGAGCCGCCTCAGTCTGTTGTTTGTCTGACACTGAATGGACTCGCTCTGCAGTTAGAGAGAAATTCCATTTCACATGGTAATCGGCAGGTCAAGTGCTCCGTGCTGCACTGATTAATTCAGCAGCGAGTTCGACAGGAGGGCGTAGCTGTGTACGTCTACGAACACTTCATTAAGTCCTTGTCTCATGCACAAACACTTTCAAACTTTCTGTATTTTTGCTGTAACATACACTGCATCCTCCAAAGAGCTCTGTTGGCACACACACACACACGTCTTCCTCTACTGGTCCTGGCTTAAAATGAAGCCCGTTACCCCTGGAGACAGAGGTAGCTCCTGGTTGTTTGGTTGGTTGGTTTGGGGAGCCTCCTCCCGTCACTTCATCCTGACTGGGACACACAGAAACATTGTTGTTTTCTGCTTGTTTCTGTGTATTTTGAATGATTTATTCAGTTGTGCTTGGATTGTTGAGCTGTGCCTCTGCCAGTGAAATATTGGATTGAGAATGAAAACACAAGTCATGGAAAAGTACTCTTTAAACACTTTACTCCCCACCCCCGCAGGCCTCAGTACTACTTCTATTCCCTTTGTGACTCTGCTTTGCTGGAGATGTTTACCCTCTCTTCTCAGTATTTTAATGAAAATCGTGCATCTAGTCACAAAGATTCTGTGACCATTTGTTGTTACATAAGCAGATTTTTAAAGTTTGAAGTTTTTCTCCGCTGATCTTCCTGCAGGCAGAATGTAACAATATGTAACAACAACTAACTTTTGCAGAAGAACTGCACATTGTATTGGATGTGTTTGATGGTCTGGATTATTTAAATGTGATGTATTTTAGACATGATTGTGATCACAGCCAGAAACTAACCCAAACGCCAGATGTAGATTCACTGTAATATTTTCAAGTATTTTCTCTCAATCAAGACACAGTTAGTGAAACATATAAGAACAGATGCCGTTTTGATGGAGCAGGAGCTTTTTACAGCTTAGTGGTCGGCATGTCAACAATGGAGAGTGACCTGTTATTCAGTTACGTTCTTGCTCAGATCTTTTGTGACAGGCTGGTGATTTTAGCTGTTGTGCCTGTTGCTTCACTGACCTGCAGGCAACTGCTGCACGTGATGCTGTTACATTTGTCCACAGTCTCTGGTTTATGATCCACTGACCTTTTCACTTGTGAAGGTTTTTGAGGTTTTTGTTATTTCAGTTATTTCTGTTTTATTGATGTAGAGCATTATTCATTATTGTAATTTCATAATAACATAACCTGAAGTGCTGCGTAGAACACAGTGGCACAAGTCGAGTCTCATGCTACTGCTAATTTAAGTTACGTAGTAGTTTTAACTCAAATTTGTTTTTTTTCTGTCCTGTTTTTTCAGGAACCATCCGTCCTGTGAGGAGAAGTTTTTATGACCCGGCCTCGGCCCCTGGTCAGGGCTGGCAGTGGGAGTGGGAAAATGATGCAGGTACATGGACGCCCTATGACATGGAGGTGGCCATCGCCATTGAGAGCGCCCACAGCCGCCAGCAACCCTGCCTTGACCTGACCCCACTCGGCTTCTGCTACCTCATAGATTTTCAGAACATGACGCAGGTTTGTTTCAGGTCTTCACATGAACACAAGTGAACTTTCCTCCAGATCTTTATGTTTAGCTAATGACAGCTTTTCAGCTGCGCCGTTAAAACATGTGGTCACTGTGTCTCCTTACTGCAGGTGAACAGACAGAGCCAGAGGTGTCGGAGGATCCAGAGGCGTGCTGACGTGCCCTATCCTTTAGTGTCTGGACCTCTCCCTGTACCCAGAGGAGGTCTTGTGGGAGGAGGTGGGGGACTAACTGGAGCTTTGCTGGGTGTTGGAGTCTCAGGGGCGAGCATGGGGATTGGAAGCTCTGTCTACCCTAGTGGAGGATTACCAGCTAGTGCACTGGGCCAACCTTGTTCCTGCCAGCAGTGCATGCTGGTCCTTAGTGTGAAGACCAATACAGGAGGAGCAGCAGGGATACAGACTCTAGGTAAACGCTCATTAACCATGCAGCGACCTAAGAACTCAGCCCCCACCGCCTCCAAACCTCTGAGTCCGTCTAAATCAGCCACTCTGGGACGAGGACAGCAGCAGAACTCCAACTCCAACTCCAACTACTACCAAACGCTGCCGCATGGTCTCGCCATCTCCAAAAACACCGCCTCTCCAAGAAGAAACGCCCAGCTCTTTGCTCAGTCGCTGGCCACCCTCGCTGCTGGTACGTCCTCTCTGGGCATCTCCTTGTCTTCCAACAGGCCACCTCCCCCATCCCTCCCACCTCCCCAGCCTCCGTCATCCAACCCGACTCTGAATCCTCCGTCCATTCCTCCCAAGCACTCTTCATCTTCAGCCAACGAAACAGTGCCAACTGCCACGTTAATTACCCCTGCCAGCAGTGTGACCACGCCCCCGTCACCCGTGCCATCTCCGTCACCAGCGGTGATGAAGCCACAGCGGGTGGCATCGTCTGCTGCCACAGTGTGCCATGCCCCGTTGCCACAAAGATCAAGCTTAGCTGGGCTGAGCAGACCAGCGTTACAGAGGATCGCGATGGCCCAGTCCAGAGCACTCATAGCATCAGGGTGAGCGAATGAAACACACACACAGCAGTAGCTTCATCACAGGACTTTCATTGTTAGTTCTGTTTGTCAGAACAAAATGTAAATAATAGCACTCTGAACTGACAGAATCCTCTTGTTACTGTTACTAAGCATTAATGTTACAATATATCAGTTAAATAAGCAGATGTTCACGTTTAAGGATCACTCTGGTGACACGCGGAAACTTAGCAAACATTTATTGGCATCTCATATTGTCTTTGCAAAAAGACACTGTACAGTCGTACACTGTATGAGCTCATGCACCAGGAAATGCTCCTGACAAACACACATCCCACTGAAGCCCACTAAACCATGTAACTGTCTTACATGTGGGCATGCAGCGTTAAATATGTACAGACACTCGCATGCATACATAGTCCCAGTATCTCACATTGGTAGATGTCATGCTTGTTAGTGTTGTATTGAGTCATGTGTTTGTTTCGTTCACTGACTGTGAGTCATGTGATTTCAGAGGTGCGCGTCCTCACACGTTGTCACATTCATTCCCGTCGACAATTCTGTCTGTTTGCTTTTGTCTCGTGGTTTTCTTCCTGTTTGGTGTGAAAATGCTAATTTATTTCATTATTATTGGGCGTGTCAAGCAAAACACAGTTAACTGCAATGAAGAAGAAGCTTAAGCTGTTAATGAATTTCTAGTAAAGGTGACAGGGTGGATTAACAAGCAGGGAGCAGTGAAGAAGATGGTTAAATTGTATTCAGTAGTACTTAGCCTCCATTCATATGAAGCTGCAGTGGAGACAGTGAGATCTGGTGACCTTCAAATGTAGATTAATGAGAATACAAAGCAGAAGTTATCAAATGTTAAACTGACCTTGTAACTTTGTGTGTGTGTGAGACAGTGTGTGTTGTCCATCTGTGGCCCGGCATCTGTGGCAGAGGGGCAGGGGGGGGATAACTGAGCAAGTGTGAAGGCCACAGGTCAGCAGACCTTCCCTCTCTCTAAAACTATTTTATGCACACATCAGTATGCACAGTGCAAAGGTCTGAGCAGAGAGTGGCTCTGTGGGGTGGGGGGTGGAATCATGAGTCTGTGACCATTGGGAACTATTATACTGAGGTGCCACAACATTTAAAAGTTATTATTTCTTCCACAGAGCTCATGAGCTCAGTGCAGCCTGATTATGAAGCCAGTATGAGGAGCGTAGTAATCTGATAACACACATATTAAAAAACACGTGCACATCTGCTCCTACCACTCTTTTGCTCTTTTTCCCAGATAACTTTGAACTCCAGCACCTTTTCTTGTCGATCTGTAGCTCGTCACCTGTTTTCTCCGTTTTATTGCCTTCAACCCTCTTCTCTCGTTTCTCTGTTTAAAAATGGTGTTGAAATGCTTCTGAAACTGAGGCTGAAACAGTGCCATAAACTTGCAGAATCTTGTGCCATGATTCTGGACCCCCACCCCCAACCTGTGGAATTCCATGCATATTAATCTTGACACACAAATTCAATGCAATATCCTGAAAATGTGCTTTGTCTTGTGCTCAGGCTTTACATTAGGAAATGTGTCTGTATAGAAGGTCTGTGAGCTGCTGCTGCTGCATTCACGAACAGTTGGTCATCTGTGTTTTAAAGTCTCCCAACACCCCCCCAAAACAAAAAAACACATATAAAAGCTATTAACCAAACCATGGCTCAAAAACCATCTGAACCAGATAGTGGATGTAGAGCATGCCAGCCTCCATTTTTTCATACAGCAGACGAGTTGTTGGCAGTGGCACCATGACAGTGAGCGAGCAAGTGCTGCAGCGTGAGTGAACGAGTGCTGACTGACTGACTCAGCGCTGAGGGCAGCTTTATCAAACAGATTCCTCAGTACTGGAACTGGAAATGAAAACTAGATTTCTCAGCGACAGTTTACCACTTTTCCGTGATGTCACGAAACAGTGAAAGAAGCCGTTTGATGTGAAGTGTTTCTGTGTTCTGCTCAGGAAATGAAGCATCTTCACCAAATGATCACTGAAAGTCTGATGCTTTTCTTGGTAGTCCCTCTCTTAGCTCTGTCGTTTGTTCCCTGCCCCCTCCACTCCTTCTCTGGCTTCTCTCCTCCCCCCTCTCCCGTCGCGTCTCAGTAGTCTGGGCCCCTCAGAGCCCCATTGTTGGTCTCCACAGTAACCTTTGTTGGATTACCCGAGCCTGGGCTGCATTAGCAGCACAATGCTGATCCTCCACTAGTTTTCACTTCTGTTTTGCTCTCTTCTACTTCCCCCTCTCTTTGCTCACTTCTTTTTATAATCTTCTCCCATATTGTCTTTCCTCTGTATTTCTACGTCCTTCTTGCTTTTGATGTCTACTTCCTCGTAGCAACCTGTTGAGTTTTGGGCCACTTCAAACATACCTTTAATAAAGATGCCTTACTTCCCAGCTTACCCTCAGAACATCAATTATGGTTTGTGGAGTTCTTGGCGTGGGTGTCATGTGATTGAACACCCCCTCATGTAGATGCTCATGTAGATGCTCATTTAGCAGCATATTCATAATGTGAGTATTTCTTTGAGTTGGAAGAGAGCTGGGCAGTGTTGTTGGTCCAGTCAGCAGTGTCGATTCCCCTGAGGAGGGAGGGATATTTAGTTATTATGTTATTTACTTATATGTAAATGTGTGTGTGTGTGTGTGTTTGTGTGTGTGTGTGTGTGTGTGTGTGTTTGTGTGTGTGTGTGTGTGTGTGTGTGTGT
>JAUYWH010000001.1:23593871-23606044 GCA_034779795.1 Ctenopoma multispine
TGTGTGTGTGTGTGTGTGTGTGTTTGTGTGTGTGTGTGTGTGTGTGTGTGTTTGTGTGTGTGTGTGTGTGTGTGTGTTTGTGTGTGTGTGTGTGTTTGTGTGTATGTGTGTGTTTGTGTGTGTGTGTGTGTTTGTGTGTGTGTGTTTGTGTGTGTGTGTGTGTGTGTTTGTGTGTGTGTGTTTGTGTTTGAGTGTGTGTGTTGTGTGCGCGTGCAGACAGTCTCAGACTCAGACAGTGAACGAGACAAAGGCTGATGGGAATGGGTGGGGAGGGAAAAAGACAAAGAAACGAGTCAGCAAACTGTCAAAGATTGATCACACAGTGGTGCAAGAAATCAGGTCAACACCACAGAGAGAGAGAGCGAGCGAGTGACACTGACGCACACAGTCACAGGTGGCCCACATGAAGTGATGCCCAGCTGTAGAGACATTTACAAAGTCACACACAGACTCACATTGTCTTTCTCACTCAAACAGAAACAGTCAATATTGACAATCCGAAAGAAGAAGTGAAGAATGTGCTCGCTCGCTCTCTCTCTCTCCAGTGAGGGATTATGGGAACGAAACAAAGGGAGTCTCTGAGTGGGGGATGAACCAGTGTCTGCAAATGAAGCAGAGAAGGGGTGAGGGTAAGAGAGATGTATTTAGAGGAGAGAGGAGCAGAAATGTTGACACCTGTTTAGTTCACCGACAGGTTGCAGACTGCAGCTCTTTGGAGTCTTCATGTTAGTTGTGTGTGGCTTCGTTGGGGGAGGTGTCACCACAGATGGGACCAATCTTATCTGCTGCTTTTTCACCCATTCAGGGAAACATACAGAATATAACCCTGAACAAAACTGATACCCATCCAGGACTTTCCACATAAGAGGTTGTGTGTGTTGCCTCAGTTTAAACATCAGCTTACTGTTCCTCACTTGCTACTCACCCAACCACACTGTAGCTAAAACTGCTTAACTTAAACTCAGGGACTAATGACAGACACCATACAGACAGACAGACCTCACAGTCATCTGTGTTGTCTGCTGTCTCACAGCTTGTGTGTCTCGGCTTAGATCAGCTTCTCAAAATGCATAAAACCACAGTTTCATAATGAACATTTAGTTTTGATTTTACACCTACAAATGTGTCATTATTTATTCAACAAATCCCAGTTTCTGTTCGAAACGCAGATTTTATGAAATGTGACACATTCAGTAAACACATTAACACATTCACTCTCACTAAAGCAGAGGAGGTGTATTTAAAACATCATATTGTAAGCTGACGTGTGTGGTGCTGTGTGTGACAATATGTGTGTGAGAATGTGTGGGAGTGTGTTATTGTCTGCTCTCTAAGTCAGTCCAGCTGATGTCCATCTGGGCCTGAGGGAATAGAGTGGGGGGGTGGGGACTGTATGATCTTGTGGGAAGGGGGAGGAGGGTAGAGAGGTCAAAGGGGGTCAAGAGACCGGGGTTCCATTGAGGCCTTTCCCCCCCCAGGCATAGATGGGATCTTCCTTTTTTTAAGGTCTCTTTTAATGTTTTATAATTGCAGAGTGCTCCTTAACACAATGCTTCATGGGAACTGTAGTTAACCTCTGTTATGTTTCTATACAATCAGACTACTGTTTATCACTTCATATCAGAAGTGCGTTTCTTTTCTAAAGCTCTTGCACTGCTCATTCATCATGTCCATGCTAGTAATGCTGGGTAACATGAGGCATTTTTAAACAGTAGTGCTGATACAGTACATGATTTGATACACTACATGACTAATAAATATTATATTACACAGCCTTTTCTTTTCTAAATGATCACGTAAATCACAAAGCATGTTTGAATCCCTGTTTGGACAGTTCTCAGCACACTGGATTATACTGTGTTTTTACTTTAAGTATGTAACAACAAAGAATGTATCAAAGAGTGTGAGGCAAAGACATGCTGTGACATCAGCACATGAATGGAGCCACTGGAAAGTGTGTTAATGAGCTACATCCAAGCTTATCCAGGATCATATCTGCCTCAAGGCTTCCTCCTCTCTTCCTTACCTCACACAGTAAAACCTTCCCTGCTAACACAGCAGCCTGTTAATTATTAATCAATGCAACGACTGGCAACAAGCGATTAGTGTGTGTGTGTGTGTGTGTGTGTGTGTGTGTGTGTGTGTGTGTGTGTGTGTGTGTGTGAGACCCTCTGCGTGTCTGTCGTATGTTGTGATGTGACACGTTTCAAATCTTAAACTACTTTGACTGGATACAACAGGCTCAGACTAATCTGATCAACACACATGGAAATGTGATGTGATTAAGATGTGATAGTAGCCGCAGTCAGTGTGTTGACTACAGCACTGCAGCACTACAGCAACTGAGTAGTGTTGTCACTACTCTGACCTTTGACACCAAAATGTAATCAGTTCATCCTTGAGTTCAAATGGACATTTGTACCAAATCAAAAGAAATTCCCTCCAGGTGTTCTTGAGCTGTCACATTAACAAGAATGAGGCACTGAGGCATGAGAATGATCCCATCTGCATCCACATATCACACATCACAAACTTCTGAGTTTCTGTTTGCTGCCCACATTTTCATGAGAAAATGTGTGAACATGTCAGGCTGTGCAGTATGAACAGAAACATCCACTGTCCATGCTCACTTTAGAGTATTAGCACCATAAAAACACGACTTCTTTTATTAAGTCATATACAGGATCACACGGCAGTGACATTATACATACAGTATGTAGGGACTGTCCTCACTAGTGCTTTGCTCACCTACTGTGGTCACTAAAGGTAACTCACCTGTTCCTCTCCCTCTTTCTGCATCAGTGTTGACCTTACATTACCTTGTGTGTGTGTTGGAAACTTACAGTGCACCACGATCATCTGGTATCTGTTTAATATTTACTGTTCTACATCTGCTTTGCTTTTTCCTTTCTGAAGATTGTGAAATAACACCATCCACATCCTCATCCACACAAACGCAGACTTACACACACACGAGGGAGGCATTCACTTATGTGTGTGTTTGTGTGTGTCATGTGACAGTGAGAGGGGTTAAGTGAAAGCAGCTTAGTGCAGTGACAGAAAGCCTGTTAAAGCTACACCAGCAACAGGAAACAACAGATCACTACCACACCCTGTAACACTGTCTACACTCGTCTGTTGTGTGTCTGTGAGAAGAGGGGGTGGTTGTAGCCCACTTCGATATCTCAGTTGATAAAGTTCAGGACTGTAGCGGTGAGTGTTGCTATCCTTAGATCGCTGGTTCAAATCGGCCTGAAAGAGTTCTTATGTGCTGTGTGTTTGTTGACCTGCAGGTTTTCTTCCTGGTCTTTGGATTAAAAGGTCTCAGATCTTACTTAAGAGCAGATCTGTGATCAGACACGTTGGGCTGGAATGCAGCCACCAACAGCATGTGTTTATTCCATCCCCTCCAGCAGTCATTTTACAACCTGAAGACAAAGGACAGTCCTGTGCCATAAAATCTGCACTTACACACACATTCAGTCCACTGTGTGTGTGTGTTTTGTTCTGTAGGCTGAGTAGAGCACTAACCTGTCTCTGAACAGCTGTGTTGGCACATCCAGCTGTCAGCTGGAGTAAGCTATCATCACCTGACCTCAGAGTTTAGACCCAGATCACTACGATCAAATCTGCTGGATTCTCTAAAGTCCTTCACAAACCGATGATCAAAGTCAATAAGAGCAACATGTGTGTTTCTCAGTTAAAAGATGATGATGATGATGGGCTTTGTGACAAAGCAGGTAATCCCCAGCAAGCAGCTGTATGACGTCCATCTCTTTGAGCTCAGTGAGCAGATGGAAACTCCGTGGATTAGTGCTCATAAACACACACACGGCCCAGCGTAGTCATTCATTCACTCTCCAGCCATCAAACAAGACAGTGTGCTGTGAGACAGGGAGAAACGTGAGGAACAGAGACAGACGAGGACAACGTGAGATCTTAGCTGTCTTTTTTTCTTAAATCAGTGAAGGGAATTTAGGTTTTCTTAACTGTGACTGTGAGAATGACAGTCATCCATTTTTCAAAGTGAGTATTAAGTGTTACCTCAGAGGACCTGTGTGCAAGTGTGGAAAGAAACTAAACAGTTTGTCTTCTCTCTTGTAGTGTACCCACCGTCCCAGTGAAGAACCTCAATGGATCCAGTCCTGTTCACCCTGCACTTGCAGGTATGAACACACACTCACTGTCCAAGAAACCAGGGAAGAAGAATGTCTGACAGGAACCTAAAATTCCTGCAGTATTGCTGTTTTAACAGTTTTTTTTTTTTTGTATTTCAGGGATCACAGGAATCCTAATGAGTGCTGCCGCTCTGCCAGTGTGTCTGACCAGGCCTCCCAAACTCGTGCTGCACCCTCCACCTGTGAGTAAGAGTGACATCAAACCAGTGCCAGGCTTCAGCCACTGCTGCAGGAAGACCACCAAGAAACAAGTTCGCAAGGGTAAGCACTGAAACCACTCTGAACCTGATAAATGAGACACTCTGACAGTTGGTCTCTTAGTTTATCATCAGACTTTCTGCTCACTTACTGACATCACCAGCTTTGAAACATTATTCAACAGCCTGCCTTGCATTTCATCTTTTCTGTTCTTTTCTTTTCCGCCTGCAGGTAAAACGTCAGAGGAGGTGGTGAAGAAGTACCTGCAGAAAGTAAAAAGTCCACCGGAGGAGGTATTACTGCTGCTTTCATAGTGCTAACTCCTAACACACACACATAGAGAGGTTTTCATTATAGTTTCCTTTTTCCTTCCTTGTCCTAACTAGGACTGTACTATCTGTATGGAGCCCCTGGGGGGTCCATCTGGATACAAAGGACCCGGCGTTGGTCCTGTTTCCAGGGCGGAGTCAGTGGGGCGCCTAGCGCAGTGCGGACACCAGTACCATTTCCAGTGTCTGGTGGCCATGTATAATAATGGCAACAAGGACGGCAGGTAGGTTAGAGACGGACAGCACGTCGTCTTCAGTCTCCTCACAGGTTTTAAAATCATCTCTGTAATCATACAGTTCCTCTATTCTCAGTCTCCAGTGTCCCACCTGTAAAACCATCTATGGCGTAAAGACTGGCAACCAGCCGGCAGGGAAGATGGAGTACCACGTCATCCCTCACTCTCTACCGGGGCATCCTGACTGCAAGACCGTACGCATCATCTACAACATACCACCAGGCATTCAGGTAAGTGAAGAAGAACTCTTCTTTATCCTCGTGTGGTCAGACTCACGGTGATATTAATCCTCCTCCTGTCCTTTCAGGGACCGGAGCATCCGAACCCAGGGAAGCCCTTCACTGCCAGAGGCTTTCCTCGACACTGCTACCTCCCCGACAGTGAAAAAGGGCGCAAGGTAAACACAATCGACCATCCCATTACTAACACCAGTCAATCATGCACATTCAAAATCAACCTTTAAACTTCACTTTTACCCTCACCTGTCATCAGGTGCTGAGACTGCTCCTGGTAGCGTGGGACCGCAGGTTGATCTTCTCAGTCGGTACCTCGAGCACTACGGGAGAGTCTGACACCGTCATCTGGAACGAGGTGAGACTGCAACCAAAGAGTCAATTCAATGAACATGTTTGTCATCACTAAAACTAAAGACAAGACTTTGTTTCCTTCTCTTTAAGGTCCACCATAAGACCGAATTTGGTTCCAACCTGACGGGCCACGGCTTCCCTGACGCCGGACACCTCGACAACGTCCTAGAAGAGCTCAGAGCTCAGGGCATCACAGAGGACGATGTACTGGTGGAAAAGTGAAAGGAGGAGGAGACAGAGAGAGAAGAGCAAGAGAAGTGGATCTGACTATGAAAACACTAGGAGAAGGAGGAAAAGAAGAGGTCATGTACTGAGAAAGACTCTCTCTGCCAGCACTTAAAAGAGGTGCAGGAAGACGTTGGGGGTTCTATGTTTAGTTTTTCAGAGGAAACCACTTCTCACAGATGTTGACTGAGTCATCTGTCAGTGTCTGTCCAACCTGAACAGTTTACACATGAAGAGATAGGGGAACTTGGGGAAGCAGCAGCACACAGTGAACAGCAAAAAAAAAAGGACGATGGCACTCGTGGGTTCAGCTTATAGTACAGCAAGGTACTAAAAGTGAGAGTGAATGGTACTAATACTTAGGACAAACACAAGTTTGCTTTACTGACAGAGTCACATAAAAAGATGGTAAAACGTTAGAGCAGTTCAATACAAATGAGCAGAGAAAGGACAAA
Organism: Ctenopoma multispine; assembly: GCA_034779795.1. Classification (NCBI taxonomy): domain Eukaryota; kingdom Metazoa; phylum Chordata; class Actinopteri; order Anabantiformes; family Anabantidae; genus Ctenopoma; species Ctenopoma multispine. The sequence continues at coordinate 23,600,080 of JAUYWH010000001.1, forward strand.
GAGTTGAAGGACGGAGCAGCGGGGGAGGGGACTGGGGGGAGGAGAAGATGGAGAACAATGCAGCAGAAAGAGAGAAAGATGGCATTTGAATGTAGCGTAGCATAGGAGTAGAGTGAAATTAACTTGTACGGTACAGTGCAGGTACTTTAGGTCTCACTAAAAACACAAGCAAACCACGAGTGATGAACAGACAGATGGACTGTGCTGGTTTTATTCACACCACCTGTCTGCCGCTGGCTGAAGTGTGGTGCTGCTGCTCCCCCGTGTGGTTTTCTTGATCAGCTACACCTCAGCCTGCAGCCTACTATGAGTTATCCAGCTGTGTTACTTTATGTCATTAATCCTCATTTAACTTCATTCCAACCTTTACCTCTTGCTTTTGACTCAGTGGGTTTCATATGTCATAACTCTGTATGTTTATGATAGTGTGTGAAATGACAAAAGACCAACCCGGGACCCCTTGGGTCTATTTGGAGTCTTACTATTGAGCCACCATGGTACGAGTTAACCTTAAATACACAGGTACCAGTATTTACATAGATAGCTTTTATGTTTGTCCCTTTTGATTGGTTCAAATGGTTTAACTGGACGTAGATGTCTGACTGTAGATGTGTCCTGTCAACAGTGGGACACCGGTGGAGGGGGGGGGTGAGTTTTAACTGTTTGTGCTTAAAGCGAAGAGAAATGAACCCGGGGCCGGTCTCAGAGCCACAAAGCCCCTCAGATTAGGCAGAGGGTTGGAGGGTGTGGAAGGATGCAGAGAGATGAAGAGAGAAAGAGAGAGATGAAATCAAGATAATCACCTGCTCTGCACAAACAGCACTGCTGAATAATTAAAAACAAGGTACTAATACAGTAATCAGTAAATAAATATAGTCTTTTTTTAAATCTGTCAGATATTCAGGAGTAAATGTTTGTCACATGAGGAATTTGAATGATCTCATTGAGAGTTATAGATCTCATAGAGTTGTAAAGTGTCCGTATCAAAGAAGCAGAGCTCGTGATTTGATGGATAAGGTGATCATCAGTCTTATCTCTAACAACTCTCCTCTTCTTATCTCCACCTCCACATGCTGACAACACATTGCCCAGTCTCTGAGTTGGGTCTGTAAATGACCCCCTTATCACAATATTACAAAATGTGTGTGCGTGAGAGAGAATCTGTGTACTGTGTATACTACCAACATACTCCCAGTTTAGGGTGTTATTTGGGTACTGCATCTCATCATCCTTTAACCCTGATGATGATCATAGTGATGGTGATGGTACTCCCTTACTTCTTAACTTCTTATTTTCTTCTATACAACACGTAGGTACACTTTTGCTTTTTAATAGCATTTTTCTTGACACTATCATAGAGTAAATTGCCTTTTTTTTTCACTTTGTACATTTACGTTATATTAATTCTACTTTTTTTTTCATTTGTTACCTTTGGTTTACAAAGACAATATTGTTAAATGAAATGTCTTTTTTTCCCCTTTATGTACAATGATTGGCATCATCTTTTCTTTGGAAAAGGAATTGGATTGTAGACTTCTAAGTGAGTGTAAAATGGAATGAAATTTAACATAAAGTCAAACCATGTATCTACAGATCATCTGTCCTGCTCCTGTTCTGTGCTGAGATAGAATGTGCCTGCTGGAGCGCTCGACTTCTCTGACCCTGGCATATTTCAGCTGCAGAATGCTTCAAGTGATGGTTCAAGTGCAGGCGGCCCGATGATAGAGATTATTTTAAACATTTTCAAATGTTACAAAAATCATTTTCCCTTTGTGTGTTGTAGCAGTTTTTTTCACTCCAAATGCTGCACACTGACTTCAGGAAACTGATTTTTAAGAATATTTATTAAATTTTGTCTTTTTGTTATTAAAATAAATGTTTTGATTTCTACACGGAACAAGAAATTCAAATAAATGTCATTACCAGATTTGTTACTGTTTCCATTGACTTGATGAATCTGATTTGACTATGAAAATTGTTGTGGTCCCTCTATGACATAGTCATCTTCATCATTATCCCCCATTTGAAGTCTTTTATCCATGATGTGTCTGAACCCACCTTTTCAGTTTCATCCACTTTCCATGTGGATTTCTTCCTGATCACCGGTTCCCTGTGGGCGTCATGTCTGTGGATACAGGCCCTCTGTGGAACTGTCTCCTTGTGTAAGGGAAGAGAAAGGTGGGACAGACTTGATCGTAGGTGCTGATACAGGAGAGAGCGCATCAGAACACATCAGAACATGTGAAAAGAAAAGCAGTGTAAATATTGCTACATATTTGCTGGAGTATGAATGATTAATACAAGAAAAATAAAGAATGATTGAAGCTTACTTGTATTCTTCTATCTTTATTTAGCCTTAATCTGAGTTTTGTTTTATTTAGACATGTAAACATTAGTTACTATAATTCATAAGAATTTCCCGTTTGTCTTTAAAGTAAATTCTTTAAATTGAAAGAAATCCCTGAGATTGCACATGCGCCTTCGATAGCTCAGTTGGTAGAGCGGAGGACTGTAGTGGTGTAATGCTGATATCCTTAGGTCGCTGGTTCGAATCCGGCTCGAAGGAGTTGCTCATTTTATGCTGACTGATATAGGACTGAGGAACTCAGGCGCGTTATAACATGCGTCAGCACATGCTTCCAAGTGTAATTGTGATTTATCCACATTGATTTTTTTTTCTTTTAACTAACAAGTAAACATGTAAAGTAAAACGTTGATATAACTATCAGTTTATTTTTGCATGAATAGATTTACCTCTGGAGTTGGTAGTTTACGGTTTGTTCTTTTTAATGTCCACTTGGCGGCACCATGCGATAATTCTATCGTAGGCCGTACAGGAAGTGAATTTATCTTCAATGTTAAATGTGACATTTTAGGAGCTGAATGTCATTTAGAAAACATTTTATCATTATTTTGTACCAGGCGAATGCTGTAACGGAAGCTCACACGTCTAAAAAAGCTAAAACGTCGTTCCCTGACCGGGAATCGAACCCGGGCCGCGGCGGTGAGAGCGCCGAATCCTAACCACTAGACCACCAGGGAAGTTAGAAACAGTATGTCAAACAAAGTTAGAAGTTTCTTCTGCGTACATTTGTTGGCTGATGTCTTGACGTTCAGTGTTTCAAAGGTCAGGTTTAAACTATCTTACCCCCTGTTTTTTGCCCCACATGTATTCGATTACAATAGATTTACAGACATAAACGCCGATTACACTGAAAATCAATTCATGACGACAGCCCTTACCCAAATGTTAGAGCTATTACCCAAATCTTCTAGTTTAGTCCGTTTTCCAGGTTTATAGTGCAATTCGTGAAATCGTCCGACTCGCTTTGAAAATCGTCACAATCACAGTCACTTTCCTTCAGAAATACGCCCTCAAATAATGCCAGAACAATTTACATCATATAATCTTCACAGCCCCTCCATGGCCGCGAGGTCATGTGGTAGAAAAGATATAAGTGGTAGAACATTTTTTTGAATAGGTGGTAGAAAAAAGACTCCCCGCCGCAGGGGTGCCTTTTCCGGCACCACAGAAAAGGCACATTTTGTTCAGATTCAGATCTTCCTGGGTTGTTTGTGACACTCTTCATCATCATTCTGTCACCACATCTTACTTGTTTTAAATCACTGGACAGGATGAGTAAGAGGTGGGCTGTGTCAGAGTCTGGTGTCACATGCATAGCGTTGGACTCTCCTCAGCTCAGCTTTAGCAGGCAGCTTGTGCTTTTCTCTCATCGCCTCTTAAGGAGTTGACTGTTCTTGCCAGGCCACGGCAGCCAGCTCCATCTCGGCCTTTCTCCTCCTGAGCTCGAAGAGTTCATGCTCCAGCTTTCTGGTGAAGAGTTCGGCTTGTTCCTCTGCCTTTTTCTGCTTCTCTCTAATCGTCTTGATGAACACGGCCTGGCCTCTCTCAACACACTCCTTCGGACTCTGGCCCTTCCTGTACAAAGCATTCATGTTTTTAACCCAGTCCAGTTCATTGTCTATGTATACTCCCAGGTATTTGTAGTCCTCCACTATGTCCACATCACCCCCCTGAATAGAAACAGGAGTCCCAGGTGTGCCAGACCTCCTAAAGTCCAATATCATTTCCTTTGTTTTTGCCACATTTGCCACAGCTGCAGATAGTTCTGTTTGCACCATGTGACAAAGGTGTTCACCGTAGTCCGGTATCCCCACTGATACATCCAACTATTGCAGAGTCGTCAGAAAACTTCTGAAGGTGGCAGGTCTCACTGCAGTAGTTGAAGTCAGTGGTGTAGAGGTTGAAGAGAAAGGGGGGGGAGGACGGTCCCTTGAGATGCCCCAGTGTTGCTGCCCTCCATGTCAGACACACAGTGTTGAATATGCACATACTGTGGTATATATGTCAGGTAATCTACAATCCAGGCACACGAGGGAGGCATCGCTGACAGCTTCTCACCCAGGATGCTCGGTCTGATGGTATTGAGTGCACTGGAAAAGTAAAAAAACACGACCCTCAGAGTGCTCCCCGGCTGATCTAGGTGGGTTTAGATACAACCCAGAACACAAGAAGTGGTTCAAACTCTGAGGTGAATGGGGTGCATTGACAGACCTGACGCTCAAAGAATCTCCTCACAGTTCTTGGGTATAGTATTGGAGCTTTAAGATTTCATGGTCACAGTCATTTTCCTTTTCCTTGCCACAGTTTAATTTAAGTATTATTGTTCCCTCGTCATTTTTATATGAGTTTTTCATTTATGCAAAGGAGGAGATTGACTTTGGTATTTGTATTTCTACCACGGAACATCTATTACAATATATTAGCCAATAAGCTCTCATGTCAGGCATGTCCAAAGTTGTTTTTTGAAAAAAATAAAATTCTAGACAAATGTCTAAAGGAGGCATTAATAAGAGGAGACACAAACACATGGTCTGAGTGGGTTATTATGTTGTGCTCACAACAAGATAAAAATGCTTGGTATAATAAAAAATATTATTTCTTGCTTCTGGAAGGTATTATTTTTATGCACAACAGTGGCAAGATACTTAAATTCACAATGAACACATCTACCCGTCTTACAGTCTTGCAACAGCAGGGGGCGTTTGTTTGCAGAACAGGCAGAGATGAGGAAGCAACTAAGTAAATTGCAATCTGGGAACTAGTGAGTGTGAGTGAATTTATATAGGGCAAGGCACAGGAAAACAATCAGCTTGATTAGGGTGTGTAAAGTGAACTGGGATTAGGGAAATACCAGACTGGAAGTTACTGGGAATTTTCAAATGAAACAAGACATCCAGAACTGGATTGTGAAACAGATAGGAAATATTTTGCAAGTTCATATCAATACTATCGATACTTTGGATCAATCCCCCCACCAATACATAATATTCCAGTCTTTTGGAACGCACATTTAAGCAAATAAGGTGGGCAAACGCCTTGTAACATAATAGACAAAACAAGAGAAATGTCCTTGTATGATCTTTTATTTCAGTTTGAGTCATTTTCCACCTTCTCCTCCTTTTCAGTAAATAAAGTTATCTGTCACTGAGTTTCACTCCACTGTTTAATGGCTGCTTATATTGGGGTTATGTAGATAAGGTGTGTCAACATTTACCAGGACTTTGAGCCATGTTTTTCAGGGTGTCTGAATGAACAGATGTGCTCCTGTTTTGATCAACCCAGCTGTCTGCATGCATATGTTAAGTCTATTTTCTTGTGTTATACACGTGTTACATGACTGTGTGTTTGGTTCTGACTGATGTGAAAATACATAAGACCTACAACTCAATTCAGTCTTCAGTCTTCAGCATCACAGTGACGATAGGCGGGACGCAATCGCAGAGTGACTAATAACTGTGTAACTGAGTTCATGTGGAAGTTTTACAAATTTTAAAAAGTTGTCCTCGCTAACATGACCCAGATAGCAACGACATGTGGCCCGAATCCGGTTGAGATTTGGCACATCTGGCTGACTGCTGGATTCGGCAAAATATTATGGGC
>JAUYWH010000001.1:23640389-23656758 GCA_034779795.1 Ctenopoma multispine
ACCTTTTTTTGTTAAGTACATAACTCCACATGTGTTCATTCATAGTTTTGATGTCTTCAGTGAGAATCTACCAATGTGAATGCTCATGAAAATAAAGAAAACAACATTGAATGAATTGAATGTGTCCAAACTTTTGGCCTGTACTGTACATACTTTCATAACACAGCTCAGTGTTATTTCAGTGGTTTGACACGTCTGACTTCAAGTGAGAAGTTTTCACCAAGCTGTGATAACACAGTGACACTGCGGCATACTGGTTAGCGAAGTCACCTCAAAGCAAAAATACTCCTGTGTTCAAGCATGGACTTGGCTCAGATACTGATCATAACCAATATTATACAACATTCTCTGTCCTGATAAGCCTCAAAAAATCTAATTTAATAATTCAGTGAATGGTTAATGACTGCCTGAAGTCTTGGACTCATAGACATCTCCACGTTTCCATCTGCCTCAGGCACAGATGATGTGGTTTCCTTGGCCAACATGAAAACTCATCCAAATGGGGAAGTATGGTGGAGGAAGTGTTATGAATTAAGGGCTTTGCTGCTTCTGGAATCTTGCTGTCAGTGGAGAAAATTAATTCCCGAGTTCATCAAGATTTGCATATTTCTGCTGTAACCAGATTTCGCAGAGAATCTGGTTAGTTAGGTCCATGTAAGCACAGTAAGTGTCAGGGTGGCTGTCCACAAACTGAAGCTCTGTAGACGTGGAGTGATGCAGCAGGACAATGACCCTAAACAAGTAAATCTACTACAGAACAACTTCAGAGACGCTTAGAGCCCACTCAGCTCTGATCTCAACCTGATAGAGATGAAGTGTTTTACTCTGGATTATTAAAATACTTTTTTATATCTAGCTGCATCCTGCAACCTCTTTCATTTACTGAAAGCAATAAGCATCTTGGAAATGATTTGTCCATGTATTTCTCACTCAATGCTGCCATCTGCTGCTGTGAAATAAACAACAACCTTTTTCTGTTTTCAGGATGAGTCTTATTGACGATATATTGATAAAATGTAATCAGTGGTTGTATTAGTGTCACAGGGATGTTGCACACAGGTTGTTTTGTTAAACTAAACAAAAAACAAAACTTGTTTTGTGTGTTCATGTACAGTTATGTACAGCAGAAAATGACTTGATTCATATGCTAAAATCATAGTTCACTCATTGTTTGTGATCATAAATACAATATCCCAGTTTAATTAAAATACTCTTAGTTGATTTAACTTGTTCGTGTTCTAGAATTAAAATTAAGATCTTTACAATATCACAACAGCAAAATTACAAAAAATAGAAAATAAAATTCCAATATGGAATATTATAATTTTCGTACACATCCAAGAAGGATGCTCATTATTTAAAATCTTTTCAGGTGCACTGCAATAACTTTCAGCATCACGTATCCATATGATTGTACAGAATATGAGACAGTCTCATTTAGTACACATAATCCAGCATGATATGTGTATGTTTAGAAACAGGAGACCTCCGTGGTATCATCTTGAGAACGTGTTCATCCTTACACCAACTTCTCAGCCAGCTGAAACATTTGACTGCCAAATAGAGCGCTCCAGCACCGAGGAGAAGCTTGATGAGACTGAAGCCACCACCTCCTTTTCTTCTCTTGACTTTTTCTTTAAAATCTAGAGACAGAAATCCAGACACATGTTCACACTTATTACTAGTGATAACCAGACTACTGAGATTTTTAAAAATGCTTTTACGCTCCCTCCTGTCTAATAGGATGTGGATGAATTTTGCATTAAAAATAAAAAAAATAGCACTAAATGTCCTCTGTATGCATAAACCCTCTGTTACTCAATAATTGGAAGACTTAAGAACATTTTTATATTCTTTTCTTAAACTTCTCCTACTTTTGTGCGCAACTCCTGTTCGTACAAGTTTTTTCAGTCAGATTTGATTGTCTTAACTGCCCAGACTTGCCATAAATGCCTTGTTTCAAACTGATCAGTGCCACCTGATCGCAAGGAGCTGTGTTGTTCTTGATTGGTCTGGATCACTCATTAATTTACGTTTTTAAGTATGTAAAGTCTTGTGAATGCTTAGACTCTCTTACATCGCTTGTATGTGGCAGTTATGTATAAATCTCTTGAGGTGAAATGAGGGGTTCTTGTGTGAGACCCATTGTGTTCCATCCACAGAAAGAAAAGACACTGCAAAGTTGTGAGCACCACTAGTAAAGACAGATGTGTGACAAATAAAACTAAAGCTGCATGCTTAGATTCTACTGAAGGTAAGACAGTGTAATGTGAGTGATCCAGTCACTCATACTGCACACTCACATGCACAATTCTGTCTTCCTTGCTCACATAACTAACAACAGTTTGGTGAATGTTGTCTGCATCTTTACCTTCATACGGCTGATACCACCAACGCGGTGGATAACACTCTGTCCTACGTGTATGCTGCAGCTCTCTGTAGACAGCCTGCAGTTCGTTGTTGTGCTGGGTTACTCTGCCAGTGTAGTGCGCTTGCTCGTTATAGATGAAGGTCGACATGTTGGCATCTAGTTGCTGCTGGAAAACGTCTGACAAGAATCTAAAGTCATAACATTGATCTGTTGTTGCCGTGCATCCAGTGTAGGGCTGTAACACTTGCTGAGCTGCAGGTTCTGGATAGTTCATCTCTTGTGTATCATTTCCGCTAAACATTTGTATATGTGAATAGTAGCCCATCCAGTAGAGAAAGTTGGTGATATCTAGCAACGGGCTCTGCAGCGCTTGGATGAGTTCAGCACTGATTTGAAAAGTTCTGTCAGACCTGAACCTCCCAGAGACAGTTATGTCATGCTCAGTGACATAAACAGTCTCCACCACCCCGGTTTTCACCTGGTAACTGATTATGATGCGGTCTATGTTGTAAGTACCGCGGTTCCCATCCAAACTGTAATTTTCCCTCACGTATGCTGGGAGGTTTGCAGAACCAGAGTAGCTTTCTGTGTTCAGGTTTCCAACTTCAAAGTACATCGCCTGAACAGAAAGACAGAGAGTTAATCAGCTCGTGGATTATTGGTACCAAACTTGACTTGATCCAAATTGAAAAAAAAGAAACCTAGATGTTGTGGATTGGATATTTTGCTGTAATAAATTGTCTGTCTGTGCACAGTTATAGTAATAAGTATCAACTTATTTGCGATTTAATTGTCAACAAATCCTCAAAAACAACTGAAAGTGTCACAGACCCGCTTCTTGCTTTTGGACTTCCTGGGCCTGTTCAGTACAGGAAGAAGTACCTCAGCGTTGCCAAACCAGTGGAAGCCATAGGAACCTCTCTCTGGTTGACAATCTGACACCAGCTGTGGAAACACACCCTGGTCACTTCACATATTAGTTACACTTAGTTACACTATTCATTCACTGACACACCTAAAAAAAGTATGTTGTAAAAAATAAAGACTTCTAATGTATAGGCTGAACATCACAGCATATAAGACACAGCTGAATGTAGGTTACAGGTCAATGTCATGAATGTAACATAGTAACAACAGTGTTATTGCCTATTGCTAGTAAAAGAAAAATGTAATATAAGTAAGAATTACCCATGATGTAATCTAGTCTTACCTTCATGATAAGAACGCAGTCATCAAGTTCCCAGGCCACACAGTGGTTGGCAAACCAAAACAGGAGCTGGAGGCCGTGTCGTGGAAAAGGACAGCCATACCCTGAATCCATCAGGTGCTGGAGAGAGCAGAGCTGCTCATGAACCATGATCTGAGGCTGACACACACACACACACACACACACACACTGAGTGCGTCACAGACTGTAAAAAGAAAGACAGATAAATGTTGTTAATTTCCGCAGGTGTGCAGACAAGTTCTCACTGCAGATTACAGTGACACAAAAACTACATTAAAGTGTTTTAATGATCAGGTTTTCTTCTGCAGTTTGGGAAGTTAGAAATGTTAAACGGGGTCACGTGATCATTTGTCTGTAAAAAAACAAATCTTTGCGATTAAACTGTTCTCTTACACTAAATTTATTATACCGGATGCCTGGTGGTGTCCTCATCTTTTAAAAGACTCACTAGAAAAACACAACATGGATAAAACTGCCAGTTAGGAAATGAACCTATTATAGTTGTATATAATGAAAGGGCTTGAATTCAGCAACCATCGAGAGTAAATGTAAATAACTACGACATAAATACTGTGTTAAGAAGATGTTTGATTTACCGTGTGTGGTGTTGTCTCTCTTATTGTTGTGCCACAGCTGAGCTATCTAAGGTATCTTCCTCATTTCATAATTTGCGCAGCAAAACAGTGAGCGGTGCCGCGCCGTTCCATTAAATACGTGCTCGTTCACGTCGTTCCGTAACGCACGTTCAAGTGAATGCCCTTGCTGCGTCATTTGCGCGCCACCTCGTCGCCGATGCACTTCTTTTCCCGACAGCCTAAAGATAGATGTTCCGATTACCGGTGAGTATTGAACCATTAAAGCTAATGTACCCTTACAGTGTTATTTTCTAACAGAGAACGTGAAGTAAATCAAGACTGTGTGTGAGTTATGTAGTGAATGCTGTCTATTGTTTACGCGACTGCTAAATTCAGTGTGGTTGGCGGCCTGTGAAGCAGCCCTCTTGCCTGATGATGTGAGCCGGAGGGAAGGTGAGCGTTCCTTGTCTCTGGTGGCCTGAATGAGCGTGTTGTTTCATAAATGAATTTCAGTTCCGAAAGGCCTGTGAGTGATTGTAATACACCGTGTCCAGTCGGTATCGCATTGATAAGTTTTAAGGTAGCAAATTTCCATCGACGTGGGTCTTGCGTGATGTAACGTCAGCACTAGCATTGTGGCTAATGAGTGCTGTTGCTACCTACAAGGGGTTAGGGGGTCGTGGAAAAAACCTGAATGGACGTGTAACGTTCTTTACTAGTATTGTTTAAACGTAGTTGTTTTAAAATAAAACAGCGTATAATACGATACACTTAAACGAATCGTTACCTCAGTGCTTTTCTTGAGCTGCTATGCTCCACTTTGCTGTAATGTTTTCCCTTATGAGAAACCATGCTTGGTAGCTGCAGGTACAGCCAGCTAATGTAAATGTGGTGGCTATATCTGGTTTGGCTTGGCTAGTTGCCTGCTAAAAGGTTTACCGAGGTACTGCCCTAAATGTTATACCGTAAATATCCGAATTTTCAAAAAACGATGGTCTTGATTTGATTTGAGAATGTGGTCTTGAGAGCAGGTATTAAATTTTGGCACTTCATTATTTTGTTAATGTAATTAAAGAAGCATCAAAGGTTAGTGGCACAATTTGGGCCCAAATTCAAATGTCTGTGTGGCATTAGTTGTAGAAGATTGGTAGTTAGTTTTGCATAGTGTTACACTGTTATTTTGGAGTTTAGATGTCTTTTTACATAATGAAACACCCAGACAACATGTCAGATATGCCCTGGCCAATGTCTGATATACTATAGTAATATACTATGGTACTATAGTTATCCCAGAGGTAGTGGAATAACCAAAATGTTTTTTTGTAAATGGACTGTCCCCATATTCTGCCCCAAATTCACAGATTAATTTAAGTGGGAACTTACTAGCCCACCATGCCTTTGGCGGCCCCAGATCCAGTATACGCAAAGGCCTCTTTTACACCTGATATTAAGATGCGTCTTGGGTGGACAGGTCACAAGTGGATATCACTGTGATACATGTGATCTCTCACCACTTGTCGAGGCGCTCTGGGACACATATGACTACATTTCCTTTGTAGTGTAAACACTAAGGCATTCTCATGCATCTCTGATAACGATACTACTGGAAAATATACTGTCAATGCAGGATGTGGTGGTAGATTTGGTGAGAGCGCAGAGTGCCAGTGTAACAAGATAACCAGTTTCTATTTGGGCAGAGGAATCTGTCCGAAGGAAACTCACTCACTGCTTCAAGTGCTAATAAAACTGGTGCTTACGAATAGTGTGTCACGTTCATATGCTTTTAATTTTGTGTGTGCGTGAAATGTTCCCAGTGTAGGCTGCAGATGTATCTGCGGACATTGTTTTATTAATTGACCAACATTAGTTCAGACATCAGTGCATGCTGATCAATTAGAAATGTCAAAGATCAACTGAATTTTTCAGCCAATGCATGAATCGATCAACCACTAGTAGACACTTGGTAGAAAAGAGAAGTGTCCAAGGCCTTTGTATTATATTGTGTATGCAAAAGTATTGTACTTGGACACATAATAAAATTGAGCCTGTTAAAATTATTCTTGCAGTTAATGTAATTAGCTATTCTGGCCTTATTCTTAAGCTTGTTTTTTTTTCTTACATTTGCACAGACATCAGACAAATTACTGTTCTAAATTTAACCTAATCTTGTCATAATAAGGCTAAATCTGATGTAGTGTCCCAACATTGCAAATGAAATATGTTACTGCATGTCAATTTCGGAGATCTCATTAACTTCTAAAAGAGTCAAATTTTATTATTTTTAATAACATTATATTATTATATTTAATAATATATAAGTATTTTGTGAAGCAGAGCCACACTTCACCGCTACCTTTGATTGTATTTCATGTGCTGTATGTGTGTATGAATGCACAGTAAGACAAAATTGAAGTGAAGCTGAGTCAAATCCTACTGTAGATTTTTGTCACCAAAATCTGAATCTAAACTCCAACTTGCTTGTTGGAAGTATGTTTGCTTTGATACTAGTTCTATAGTCGATTTCATGTCAGCATTCCTCTTTTATATCCTGTTCCTCCCCTTTCATTCTCACCATTTGTGCTTTCTTTCTTTCCTCTCACCACCTCCCCTCTAACCTGAATCACTTTTATTCTCACTGCTTGACCACATCTCCATGTCCCACCTCCTCACCTGTCTCTGCAGTCCGTGGATGAAGACTGTACGTTGGAGGAGGAAGATGATGGGCTGATTGATGATGAAGATGAAATTGATCAATTCAATGATGACACGTTTGGAGCTGGTGCCATTGGTGAGTCATGCCTAAAGTTAGTTTAAATTAGTTTACATTAAATTGAGGGTAGTGTTGCACCTAGGGATGTCCGATCAGGTTTTTTGCTGCCGATCACCGATACTGATCACCAATGAGGGCCGATCACCGATACCGATCACATGGATCGGCTGTAAATTTTTCAATTTAGTTATGAGTGCTACCATAAAATCACTTTAATTTAGATAACAGGTTTTTACTTACTTTTGCAAGAGAAACATTTCCAAAAGTTACAAGGCAAATGTCGTATTAAATTTGTTGTGTTGAATAATTTTAATGAGCTTCCCCTGCCAGGTATTTTTTCGTTTCATGTGTTGCAGGATACAAACTTTACATTACTCTCACAGACTGTCTAAAAGTTCCACACGGCAGAAATATTTGTTTATGATTTGTCGCCGCATGCCTGCGCAGTGTGATGGAAAGAGGGAGCTAGAAGCTCCTCTGCAGGCTGCAAAATATGAGCTACGGCTTTTGTGATAAAATCTGCAAGAGGAGGCTGACATTCAGAAACCATCAAACTTTGTGTATGAATAGACATGACATGCCCTCATTCTTTGGTGTTAATGAAATGTAGTCATTTATTTGTCCCTTGATTTCCAGTTCTAAATTGCCCAATAATTATGTGGCATACAAATTATCTTTTATGTTCTTTTGTATTCTGCTGATATGAAAAGTGTTTTAGTAAAATAGCACTTGATGATGGTAATAAATGCATCGGTTTTGAAGGTGTTCCTTATTGTTCCTGATCGCCATTATAAATATGCCACATGACTAATTGTATAGTGAAGTTATGTTTTGTTTTATCAAAGTTGTTAGAAGACAAAACAATAAATCAGCATGTAGAACATTTGTAATTTCACTCACTGTCACAGAGCAACCAACCCCTTACTGGTTGGTCCCTCTCCTTTTCCAGATGACGACTGGCAGGAGGAACACAAACGCCTCGCTGAGCTCGATGAGCAGGAGCTCGGAGCGGGGCTGGTGTTGGGAGGAGAGTCAGACTTAGGAAGAACTGAGTCAGCTGACTCATCCTCCGCCCGTCTCCCCTTTCCATCTTCTCTTTCTTCGCTCAGCTTCTCCTCGTCTTCCTCTGGACTTCCTCCAGCAGGTCAGTGATGTATTCAAAAAAGATTGATCCAACTCTTTGTTACTAACCTTTTTCAAAGTTATCCAAGTCATGTAGATAATCCTATATCTACAGATTTGGGTTTTCCAATAGCTGTTGGGTTTTTTTTTCCTCTTCTTGCATCAGATAAAAAAAACAACAATATAATGATTACAGGTGAAGAGGTATGCTGAACTGCTGAAGCATTTAATTAATAATGAAGGTGAGTGGGGTTTGCTCATGCTACGGGTTGTAGTCAAGCAAAATAAAGTAGTCATGTGCATAGTAGACCCACTTATGACAAGAAGAGAGGAAATATCTGAGATCCAGTAGATTTTTTTATTATTTGAGGTCAGCTGCTAGTCTAAATTGATGGGATCACTGTTTAGAACTACCTGCTACAGATTTTTGTTTCACTGGCTCTTAAAGCAAGAATATGGAGTGAACATACACCTACTGGAAAATTCAATGTAAAACTGTTGTTTCAGATGTTGAGGATCGAGGAGGTGGAGGAGGCTTGGCAGAGTCCCTGGCCAGGCTTATCCTGGAAGCAGACCCGGCGATCGCTGGAGTTGGTGCAGCTGAGAGGCCCACTCCATCTCCCAGTTCTTCAGGATCAAGCCTGACCACTCTCCAGGGGCTAGATCGATCCAGAGTATTGCCCCAGCCCTCCCCTATCCCACATACTCCTCAACCACACCAGCATCCACATCACCCTCAGCACCACCTGCAACCTAGCTCCTCCACCTCAGGTGAGAACAAACACAGTGAATCATCTATTTGTGTGTTGGTGACATTAGTTACCAGTCACTTAGTGTGTATGTTATTGTGCCATTTGTGTCCATTGTGTTTTTAGTGTCTTGTTATTCAGGTCTTTTCACAGATCATCCTTTTTTCATCTACTTTATCGTTTGGAGAGCTGCCACATGGTTTTCTGCCTTTTGTTTTATGACATCTGCATTCTTTTCTGCTCTGCACTACTCCAGGCCTTCCTCCTGGCCCTGCTCCCTCATCCATGCTCAGCTACCAACAGCAGCAGCACTTGCTGCGCAGAGGAACGACTCCTGTGGGACAGGTTAGTTTAGAACTATCTATGTATACCTGTATTTTTGAAGTAAACAGGGCACTTAGTAACTCAACTTTATCTCAGTTTATAACAGCGGTCAGAAGAGTGAGTTAAACATCAACGTGTCGCTAACGTGACGGACACAAAACCTGCATCGCGTAACTGTGGTGTGTCTTATGAAAAGAGAAGTGATAACTAGATAATAAACAGTAAGCTTTTGCTAACATCGATATAGACTCGACCCCCACATCCATACAAACACTACAAAGATGGTTTTAAAAAGCTGCTAAATACACTGGATCCGTACCTGTTGTCCGTTAATCAGTAGTCTGCAGGTGCTGTCAGAAATACATGAATGTCTGGAAGGTTCTTATTGCCCGACTCACTACTGTGAGCTCAAGACGGACCTATGAGCAGGCCCGCCAACAGTCCTGGCTGGGTGCAGGATCTTATCTCTATGCCCACTTCTGGGCCCCCTGGGCCTACGTGTGAGTCTTACATGATTATGAATAATATATAGAAGACTGGTAAAAACAACGTCTCCAAGCGAGCTATTATCCTTAGAATCAGGCAATTTATTTTTCATTTTTACATAATTTTCAATTTACATAATGGTGACTTTCTTTACATCAATCATTGTTTGAAAAGAAGAAAAAAAACTTGTCTGGCTTATAAATTCTGATGACAGTCTGTTGTATTAACATTCTTATCATTCTTATTATCCCTTATATGTACATTTGAACCTGAAATGTTTGTACTGGGATATAAAAGGTATATCGTGTCAGCCAAAATATACTGAGATATTTTTGTTTATATCACCTAGTCCTAATAATGGATGTGTAGGTGTACACACAACTCAGAGGTCAACGACACCTGCAGAAATATACAAAGAGAGAAAGAATACAAAGTTAATAACATGCAATGATGGCATGATAGTGGACAGAGAGAGAAAGGAGGAGGAGGGGAGCTCAGTGTAATGTGGGAGGTCCCCAGCAGACTAAATATATAGCAGCATAACTAAGAGATGGTTCAGAGTCACCTGAGCCATCTCTAACTATAAGCTTTATCAAAAAGGAAAGTTTTAAGTCTAGTCTTAAAGGTAGAGAGGGTGTCTGCCTCCTGAACCTGGATTGGGAGCTGGTTCCACAGGAGAGGAGCTTGATAGCTAAAGGCTCTGCCTCCCAGTCTACATTTGGAAACTCTAGGAACCACAAGTAGACCAGCACTCTGAGAGCGAAGTGCTCTGCCGGGATAATAAGGTTCTATGAAGTCTTTAAGATATGATGGAGCCTGATCATTTAGTACTTTATAAGTGAGGAGCAGGTTTTTAAACTCTAGAAACTACTAGATTTTACAGGGAGCCAATGAAGAGAAGGTAATGGAGGAGAAATATGATCTCTCTTGTTAATTCCAGTCAGAACTCTGGCTGCAACATTCTGGATTAGCTGGAGGCTTTTTAATGAATTATTGTTGCATCCTATTAACAGTGAATTGCAGTAGTCAAGTCTAGAAGTGACAAATGCATGAACTAATTTATCAGCATCACTTTGAGACAGGATGATACTAATTGTAGAAATATTCTTAAGGTGGCAATCTGATCAGCTTGTCTCTCAGTCCTTGGGGACCAAACAGAATAACCTCAGTCTTGTCTGAATTAAGGAGTAGGAAGTTATGGGACATCCAGGCCTTTGTCTTAAACTTAAACATGCTTGAAGTTTGACTAGTTGATTTGTTTCACCTGGTTTCATAGATAAATATATCTGGGTGTCAGTAGAGCTGAGCAGTCGGGTTACTGCGGTTAACTTTATTTAACTTTTGTGCATCTTTTTGTTTTCATTTAATTTCTATCCTCTGTCTTGTTTGCATTAGATGAACTCTCACAGCATCTGGGAGAACAGTATGGGTTTTGGTCCAGTCAGTGTTACCCCAGGACTGGGTACACACATGGAGGTGAGAAACACACACTCTTACGTTTCTAGCACGCTCTAGCTACAGAACTAGTTGAATAATTCTTCTGCACAGGATAACTAAAGCATGCAGATGACCCAAACAGGACATTTTGCCAGTAGACATGTTTAGTAGGGCTGAACCAACACATCAGTGTAATGTAACCAGTTACATAAACCCATCAATGTGTTGATGCATCGAAGTGTTTAAATTAACTTAGAAAGCCTGAACATGATTGTTGTAAGTGTAGGATTCCTATTAACAGAGAACTAATAAAATCTTGCTCATTAAATGCTTCATAAAAATTAAATGGCCAAACCGCTAATGTTAATGTACAAGAATTTCAAAAGAAGACATGCTGTGGCTGGTCGACGTCAACAACAGTGTTATGTATTTATTATAGGGCGGTGTCTGTAATAAAACTATAATAATAACAAGATTGAACATAGGAGTCCTTTGACTATTTAGAGATTTTCTACACCGAGCTCAGTGTTAATTATTAGTCGTCTGTATTTCACTTTTCCTCTTCAGGATAGTCCACTCATGTCTATCATCAAAGACGTGGGCCTTCCCAAACGACCTCCTCAGGGCAGGAATGATGAAGGACGGGATCTGTCTGAGAGGGTCCCACCTCCACGCTCTTCCTCCCCTGTGATTGGTTCGCCTCCGGTGAGGGTGGTGCCTATTGGGACCCCACCCAAACAGCCAATGAGCCATGCCTTGAATCATCAGGTAGGAGCACAAAACCAGTCTCTGTTTCCTTACTGACGTTTTCAAGCACACAGTGTGCGAGACACCAGATCTTATGTGTCAGAAAATAGATCAGTTGTTATTGTTGCATGTTAATCTGAAAGCTAATTTTTTTTTGGAAGAGGACAAAAGTTTGTTAAAAAATAAATGGATATAGTATCGATCAGAGTGTTTGTTTTAGTATCGCTGCTATAAGTCAGAAATGTCGGGGGTCACTTACACAGCAGCAGTGACGGTAGTTACCATGATGCGTCATGCTCAGCATGTAGTTACTGTAGCGTTTGTGTTAATCCTCTTCTCTGTGTGTGTTTGTACGTGTGCACATCTGTGTGTATGTGTAGATCCATCATCCCACAGCGGTTCACGTGAGAGCCCCGGTCCAGCACAGATATCCTTCTCCTTTCCCCGAGCGCCTGTCTCCCAACACCCTTCTCAATATAGCTGTGAGTTTCTTTCCAATCTCCACCAACCTCCTATCAGTTTATCAGCGTCATATCCACAACCAGGAGACACAACGGGAGTCTTATGTGTGGAGCTGTATCTTTGCTGGACGTCTCTGAAGTTTGACTGAACCGGACTGAGAATTAGTTTAGCACATAGTCCGTGCTACAAAGCAGAGTGTCATTATTTTGAGATGCAGCATGTTAATGACTGATCTTTAAATATGTTGTGAGGTTTTTACCTCCTGTTTCCAGTCTGCATGCTAAGTTAAGTTAACTGGTAGCTGATGGTATTTCCATACTAATGGGAGTGATATCAATAAATAAACATCTTTCCTAAATTGCATTACTAAATGAAGTTCTGCTGCTTTGTTCTCATTTCACGTTTGTGTTCAGAACTCTCCACTGTGTCGTGGTCCCTTCCCTCCCGGAGTTGGTCCAGTTCTGTCTCAGATTCAACGGGCCCAGATGCTCAACTCTCAGGTTACCACCCCACCCTATACACACAAACACACACACACACACTTATTCACAGGTATTACCTTGAGAAAAAAGATAACTATAATGACACCTATTGATATTCAGAGCTAACGAAACACAGTGGACTTACCCTGAATTAAATACTTAAAACTTACAAAACATTTACAGCTCTTAAGCTTTTCACGTTAAAATGGGTGGAATGGATGAATCCTCTCACACACTTTTTCTGTCTCTAGGTGGCAGGTTTTCCCCGCGGTGGTCCAGGGCCTCCTTTGTTACCTGGTGGCGGAGGCTTCAGGCCGTTCTTCGGTGGTCCACATCCGCCACACGGTCACCGAATGGGTCCACCACCGCCCCACGGCCTCCCCAACCATGCTCCTCCCATCCGACACAACACCATGCACCTTCACCCCCAGCATCGCCGAATGCTCACCCAACGCATGCAGAGCCGAGGAGGGTAAGGAAGCGTGCGTGCGAGAGAGAGATCTTCACATTTCTAACATGAGGAACGGCACTTCTTGCTTTACAGTTACAAGGCCTCTTGATTTAGTGTCTGTCTCGTCTCCTCCACTGTAGAGACCGTAGCAGGACTGGAGGGGACCGGCGCAGCAGGGACCCCTATAGTAACCTGATGACCCAGAAAGAGAAGGAGTGGGTAACAAAGATCCAGATGATGCAGCTCCAAAGTACTGACCCATATCTGGACGACTACTACTATCAGGTGTGTGTGGGGGGTGTATACATGTACTCAAACTCACTCTTAGAGGATAATATTCAAGTACAGATTTTTTTTATAATTTCTACTATGAACCTGCTTAATAGTTAATTTTAAGGCTAGTATGTATCATTATTTATGATACAACGGTGCCTAACAGTTTGTGAACCCTTTAGAATTGTCTTCCTTTCTGCATAAAAATGAAACATCAGATTTTTAACATTTAGCTTTAACTCTGGGATGTCGGTGGGTTTCCTCGCATGAACTGCTCACTTCAGGTTCTTCCACAGCATCTTAGTTGGATTAAGGTCAGGCTTCGACTTGGTCATTCCAAAACATTACCTTTATGGACAGATGTCCTGACCTTTTCCTTTAGTATTTGCTGGTATAATTTGGAATTCATTGTTCTGTCAATGAGTCAGGTGCAGCAAAACAGGCACAAACCATACTACCACCACCATGTTTCACAGGTGGAAGGTTCTTATGCTGGACATAACGCTTCTCATTCAAATTACCTGCTAATTTCAGAGGTTCACAAACTTACCACTGACGATATGTAATATTGGATCATTGCCCTGTTTAAATAAATGGTCAGGTAAAATAAATGTCTTTAATTTCTTGAGCTAACTAACTGGGTTCTCTTTATCTACTTGAGGATTTGTGTGAAAATCTGATGGTGTTTCAGGTCATATTTATGGAGAACTGTAGATAATTCTAAAGGGTTTACAAACTTTCAGGCACCACTATAGCACGTTTGCAACTGCATTTTTCAACAAATTCTCAAGAAGGAGTCAAGACAAAGGATTATCATTTAAAGAATAATTCAAGTATTAAGCAGAACTTCCACGTGTGCTGCATTGAGCTATTTGAGGTGTCCATTTTAAGCCAATTCAATTGGGACCTTTTGAGAGAAAGTTTGTTTGTTTTTTTCTCCTGCCACCTTCACTCCTCCCCCCACAATCAAACTTTTTCCAAAAGTGCCCCCACAGTGTGTAGATGCTGGTTTGGTGAACAGCTTTTGCAGAGCATGATGATTATCCTGTGATGGGATCACACATTGTAAATGTCAAACAGCTTCTGTCGTTTTGTCATTATGTGTGATAAATTAATTACTTATGTTAATTAAGTTTTTTATGTTTTATTTATCTATTGTTTTGTGTGTGTAGAACTACTATGAAAAGATGGAGAAACGTCAGGAGAAAGAGCGAGACAGCAGCAAGAAGGAGCACACCACCAAACTCATCACTCCCCAGGTGGCTAAGGTTGAACACACCTACAGACCAGGTAAAGAACAAGAGAACGTGTCTGTGTGAGGTCAAACACTGAGCACTGCAGTCTATTAAACGTTCACCTGTGTTCACCCTACAGTCCAGTTTGCTGGTTCTTTGGGTAAACTGACCGTTTCCAGCGTCAACAACCCTCGCAAGATGATTGATGCTGTGGTGACGACTCGCACCGATGATGAGGTCTGTTTGGTTCTATTGTTCTGAAAACATAGGTTTAAGAAATTGTGTGCACTTGTGTGTGATAAGAGATAAATTGACTGATAGCAGAGGTTTGGAGTAGGAAGATTCAATGGTAAGCCCTTCATGAAGCTGATCCACAGTAATGGTCTCAAACCACCGTCTTCACTGCAAGGCTCTTATTGTGAAGGTTGTACTGATCTTACATTGAGTCTTCATAGGTATTTAAAAAAGTATTTGGGAGGGTCTGTCATAGTGCTGAAGTAGAAAGGAGAGAAAACAGCACTGTAGTGTCATAATGTTCATATTTTGCTCTTTTCTTTTAAAAAGCAGAGCATCACCTGTCTGTCAGCCAGTGCTACTCTGATACTTGAAGTATCCTAGTTACTTAAAGTCCCAGTCTGTCTGACTTTAAACCATGTGTCTACCTACAGGAGAAAAGAGAGAAGCAGGTTTGGAACAAGAGGCGTCAGATCCTCTACACTGTGGAGAAGGTAAGACAAAAGAGGGCTAAAGCTAAACTGCATAATAAATAAATAAATAAATAGCATTCTCCGTGCCTCATCCGTCTCTGTCCTCCAGATGTACAGTTTGCTGCTGGAGGTTCAAGACTTCGAGAAACGTTTCCTCATGGCGCCGGAGGAGGACAGGGAGGCTCTGCTGGAGCAGCATAAAACCAACACTGTGCAGTTGTTCAGTTCTCTGCAGGAGAAGGAGTGGGACGACAGGTAGGACGGAAGGAGTTTGAGCTGTGAGAGTGTAACTTTGTGAGTCACCTCCACATCTACGAACTAACTATTGTTTTCCTCCTCTCAATAAGAGTAAGCGATGAACAGTGTGTGATGATCATGTCTGTGAGGAAGGGCAAGCGGCTCATCTCCAGGCTCCTCCCCCTGCTGTCCCAAGCCCAGGCTGCTGCTGTTGTCATGGCTATTGCCCGCAAACTTCCTGCCCTGGCCAAGAAGGACAAGCAGGACCAGGTTAACATTTCCCAGTTTAGGATTTTCTAACCCTAACAATCATATTCACAGACCTGTTAACTTCCCTCTAACTACTGAACTGTGTCCATATTTCAAGCCTGTCTGACAACAGTATTCAACCAGGCCAAACACTTGACTGTTTTGTCGTGGTTCACAGTTTCATGTTCTACCTAATCAGAATTTTCCTTGCTAACCTTTATGCACTTAATTAACCAGTAGCCGTCTCCCTGCTGTGAACAGGTCCTGTGCTGGTTGGTAGAGCCGGTTTCTGCGGTGATCCAGTCACTGTCGAGCTCTGCGCTCACAGACCTGCTCCAGGAGCTTCAAGGCAGCGAAGGCCAGCTAGCCACAGTATTGCACAACAAGGTACACACAGACACACACACACACACACACACACACACACACACACACACACACACACACACACACACACACACACA
>JAUYWH010000001.1:23674333-23688994 GCA_034779795.1 Ctenopoma multispine
ACACACACACACACACACACACACACACACACACACACACACACACACACACACACACACACACACACACACCTTGCGTTTCTTCTTGCGCCGATGTAGGGGGGCCTTCCTGGGTTTTGCATGGGCTTTGCTGGCTGTGGAGCCCATGTCTTGGAGAATGTAGACACACTCATACACAAACACACAAGCACACACACACACACACACAGTCTCACGCAGGCTTCAGTTCTTCCTCCCTCTCTCTCTCTCAAATTTCTTCCCTCTATCACCAGTGGTCGACAAACACTCTCACTCTTTCCTCCTCCTGACTGCAACTCTCTCTCTCTCTATCTCTCTCTCTCTCTCTCTCTCTCTCTCTCTCGGCTGCCGCTTCCACTCCTCCCACTCTCTGTTCACCACAGAGCGCCCTGTCCTCCCTTCTCCCTCCATCGGTGTCTCCTCCCCCTGTCTGGATACTGCATGATGGAGGAATGTGAGTTATTTGTGCACCACCTTCCCCTCTTCACGTCTTCATTTTTATCACCCTTTATCTTCTTCCCTGCCAGTCGTTCACATACAAAACAAGTGTTTCTACGTTGAATTCATGAGGACTGCTCCTCTAAACTTTTAAAGCCAGTCTGTTAGTTAACATGTAGCTTTGAACATGTGAAACGCTCAAAGTGCACTAAACAGACCAAGAAGTTGACTTGAAAAACTACCAGCGTGGCTTTTGAGTGGAGCAGCACTAACTCAAACAGCCCCACCCCCACCCACAGCCCACCCTCAGGGGAAAATAGCTCTGCATGAAGTGTTCAGTTTATACTCGCCAGTCACCTTTCAAGTGTGTAGGACAGATTAGATAACACTGGCATTCGTGCTTTAGATAAAAACACACACACAAATCAAAGAGCTCCAGGGCTTGAACTGCATCTGCTGCATTCTCCCAGCCTCCCCTCCCTCCCTCCTATCCATCACTCCCCCGATGCTTCACCTCCACTTTGCAGCAGGCTCTTTGTGTAATCAATAACCCCGTCAGGAAGGCTCCTGTTTCTCTCAGCTGATCTCTGCATGTCACAATAGCACATTTTCTCCGTAAGCTGCTGATCCTCCAACACAAAAACCTTTGTAAGGCTCTGATTGAAAACACTAATGCTGAAAGAGTTATGAAACAGTGAGTCTCACACAAACGCTTTTATATGTGTGCTGATCACAGTTATAATGACTAACACACTTTCCCAAAGAGAAGCATGCAGATAGCAGCTGTCGTGTGCGTCTCACACACTCACTGAGGACAAGTGTGTGTTTTATCTGGACATGAATGAAACATAACATGAATATTAGGCACTTGTTAGTATTATTTCATGTTATTCATAACTGTGAGAGGACATTTTTAATGTTCTTCACTCGAGGAAGTCTAACAATCTTACGCCGCTCACAATTTAGAAACTAATTTCATGTTGGATTGTACTGTCCTAAAATAACCTGCCATCATGAAAAAGAGGCTGCTAACCACAGCGGGATCTATCTGCTTCAATGCATTTTCAAAAACTAATAAAGTAAAATAAAAGCATAAGGCACTGCAACATTCACTAACAGGGACCACTCTCGCCAGCTCATGTCAAATGTTGTATCTGGCCTGAAAACTCGCTGAGCTGTTATTAGTCTTTCATTATTAGTCTTTCATTATTAGCACTATGACCAGCTCAGCTAGTCAGAGGCCCACAGAGTGGAAGGAGATAAGTCAAAGTGACACACACTTCATGAGGTGTGATGTGAAGGGTTCTGCACGCTGGATAAGGTGTGTCTATCTCAATTATACTTAGTGCAGCAGAACTAAAAAGAGTTTCACTAATTTACTGTGCAAACATAAAACCACCAGTCCCACAGCAAATATTTACTGAGCAGCCTATCAATGTCCGGGACTCTGTGAGTGACACATCCTGTTAACTGTGCTACCAGCCTGTGATGAACCAGACCCCTATAAAAACACACTCTCCCCACCCCACGCCTGCACCTGCCACCAACTTGACATGATTTTTAAAGATTCAACTTCTCGACTTTCATCAACAAAACACCAAAAGAAGGTGTGTGAGGAGGGTGCTACAAAACAACAAGTGTCAACAGCACATAGAGAGCATGTTGACGATGTCAGGCACACACAACATAGGCTAACCTCAGCTGTCATAAACACCTCCCCACCAATGCATTTATGGCAGGCAAAGTTACCCACAATCACACAGCACACACCTTTCTTACACACACATCCATCATCAGCAGTGTCACACAGCAGCAGGATGGTTCTGTGGCATCATGTGTTGTTGTTGTTATTATTATTATTAATGGGAGTCGGGCGTGGACTGGAGTTTCTTCACACTGCCTGAGTGCTTCCTGCTAAAAACAGCCGTCGATCCACACCCCCTCCACAAGCATATCAACCTGCACCTGCTGGAAATAGCAGCACGGCCAGATCACCCATCTATGAGTGAGGCTTTAATTATAGGCTGCGGGAGCTCTGCTCTAATTTGCCAAAGGGGAAGGATGGTGTGCAGATTACTGATAGCTACCACACATTAACCCCCCTGAAGCTGCACTAGACAGTGTTGTATTTACATGTACAAACGCATCCAACTACAGCAGAAGAAAGAGACCCAACAGCATTAAGGGAAATACTGTAGTCATGCTTTTTTTGTGTGTGTGTGTGTGGGGGGGGGTGGTGCAGCACGGAGCATACATTTAAACACATAGTATATGAAGTACAGTTTACCTGTGCTGAGGATGATAATATAGTTTGGATTCTTAATGTTTGGTATTGTATCACAGTAAATGTTTGCTAGTCAGCTGTTGAATATATTATAATGCTCCAGAAATGTCCACTGTTGTCTAACAGTATTCAAACGGTTAGCTCTCACTGCCATCAATATGCAAAATTCACAATTTGTAATTCAGATTTGCTCTGGGTGGAAGGAAATAAATCACTGCTGCACTGTGGTCAGTTTGCAGAGTGAGCAGATTCCTGCAGGGCTGTTCTTCAATGCTGCAGAAAACAGCTACTGTGTTACTGTATACAAGCTTCTCTAAATAAAGCTTTGTTTCACAGTGAGCGCCTTGTCCAAGCTTTCATATTGAGATCAACACTGTGCACTGGTTCCTCTTCATAATTGAATGCACGTTAGAAATCAAAAAAATACCTCAGTAAAGAGATGCTGGATGACTGTAGCCAGAGCCTCCACTCTTCTGTTCCCCTGGATAAGCAGTTTCCTCAGTTGGTTGATGGCCTGGTTCTTCTTCTCCGCCTGCTCTTTGCTCTGGTTCTGTTTAGCTGGGACCATCCCGTCCATGCCAACAGGCCCTGCCACGCCAGGTTTAGACGCACTGTGTACGCGGGATCCAGTTTTGGGGCTGGGGCGTAAACCGGTTCTTGCTTTGAACCCATGACCAGGGGCTCCGGTGGTGCCTGAGCCGGTGTTGGTGCTTTCAGTGACAGACGCTGGGAGGACCGGTGTCACAGGTGCATTTTGATTCACCACGTCTGCTACCTAGCAAAAACAAGAAAGATCTGATTGTTAGAGAGTTAAAGGGATGGTCCCTCTTTTAGTGTCCACGACCAAAATTTTTCTGCACCTTAAAAGCTGGAAACATAACAACAAAGAGCACCTACCAGGTCAGGTGGAGGCTGTTGCTGGCTTTGATTGGTTCCTCCTGCAGGTGCTGCTACCTGCGAGCTGCTGTTGGCGTTTGTGGGTCTCGCAGGAGGCTCCCGGGGCTTGTTTTTGTCCACTGCAAGAGAGCGATGACCTCTTAATGTGTGTGTGGCAACATTCAACATGGTGTCCACACAGTCCCGCCCCCGCCCGAAACACACACACACACACACACACTCAGGCCATTAACAAACCGTTAAGTCCACACGCCACCAGGGCTACAACACAAAACAACGCCCTGTGAATAATTTGAATGATTAAATAAAGGTGTTTGAAAGAAAAGTTAACAGGAGAAAGAACATGAACACACACACACACACACACACACACACACACACACACCCTCACAGTGCCATCCAAACACCCAAAACATAAAAACAGTGCACACACACTCATCGAATACATTCACTCTCATCTGGTAAACGAGAATACGCCCAACTGACTGTTGTAGACTGAGGCAGATGCATGATGGGATTGTGTGATGACCTGTGTGTGTGTGTGTGTGTGTGTGTGTGTGTGTGTGTGTGTGTGTGTGTGTGTGTGTGTGTGTGTGTGTGTGTGAGAGAGATGGGTCCTGGGTGCATTAAGAAATACATTACCAGAAACAAAGCAATTACAGAGAGAGAGAGAGAGAGAGGGAGAAAGAGAGAGACGTTTCTTCTTTCCCCTGCAGTCCATCTCATTACATGCACTCACTCTCTTTCACTACCAGCCTCCCCCCCCCACCCCCAACTTTTCCATCTATCAATTGGTCATTAGTGGGTTCCAGAGCATCCAGTCTCTCCCTGACTGGAAACAGAGCTGAGGAAATAAAAACGTGGACTTGTCAAACAGTGTCCTGCAAATAGAGGACGGAGCAGACTAATATGACTCAGGAGGCTTTCTTCCTTTGAGGATGTTCAATATCAACCAGCTGACTTTGTCACGACGTCACACAGCTTTTCTGTGCGGCTCAGTCACTGGGTGGTAAGACAGAGCAACATGCAGGACAGCTAGTGTTGTGATGTTTTGTGGAACCTTTGATTTGCTGAAGAGGATATTTTCTGTGTAAAAGTTGAGATGAAATCAGATGGAACTTGTCTATGACAGTCAGACTTTTATGTAGAGAGGCACAAGTCATGTTTCACATTTAGTAAATTACTTAGCAAACACAGAACTGAAGTTTTGTGTATTCAATTTCATACAAAGGCCGTAAAAATTATGCATTTAAAATCTAGTTCAAATTTTATTGAACTCCAATATGTCTACCTTCTTTAGGTCAGTGTTGGGGTTTGCTCAGGCTGAGATGCTAATAATGACTTCTACTGCCACCTACTGGCAACCACCATGAAGAAACATGCAACTCTGTACTTTATCTGATCAACCAGAGCTGCTACCAGAGCTGCTACCAGAGAGCGTGGGCGAGGAGCGACAGCGGTCAAACATAATTGAAATGGATTGGGCGGCTGTGCACTCTCACAGTGAGAGAGCAATCAGAGGAAGGAAAATCTTTAACACACACCGACATGTGATCAACAGTTAAATGAAAAGCTGCGAAACACTGATTCACTTTTAATCAGTGCAATCTTCAACAGCAGCTAATGACAACTGTTGTCATTTAGAGAACAAAGGGCAAACTAAAGGCTGGAGCACATGTGGAGCAACAACAGAACAATGCGGAAAATGTAAAGAAACTACTTTACTTGTCTGGGTTTTCTGATACACAGCTCCTCATGGTAAAGAACCACCTGTATACTGGATGATAATAAATGCTGATAAGTGCATTAGCACACAATGCATGGTTTTCCACTGTGTTTCCCTTTATTAGATCACATGCAGCTCAGACTATACAACAGTAATCACATCAGAGTGGTCTGTCAGGACTCTGTATTCTGATGTTAGATTACAGAGGCTCACTGCTATGTTAGCTGGCTTTGCTAGTTCAATTTGTATGTCCTGTGCAACACTGAATATAATGTAATATACAATATAATATGTTGTTGACAGGTCATTCAGTTGTGGCCAACAATCAGTGAAGTGCTTGTTTTGTGATACACATGAATTATAATGCACACTTCACTTTATTAGTAAGTGCAAGGCAGCGGCTGATCACACGCCGACATCTCGTTCTGTTGAAATGTGTGGTGATCAGAGTGAGTGCTGGTGATCATGTTTAGTACCTGGAGTCTGCCAGGCAGTCATGCAGAGCTGCTGAGCCCACACTGAGAGAGAAACAAGACTGTTAGCACGCATCACTTTACAACAGCAATGCAGATGATTCCTGCTGTGTCATGAGACTTTTCTTCAGTACACAGTAAGATGACCTCCATAACATCTTTACACAGGGAATGCTGCAGGACTGATGTAGCTGTGTTTTCATAATGACGTCTGTGTAAAATGTTGTTTTGTTATGTAGCGTATGGGAACAGTTTATGTGTCCGTGTGTATCAGGTCCGTCATCTTATTTGTACTAGTCATGATCACTGAGTAGGATTATCTGCTGTATGTTTAATCACATATCAGTTACCAGTAAGGGAAAACCAGTAAGCCAATGGAAAATACAAAAGGTCAGGTGTAGGAGAAGGGGAGGCTTTGTGTTGGGTTGTAGTGGGTTTTGTTCAACTGTGTGTTAAATTATTTCACTAGCAAAGCTGCCAGAGCTTCAGTGGGAGGTGGTCATGTAAGCACACATATGAATACTGCATACAGCTTTGGAAATTGCCACTTTAGGTGATGAACATGTGATTATTGGTCTGTGGTCAAACAGGCTGAAATCAACTCAAATTATAAGTCATTAACAGATCGCAGCGAGATAAAAATGGGGCTGGCTCTTGGCAACAATTAAAGGCTTAATTAATTTAACAAGTGTTGAGGGTCCATCTTTAATATGCCCCCTCATTAACACAGACTCAGACAAGTCCTCTATAACCTAGAGAGCAAATACACAACAATGCTGGACAAGTAACACTCAGAGACAGATTACCACTGGCTTACTCTGCAGGTGTGTTTGGAGAAACAGCGAAAAAAAAGTGCGGGCATAGCTGAACAAATCAGTGACAGCCTGCCACAGATGCTCTGCAGGTAGCTGTAGTGATTCTAGTCCCTTCTATCTGCTGTATTGTCCAGATAACAAATCAATCACATTAAGTACAGAAACAGCCTCAAATACTTCATATTACCATGATAAAGCATTGAGTGTTGTCTCTGCCCTCTAGTGGTTGAGTGTTGTCTCTGCCCTCTAGTGGTTGGGTTTATAACAAGTCAGACAATGACCACACATTTACAACATGATGCACCATATAAATTTTGATATCATCTATACAGCAGTCAATATTATACTATAACCTCCAATAGCCTAAAAACTATTTGTAAAACAACAACAACTGTAAGTCTTCACCACTGTCCTGACTCACTGATTCCACACAACTACACAAATAACTGAACAAACATGCACCGATTGTCCGTACACTGGAGACTGAGATTCTACATGCCTGTTGCCATGGAAACAGGTGTGCAAGGCACGTAACTATTCACAAGTGTTTAATATATACTTTCTAGTACCACGCAAACTAGACCATCTGGTCACCTAGCAACAAACCGTGAGTCATTTTGTATCCTGACTAACAATAATGTCATCCAGCATAAAGACACAAGGAAAGGTGGCTTCGTGTTTTCACTCACTGTGACTTGTGATGCATGTGACTCACATCTGTTGAGCTGGATTTTTTCTCAAATGGATGCAGTCTGTAGAGCAGTAAAACCACAGACAAACAGAAAGATGGAATTGTGTGCAACAGCGAGCTCCATCCATGTCCACAGTACTTATGTATATCATGGGGCTGAGGTTATTTTCATGCAGCTTTCTCTGTATTATGTACAGTTCCATATACTATCTACAAACTACCCATCCAAAGTGATTTCTAACCATGTAAAATCTGCCACTACTGCCATGTATGAAGTGTTAGCTGTGACTACAGATTTAGATTTTTGGCACAAATGTGGACGGCATTGTTTAAACACTATTTTATGAGTTCAGTAGGACTTTTCCCACTCATTCTTCAATAATCACAGGCTTGTGGTTTAATCCCTAGCTCCTACAGTTCAGACGAAAGCCTTCGGTAAGGCAGTGAATCAACTGAAAATGACAATTTAAGATTTAGATTCTTTCAGATTATGAAAACACACTTCCACTTGTTTCTGACAACACCTGAAAAGACTTGATTCAAAATGGATTTGCAGTTGGTCAGAAAGACGGTCAATGGCTCTGTATGACCTTATGAATGTGTCACACTGCAGAGTATCTCACCAGTCAATCAGATTATAAAACTACCACAAAGTCACAGGAAAAAAAACTCTGGATGATTATCATATAGGCCAAACCACAACAGCAACAAGAGTCAAAACCACATGTTGAGTAAAATAAGGCTCAAAACAGGAATGATCACTATGAAAATGATACTCAGCTCATCATTATAGAAGGAGTTATACAACCGCTGTGACATTAAAGCACAGATCACTTTAACCACTTTTGGTTTGGAGTGAAACTTAAAGCAGTTTTTGGCACAGACAGAGACACCGTGTTAAACAACCGTTACTCATTTCAAATTCAGCTTTTAGATCAGAGCCAGATGTGGAGATATAAACTACATGACTGTCCCTGATGTCCATCTCCAGAGAACATAGCCAAATATTTGAGAATACCACATCCCAAATGTGCTGCACATCTCTGCTGAGCCTGGGGAGAATGTTCCAGTCCAGCAGATCCAGCCTCTAATGCCCTCATCTGCCACTGCACCAGGGAAAAAAACAGCAGCCTCCACACATCAGATTAAAGCTTGCACGACTGGCCAGTCTCAGCTGAACCACTGTGGCGCGTGCTTGAGTGTCTCTGTTGTGTGTGTGTGTGTGTGTGTGTGTGTGTGTGTGTGTGTGTGTGTGTGTGTGTGTGTGTG
Source organism: Ctenopoma multispine (assembly GCA_034779795.1). NCBI lineage: Eukaryota > Metazoa > Chordata > Actinopteri > Anabantiformes > Anabantidae > Ctenopoma > Ctenopoma multispine. The sequence continues at coordinate 23,682,945 of JAUYWH010000001.1, forward strand.
TGTGTGAGTGAGCACACACGCGTGTGGTGACTAAAGCCTGCTCTAACCTACATTTCAGGGCGATGGCAGGCAGCAGCAGGAAAGTGGGTCTGTGGAGCTCAGACTGAGAAAAACAGACTGCAGCCAAACACGTGCTACCGAGCTCAGATGGACTGGTAGAAATACATAGTGTACAACCCAGAGAGAAACATCACAATGGCAGTGAGGCGGGGCTGGACATTTACTGAAGAACTGGGAGAAACATGCTTGTGTTAGCTAAATACTGGCTGCAGAACGTGAGCTGATTTGTAGATGCTTTGCTGCAGGACATGAAAAAACCCGCAGAGAGGTTGGAAGTTTAAATGGATCAAGACAATTTGTCAAAGATGATGAAGGAATTAGTGAGTAATTTAACCCAGACTCATCAAAGAAATCAATGCAACAGAGTAAGCCCAGCGGCCTAATGACGCTGGCAGACGCACAAGAAAAGCTTCTTTGCCTGTTCTTTGCCTGTTGTAAACAAAGAAGGATGTCAAAATGCTTAAGTCTATATTGTGTTTGGTTTATTTAGCTGTTCATATATTTTATACCCCGTATTCTCACTAAACACAACTTTAAATATCCAAGAAGGACCTGGCATTGGATCATATTTTTTTACTTTAGCCTCTCACACACCACATATGCACAAGCAGCTTTACTGATGTGCTTAAATATTCAGCTCTAGGTCACAGCCTTATTTTTCTGTTAAACTCAGAGTACAGGACTAAAGTCTTGGCTAAAGCAATGCTAACATGGAGAATGACAGTTCCGTCTATTCTAACATAATCTCAACATTGTATCTTATTCACAGTGAGTCTTTCTGTCTCACTGATTTTTCCTTTCATGTAGCACTATCCATCACAGCTGCCATATTCAGAGGAACAGCACAATACAGTAAAGCAGTGAAGAAACACCATTAACTATGAACATGCACTCTGCTGTGTTTCTCAGAAGAAATAAGCCTTGCACAAATAGAATGGTTGAATAAGTAAAAAACAGATGTGTCCTTGGCTATTTCTGGTTGTATATGTGTGTGGGTCACGTGGTTGTTGCCCCCCTAGGCATGGGTATCAAGGCTAAAAGAGTCCACAGCCATGGTTATTCACCACACTGATGCTGAGGCACTCGTGCAGAAAGCCTCCACACACACGCACAGACATATGTACACTATAGCACTGACACGACTGATGGTCCTATTGTAACCCTCTAAATCCATGACGACTGTGGTAGCAAGCGTACACAATACTGAAAGCTCCCACAGTGAAGAGGAGACGGAGGCAACAATGACTGCCAACAGCATGCGGGAAAAGAGGGGGAGCAAGAGGAGGAGGAGGTGTGGAGGGTGAAGTGGCCTTTGAGGCTGATCTGGAGTCAAGCTTGCCCTTTCATGACTAAAAAACTGAGAGAAGACAAATAGGCAAGAAGGTTGATCCTTACCCTTTACTCAAGGGCACCCTCACTCTTCACAAAGTGGAAGAGGAGGAAGATGGGTTCGAAGAGGGATGGAGTATTATTGGAGAAAAAATGTTTATTGTGCTAAGGCAACTACAATAGATACACATGGTGCTGGCAGGTGTTTCTGGGTACATTCGCCCAGATGCTACATTAGCTTGAAGATTACGTCAACATAATTCTTACAGAGTTTCTGATCACAAAACCCAGACAGATACAGATCTGGGCCAGATGGTTTTTGCCATCAGTGAATGGACGACTAATAGAGTTGAATGTTACATATGAGTAGTCTTGAACACAACTAGCTCATTTGCTAGGGTGTGGCACCATCGCAAACCCCACCCAGCCATGTGTGTCTATGGTAAATAACAGACCTACTTGGAGAAATTCTTAGCCCTCTAAGAGCACATGGCAAAATGAAGATGGTAAGAAGATGAATGGAGGGATGAATGGAGGGAAGGATGGATGGATTGGCTAAAACTGAAAGAAGCTATTAATGAGAATGGGGTCACGAATAGTTTGAAGGTTCATGACACAGTACTAATGTTGGTCTGTTGACGTGATGAAAAGGCGGATGCTTAAATGAGAACAGTAGCATATCCAGACCTGCGTGGAAGACCATGGTGTTCTTCCTGCATCCCGAGAGCAGCTGTAGGTTTCGGAAAAGTCCTTTGGCTGTCAGCTTCACGTGGAAGTTGGACAGAGACAGTCTAGGTGACCATAACATTGTATCTGCTTGTCCTTATTTCTAGTCTAGATCCTGTTTTTGTTAAAGAACTTTCAATCCTTTCTGTTTCCTTAGGCTGTCAAACTATCCAGCTCCTCAAAGCATCGACTTCAGTGTTTCTTCCCGTTCTCCAAATTCCAGTGTTGCCTGTCTGACCAGTTCACTGTTGTCAACTACTTCCCTGATTGTATAATGTTCCTTACACAAGTTTTGTACATGCTTAAGAAAGGATGGATGCAAAGGAGTTGCTTCAAACTCTGTTAAATAAAAATATTTTTTCCTTCTTTAATTCCATAAATAGAAAGATAAAACTCCCACAAGAAAAGGTAAAGACTTGTGCTGGAATTTGTGCATTGCACCTTAATGTAAGCCGCAAGTAATAAGAAGACAAAAAGAGAAAAGCAGGAATTTGAATTTTTAAAAATCTGTGATTTTGAATGAAAAAAAAAAGATGAAAAAAAGATGAAACAAGGAGGGGTCTGTTAGGCTACTAGCTGACCTTCACTGATTCAAAGCCAGAGTCGCCACTGCAAAACAAAAAAATAAAAGCCAAAGGAGTAGTGGTGTCTGTAGCCTAGCCAATAGATGAAGCAAAGAAAATGGCGCCAAAAACAGCTGCGTGCTTCACCGACATCCAGGTGTTAGAGAGTCATCCAACGATATAAGATGGAGAGACGGAATGAGGAGGCAAACGACAGAGCAAACACACTGTGTGTGTGTGTGTGTGTGAGGGAGGAGAGAAAAATCCTGTTGATGATCAGTAGTCCGTCACTGGTGCTACACACGAAAACGAAGAGCGATCCGTCCCCCTGACCTGTGCACAAATGGGTGTACAGCCACAGAAATTCAACCCTAAATAAGACACAGCAACACACATGCTGAGTGGTTGGACAAAGACAAGCATCTATGCACTTCTATTCTACTGCTGTTTCTATAAGCTCTGTGAAGCTGGAATACACACACGCACAGGAGGGAGGGAGGCTGCAAGGCAGGAGGGGGAGGGGTGGGATTTGAATAATCGCTCTCACGCCCGCCCACTTGCTCACTCACTATCACCCTCCCTTCTTTCCTGGCTCACTCTCTCTGTCCCTCGCTCGCTCCATCCCTCAGTATTTTCTCAGCTCTCTCTCCTCTCCAATTCAATCGAAGAGCATCAGATATGACTCATGTCAAGGTCAGATGTTAAGAATAGCACCACAAGAAAGATGAAACACAGTAGAGAGGGGGGATCTCTCTCTCTCTCTCTCTCTCTCTCTCTCTCACACAGCCTGCTCAGTGGCAGGTGCCATATTAACAGACGCCTTGTGAAAAGACACTTTGTTTTACACAAACACTAAATATTCTACCACCACAGCTGCAGTGTCTTCAGAGTTCACACCTACGTGAACACTTTAATGTTCACAATGGATTTATCACAAACCTGTTGAATTGGTTTTAGTAATTGGACCTAACTAACTTGCAAATGGGCGTTTTAGTGAAACTGGTGACTTTGTAGATGTAAAAATAAATAAATATTAGATTTAAAAGTTACATTCCTCCTTTTGAGGAGAAACACTGCATTGAGGAAGGTTTGTATTAAGGAATGTTTGTGGCCTGAGAGAACGTCCTCTTAGAGCCACCGCAGCAGCTGATTCTCATACACTGTAAGCTGAAGATATAAAAACTGATCTGATCTTTGACTGGGATTTTTTATGATATGAAACCAAACTTGCAGGGATCTTTTTAGAAACACTGGTCATTTGCAGCTTCTCTGCAAACTGGCAACCCAAGGCTACCTAAAGCTTGCAAAAAAATGTTTTTTAAATTACAATTCACCTTTCTGCAGTCAAAATTCTGTGGTTCTGTGCTTCTGACTTGTATGACTAAGTCTTATCTGTGCAAACTGTTGTTTCAGGGATCTGAACTACATCACACATCCAACAAGAAAAGCACTACACAAAAACCTGTCTTGTCTAAAATGGTTAAGAGATGGCCTTACAAATGCAAGTTTAAAAACCTAAACACAGAATAAGAAGAGGACTCTCAAGCTCAAGGAGCTCAGCAGGAGAATGGTCCCAAACACACTGCAAAAAATACAGTGCTTTAAAAAAAGAAAATAATGAAAAAACATGGTTCAAACCAATATACTGTACATCTGCTGACTGAAATCCAATAAAACACCTCTAATACATTTTAAAGCAGACTGCTTATGAGGAATTACACAACTTACTGCCTACTACCCTTTACCTCTGCTCCACTACATTCCTGAGGGAAATAATGTGCTTTTTACTACATTACATTACTACACAGCTTTAGTAAGTAGCAGATTCTTAATACAAAAATCTAATCAACTAATAATTTAGGATATATTAATAGATAGATAGAATATGGGTTGTCCACACGTGGCTAAAAGGTCTCTGCACTTTAAAGCACCAATGTAAAATCAATTCAATATTTAAAAGTGTGGCTTGATTTAGTAAGGATTTACTTTTACATATATTCTATTATTTTTTAGGTCAGTACTTTTTGTGTACCTCTGCTGCCTCTGTACTGACTTTGTTTGTTGCGTACTTGAAAATATGCTTTGAAGTATATTTCAACTTAAAAAAATGAGGAAATGTTACATACAGCAGCTTTAAGACAAAGCTTTAATTTGCATTGCAGAGTGAATGCAGTGCAAGCAAGAAAAAAAATGATATGCAAACTTCAAATCAGCTATTAAAAATGACAGTTCAGCCGTGACACATAAATGCATGGCACAGCTAATGCATAATATAACCAGAACCCTGCGTACTGTATGTGTATGTGTGTCCATGTTCTATAGAGACAAAGCCACAGAGAGCTTTATAAGCTCACACTGCTAACGGCTGTCGCCTGAGGGCTACTGCAGAGAGAGGTGTATGAATCAAATGCATGTGTGGGGCTTATGACGTGCACAGACACTAAGGTAGAGAGTGTGTGTGTGTGTGTGTGTGCGCATGTGTGTGTGTGTGTGTGTAGTGGTTAAGCTATCAAGAGGGTGACAGCATGTCTGTGACTAGTGGCTCCCCACAGGCCCCATAGAGATTTCCAGGACCAGCCCCAGAGGGGAGGCAGCCAGGCGCCCTGGCTTGGACCAGAGCCACTACATACGAGGAGGATGATGAAACCACAGGCCCCAGCTTCACAGGGCCCACGTGGCGAAAACCAGCGGCACTTCAGAGCAGACGTGCTCAATACGACCATCGTATCTCATGCTCCAACATTACGACAACATCTGTGCCTGCACATATAATGTAGCTGCTACTTGCATTACTTGCTGAAAAAGTCTTGATGGTTTCTAAAGCGGCTTTGAAGTGAGTTTTCCTTCTGACATGTTGCAGGCTGGACTACAGGCTTGGCGAGTCCCTGTCTGGGTAATTTAACCAGTGTTTCAACACATTAAGCAGCACTAAAAGATTCAAAGTGAACTGAAGAACTGCTGAGACTCAAATGTGGTTCCACTCTAAATTCAAACGAACATAATTTGTGCGTTTGTGTGCATGTGTAAGTGTGTGTCATGAGCAGTAGAATAATTACAGAGAGACTGCAGAGGGATGTTAATTTTGTTTGCTTTAGCTTCCAGGGTCCAGAGCCGGAGTCTGTGAGCCCAAAGGTCTGTGTGTGCGACGGAACAGTTATCATCCAGCAGTGTGGCTCAGGATTTAAGATCTTATAGAACATATAACATATACACAGAAAGCAGAGGAAGGCTGCTGATGGTGCACACAAAAGAATCAAACAGAGAGTGAGGCACCAAAACGAAACTGGTAACCCGAGGGATCTATCTATCTATCTATCTATCTATCTATCTATCTATCTATCTATCTATCTATCTATCTATCTATCTATCTAT
>JAUYWH010000001.1:23698817-23719960 GCA_034779795.1 Ctenopoma multispine
CACACACACACACACACACACACACACACACACACACACACACACACACACACACACACACACACACACACCTCCTCGACTTCTCAGCTGAGCCAAAAAAGCTGAGCCCATGGATTACTGTAACATAGCAATACTCTCCAAATCATGTGTTGACATGTGGGCTGGCAGCTCCACTGAGCCTTACTGATGCTCTATTTGACCAGATTACACGACACAGGATGGGTGGTGAACATTAATGCACACGTGCAACACCATTTCTCTGAACAGCATGAAGTTCAAGTACGTCTAGTTTACAGAGTCACTGGTAATGTGAAAGTGAAAAGTGTGCAGAGCTAACTGAGGCAAAAAAACACATTCACATTGTATGTGTCTTTAGCACAGTCGATCCATTTTAAACACAACTTGCGCTGAGGCAAACCCTGAGGCTGCCTATGGGAGAATATGCTGGGACAGGTTTTAAACCTGTCACTGGCTTACTGGATATTTAAAAAACACATACCAGAGACAGAGCACACATACAGTACTGCGTATCATGTAAAATACTTGGTACACTTTAAAGTACATGTGATTTAATTTCTGCAGTGCGTGTGTAAAACAACACATCTCAGAACATCACATATTTAGTCAGACTATTACTTAACAAATGAATAGATGTATTAATACTGACATATGTAAGCCAACATTTTCCTTTTTATGTCATAATGGTGACCTCCCCTCTCAAATTCTTGACTTATCATTAATATTATCTTTTGCCTAATGAGAAACTGGTCTTTACATACTGTTTAAAGCATATTTCCCATGTCTGGCTGCAATGAAAACTCTAAATACATAAGTTATACATGCAATCAGCATAGTGCTGGCTGCATATCTAACTGCTGTGTGACATCACACAATATTCTCTGAGGGGAAAGTTCAAAATGTGAAATAATCTAAAAAGCCAGTGATATAAAGTAACTTTATATATGAAGTAACTTTTATAGCACAGGAAGGCCCCTGCTGTTAGTCCTATTTACCCTAAGCTCTTCTTGTTTTACATAAAATATAACCATGCTGAAGATAGATTTCATAGTACTCACCCTGCTTGGACTTTTTAGTTTCTCCACAGTCCCTTCTGTCTTTAAAGTCTCTCGAGGAGCCTCCTTTTTGTCCTGCACAGACTCTTCACCAGCGTCGTCACTTGGATGTGCCGTCTCCACACTCTCAGTTGTTCCACATTTATTGGGCACTTCCCGGGCAGGCTTTCTTAGAGTGTCCGGGGATCCTTCCTCAAATATTTCAGACCCCAGAGAGCTGGTTGAAGTAGAGAGTGTTTGACTAATGACTGGCTGAGCAGAGCCACCAGCTGCTGTCTTGCTTTGGGTTTTGAGGTTACTGCTCTTTCCTCTGATGGGTTTCAGCACCACAGCCACTTTAACCGGCCCCGCAGATGACCTCTGTCTTTTACCTCCATCCTCAGTCTGCAGGTCCTCCTTTCTAGGGACAGCTTTCTTTCCATTTGCTGGAGTAGATTTGTTCTGCTGCATAAAAGAGAAATATCAGATATTAGGCAGAAAGCAGCTCTACAGCATTACACACACAGGATTTTGAGTGATACTACAATACCTGGCTAGACGCTTTAGATGGTGATCCAACTTTTGCCTTGACATTTGTAGATCCAACTTTAGCTTTGACATTTTTTAGGTCCACATTGGAAACTTTCTTTGCCCCCACAGTGGAGGGTCTGACGGCTGTGGGTGCCCTAGTAGTGGGTGGCTTGGCAGCGGTTGAAGCAGCAGTAGGTTTGTTTCTTGCTGCTCTGGCTGGCTGACTGATGTGAGCTTGGGTGGGTTTGGAGCCCACTGCATATCTTGCAACTTTACCAGGTGGAAAAGACGTGGCTTTCTTAGACTCTTGTGCTGGATTTGAAGAAGGAGAAGATGATAATACGTGCTCAGAAGTACTGCGACGTGGCTGGCTGTCCACAGGACAGGTAACCTCTGGACTTTCATCATTAACTACACCCGCAGTCAGAGTCCCTACAGCAAGTCCACCTGGAATCAGGAGGCTGTCGCTGGATTGTAGGCCCACGTCAGAACTCAGAGAGAGAAACAGAGTCTCCTCTTCATCATCACCATCAGCAGGGATTTCTGTAGCATCTGAGTCTGGAGTTGTGGAGCCATGTCTTCCTCCTCTTCGTCCACTGCTGAGGTCATCATCATTGTCATGGCTATTGCAGTTTGTTGTCAGGGACAGGGCTTGTGTCAAGTCATTATCGTTCCATGAGTCTTGGAGGTAATCGCCACTGTTGGCGTCAAGGTAAACGGACACAGAGTTTTCAGTGGCTTCTGACAGCTCCGTTCCCTGTATCTGTCCCACAGACACATCATGCTCCTCTTTTTTACCGTCCTCATCAGATGTCCATTTTGAAATGACATCTGTCACTTTGTTCATTTCATTCACCACTGTTGTCATCAGCGTGACCTCCAACATGTCATAGTCCAACGGGCTGTCAGTCCGGGCCCCACTAAGGCTGCTCAGACTCCGTAGCGACTCTGGAGACAACTCCCCAAGACAGGAGGAGGAGGAAGAGGAGGAGGAAGAGGAAATTGGGAAAGCATTCCCATTGTGGTCTCCTGCGCTGTGGAGAGTAAGCCTCATGCTGGATCCACCTTTCCCCCTCACAGGGAAGCCTTCACTGGGCTCAGAAACACTCATTTCTACGCCCGAAGAGCAGGTGCTTAGTACTGTCTTCTGATCTGTCATATACAGGCCTTTACTTGCTCATTGGGCTTTCTGATATTGTTCTTGCTGGTTGATAAATGACATTGGACAGTAATCATCAACTTGACATTTTACACACTGAATACACAGCAGTCATTCCACAATGGTTTTCAAAAGTCATCATGTCCTTGTCAAGTGCAGAACCGTAATTTAGAAAAGTAACCATTTAAGGGCCCGAGTCTGACCCTCATACAATATCTGAAGACAAGATTCCACACTTTCAAGAGTCTGCTGTTGGAAACATCTGGAAAAACACAGAAAAAAAAGAATATCAAATGTTTTAATGTGTAACAGGTATTTTGAATAGAAAACATGAGCATAACTGGATCCATCAAATCAATGGAATCAATCTCAGATCTAGAGAATTAGACTATTTTCTCTCAAACATGGAAAAACAACATTACTGAAAGACAACTAAATAAAAGACCTATCATTGTCAGACTCAATGAACGTTCACTCTGAAGAAGCAGCAGAAAACTGAAAAAAACATTTTCTGTACTGTTAAACTGCCATGCTGTATGCTGCACAGACATCTTATGAACACACTGATGAAGAGTTGAGAAATGTTGCCCTCTGCAGGCTAAAATCAAAAGCAAGTTACAAATGACTATCTGCAACTACGATCTGATCACTCGTCTTGTGAAATGAGTGTGAACCAGTCACAAAAAGCCAAACCCCTTTTAAATAAAGGACCTTATGTAGATGATTGATTTTGACCTGCATCATTCATTTTGTCGAATTGAATTGAATTAAATTCTCCTGCTCCTTTAGGTCACCTGACTGCAGTCTTTCAGATTTTTCTGATTTTCCCATTTGGTAGAATCATTTCATAAAAAAGAGAGAGACTGATACCTGTCATACTGTGTGTGTGTGTATGTGGGTCAGGGACCAAAAAAAGGATCAGCTATATAAAGGCTAGCAGATCCAGGACACCGCTCCATCATCCACTAATGACAGTAGGGCCCGGGGACGACACAGAAAGTTGACTCACTTCCAGGTATACAGAAAGCCTTCAACCACTCAGGGAAGTGTTAGATCATTGAAACAGGATATCTGCATGTGTTTACAAACACACACTGTATGACATCTACCATTTACTGTACATCAATTTTTCAGATACAGACATTAAAGCAGAGACAGACATGTTGATTTTTACCCAATTCCGTTCTTTGTGAGTGCGTGGACCCACAAACACCACAACCCTGGCTTAACAATCACAGCTTTGTGGTCACACAAACAGTCAGTCCGCGCCCTGCTACATAATCCTTCAGTCTATAATGTATGAGCTAAGGTGGCATCAACTCACAGAGATGGGGGCTCAATGGCCTTATCAAATACTCCTGTCACCAGGGTTAGGTTTAGTTTACAGGACTGATTAAAGGTTCATTAAACACAAAAATTTAAAAGTATATCTGTCATTCATGTGGAGCAAAATGAGCAGCCCACATGTTATGGATATGTATTTAGGTATAATGTACAGTAAAAGAGGTTAGTCAGGTTAGTTAAGCCTAATTAAATATATATTAATGCTCCACTCTGAGCATGATGCGGCTGTCAGCTTCACCCCCCCCCCCCCCTACTTCATAGATACAGTCTATGACTTCAGTCATAGACTGTATCAAAAGTGCAGAAACTTCTTCTTCTTTGAGAAGCTGCAATCTAATAACTTTTTATTGTAATTATTTCTATGAAGGTAAAAAGAAAAAAGAAAATTACATCAGTATCCTCATTTTATCACTTGGGAAAGTGAACAGTTTGTTTACAATGTCTACCAGGGAGATAATGACAGGTATTTTTATTACTATTAACTGCAAGAAAGAAGAAACTTGCTCCATAATGACAGATGTCCCTTTTGAAAACTGGAGTCCCTGTCCTCTCTCTGTTACCCTGGTCAGAGAAACATGGCAGACAGCTGCTTTTAAAATTTGCTATGATGTAACATCCCCCTTTTCCTTACTGCCTTGGTCACCCATTCACTACTTCATGTGTAATACGCTCAGCAGTCCCCCTCATCATGTTAGCATCATTTTGTCTCATCACTGTCACTGAGAGACAGTAGTAATTTACACATTTATAAAAAAGGGGTAAAAGTGTTTTAAAGTGTCCCTTGACATGCCCAGCTTTCTGCCTGTCCTGATTATGGAATGGATTAATAAATATATATGATCTAACTCAATAACCACACTGCAACAAGATTTCCATGCAGAGAGAGAGACTGTCCTACATTATGTCCTACACTGAAGTGAGGCAAAGTGAACAGGCACTTCCTTTGACATGAAGTCTCTAAAGCCAAACTGACTTTGTGTGACCTGAACTGTCCTCCACCAACCAAATGCCTCATCCATTCCTGTTAGAATCATGTTCACCATCCAGCTCTTGGAGCACCACTGTGACGGCGAGTGTGGGAGGTTGAAGTGAATAACACAACTAATCCACCATTTTAACGACTGCTGCTGGGTGGTTGGACCCTGCTATGAATAAGAGACGCCTGTCAAGTGGGTTATGACCAGAGCAGCATGAAGCTGAAGAGACTGACATGAGTGAACACGAGATTAAAGAGGTTAGATTACTGAGCAATTACAACAGGCTGCCTAATCACCATCGGGCCTACTGTAGATTATCATTTACATTCATTCACTGATTTACTGATTTTTTTGATATTTTAACCCATTTGAAAAATAAAAAATAAAAAAACTGGTAAAAAAGATGTTAATGCTCAGTGAGACGCAAGCAACTTCTCAAAGGGATTAATAATAAATTAATAATTATTCAGAAAAAAACAATTATGAACATTTACAAGTAACACAATGACAACATTGATGTACACTACCAGTAAAAAATGTGGACACACATAGGAATGACCATGTTTTTCATGTCTTCAGTTGTGTTACCATCATTGAACATGGTTTTCTAATGATCAGTTCTCCTTTTAAATTAATACATTAGCAAACATAACATGCTATCGGAAGACGGTACTAATGTTTACTGTATGTTTATGTAATTATTCCTTTTAAAAAACTGTTTTCAGCTACAATAGTCATTTACAATATAAACAATTTCATTCTGATCAATCTGATGTTTTCTTGATGATCTTTTCTTTCACAAACATTTCTATGCGTGTCCAACCTTTTGACTGGTACTGTAGTGTCATATGGTGGACAATGCAGTGGGGATCAGCTATTTTCAGTTGTATTTCTTCACAGTTGTTTTGCCTTTTTTCAAACTGGACACATTAGAGACTCTTTCAGATGTCCTGATGCAGTCAACTCAGCCCTTAGCTCGGCTGGAAGAGCAGATCATGATGTAACTTTATTATTTTGGCTCTTATTATGGTAAGTAGATTTAAACAAGAGACTCAGCGAACAAACAAAGGAAACCAGCAGGAAGAAGGCAGACCTGGCTCTCAATCAGACAGACCGACGTGAACAATAAGCTTCACGGCTGCAGCACGAGCTAGGTCATGGTTAGCTCATCATTTATTACAGTGCGTAGCACACAGAGAAAGCTGATGGAATGAAGATCAGCTCCAGAGCAGCAGAGAATCCAATAACACAATTTTTTTTCCTTTCACTGACACTTTCTGGCACCTGGTGACCTTTGAAGACCACAGAACTTTGTTTCTCCACCCTTGCGAATCAACCATTCCCTTGACTAGACCACTGTTAAACTAGCTAAGACGACTCTCTCCAAGGGAGAAATATGTTAGCAGTGTGGGCCTTTCATGTATTACCATACAGAGAGAACTGTCAGATGATCCCAAATGCTAATTCCTGGCGATCATTTCTAAATTCTGACAATACATAATACATTCATACATTCACTCTGAATAGATTTCCGGAATCTTCACAGGAGTTGTGTTAAATTTTAGTCATTACCTTTCAGTACTTGTAGTGTTCTGCTCTTGTCTCCCATAACAATGCCAATCGATTACTGTGACCCTTTGCAATATGTCTGAGAGAAGGTTTGCTGTGTGTGTGTGTGTGTGTGTGTGTGTGTGTGTGTGTGTGTGTGTGTGTATGTGTGTGTGTGTGTGTGTGTGTGTGCGCACACTTTTGTATTTTGTATTTGTACAGCAAGGAAATAATCAAGCTCAGAGTAGCCTGTGCCAGCCACAGCTGACTGCACTAGAAGCTGTTTGTGGTGACTTACAGTCAGGTCCATTGTTTTCTGCGGATCATTATGAGATTTAGAACCTGGATAAAGGTTCAGCCCAAAACTGGTGACTGGATGAAGAGTCCAAGTGAAAATATAAAATACAAATGGATACTCATTAACGTGAGAACTTGGCTGATTCTTTAGTTTTGCACTAAACACACAGTGATTCCTTCACCCATTCAGTGACTTCTTTATTTGCGTATTGCAATTTTGTTTTCATCTATTGCACATTTAGCCAAAATGTTTCACTCACACAAAAAAAAAACAGACAACATGAATCCTCTTTGGTGTAATTTAAAGTGCAGGTTCAGACAGACAACTGTGGTGTCTGATGTTGCATTAGCATAGCACTTTTTTAATGTGAACATTCCAGATGTTTGTGAAAACTATGTGACTTTTACTGTCTTACTGTTTGATAGACTGTAAAATATGCAGTCAGGCATTTTTCAAACAGCAGCGTTAAAGAAGGTGAACACAGAGAAGAAAAAGGTGCAGTCTGTGTGGAGAGGTGTGTTAAAGCAGTACTCTACTGCAAACACACACACTTTGATACATTCACTTTGTGAGGATATTTGAAGGGATTAGACAAATTGAGCACTGTCCTCACTTTGTCAAAATGGCCTCAGTTCAGTTGTATAAAATGTAAACTGCTGTTCACTCTGAAGAGCATAAATACAAGAGCAAACAGAGCCACTGTGGCTCACAAAGTGAAGGTTAATATTTACCAACTACAATGTTCTAGCTCCAGAAAGACTTCAGCCTCAGTTCAACCCAACAAACGTTTATAGGCCTTATCAACAGACTTCTCAATATCACCAGCAGCAGTGTTGCTGTGTAGCTGCATGGACAAAGAAAACGAGCACAGCTGGACAGAAGAAAAACAGCAAAAACTGTTTATGAATGAACACAACCAGGAGCAGCATACTAGTGTTAGCACCGTTTCAAAAAGCAGTGGCCTCCACAAGTACACTGTTGGGTTCTCCTATGAATGTGAAGTGACACAGTGACAGGGGGATTTAATACTGGGGGAGCACACTGTTACCCCAGCCATACTTTTAGATATTCTAGACTATAATTCTATTATTATTAGTAGTAGAAGACAAGCTTCTGTTGTCTACTGCTCACTTTTCCATCAGTAAAACTGGGAAAATTCATTATGTAACAATACTGTACTGTAAACTTTCCTTTCTCGTTGCTTATAGACCACAAAACAAATTACCACTGGTTCCCATGGAAACACAGGCCTTCGCTGCGATCATACTTGCACAATAGTAAGGATGGGAAAAGTTCACCATAGTAGTTCCAGCTACACATTTCTGGTTATTTCAATATACATTCAAGCCAAAAGCTGTAAACTACAGCATATGTGTTTTAAGTATATTCACTGATTAAAGACGTTCTCATTAACTGGCAGTGATGGCAGTCACTAATTCCCCCAAGATCTCAGCCAGAATTACACCTCTGATGAAGAAGTAAGTGGTTGTCCCCACTTGGCTGCTTGTATTCTGTAAGGTCTTAAACGTATACTGCAAAGTGCCTTGAGAGGACTGTTGCTGTGATTTGGTGCTATAAAAACAAACTGAACTTAATTCATGGTTTAAATAATACAAGGTGAACACAGAAGGTGACTAGTTTTAAACCTGTAAACGATCACGTCTTAATTTTTCTGAAACTGTCTTACCTGTGTTAGACTACAATACAGTATGAAGTGTCAGTTTCAGAACTGAACTTCCTACGAACGCACATCTTTCCCTGCTCCTGCTTCAATACAAAAGTACTGCTCTGTAAAGAGATATGTGAGCTGCTTTTGTGGTTTTTATAAAAGCGACCACTTAAGAAATGTTTGCTGGTCCCAAAAAATCCACCAGGACTGATCTTAAAACACTTTAGTATATATTCAATTCAGTTTTATTCATATAGCGCTAATGCAGAACAAAAGTCATCTTGAGGCACATTAAACAGTAAGGTGTAAGACCCTGCAGAAGTAGGTAAATACAGAATAATGTGGAAACCCCAACAGTCCCACTTGAGCAGCACTGAGGCGACAGTGGAGAGGAAAAAACCTCCAGCAGAACCAGGCTCAAGGTGGGCGGCCATCACATACACAATATTTTATGACTAGGTTTGCATTGATTGTGATGTGCAAAATGAACTGTTCGCACGATGATCTGACTTCATCGTCACCATTAACCAGCTAAGATAGAACAATGAACTTACACCAAGAGCTGTTGAGAAATACCCTCAACAAATATTGTTTCAGGATGCAGAGGTCCTGAAGCTCAGGTGAGCTGTGGCCCTAGTGAGCTCTCTCTCTCATACAGTCTGTCCTGTTTGCAACAGCAGGACATTATGGCCATTACCAGCACTGCAGTGGACACTCAAATTACACAGGCAGTCTATATTCTACTGCATTTTAGCTGATTTAAAATGCACTGTGTGGAAATTAATTAGCAAATCAGAGGACTGTCAGTACCCAACATCATTTGAGATTTTGAAATGAATCTGTCAGACGAAGCAGTCAGCTGAATAGATCTGAAACTGAATCATTCTGACTAATTCATGATGTAAAAGAATGCGGGCTGCGTGCTGACGGGCACACAGCCAGCCAGGGAGCTTGTTAACAGGCAGGAGGCGGCAGGTTCACCTTTCCTTTATAGAAGCATTTGGCTGGCATCACCACTGCATCACATTACAACACACTGTAACACAGTCCTGCTGCATCTCTGCAGTAACACAACGGACACATCACCTCTACTGTAGCAATGACACAGGGTAGTTAACACACAGTCGCAGGCGGACTGTGTCCGATGCCTCTCACTGCAGCACGCACAAAAGACATGCGGAAAAAGTGGTTGCCATAGAAATAAACACACTGCTTAGTCAGGGTGAGGGTGAGGGTGAGTGACATAATAACCAGTTAGTATCTGCCATGTATTCAACCTTCATTTAACTTGCTGACAGTCTCATTTTCATGGGAGGCCATTAGGATTTTCGCACCTGGTCACTGGTGTGTGTCCTGCTGAGAGCGTGTGTCTGAGAGTCTCAGACTATGCCGACACACTACATGTGAGGTTGTTGCACAAAATGTGACACTGGTGACAGGGTGTGTGTGCGAGATGACGTAAAGACACAGCTGATTCGATGATCCCACAGTGAGGACAGTAGAGGAGCTGAGGTGCTTAGAAACACTAGCAGCCAACATTAATGACATACTCGTGTCTATAAAACCGAGCAATCCTAATGATCACTAAGAGTGGTGTGGAACAATGACGGTACTAGAAGCAGAAACTGAGCCTGTTGGCCGGCTGCCAGTCTGATCGCGACTGAGGTTACACAGCACAGTGTAGATGGAGCGGTTATTATATAACCAGCTCTGACACAACCACTATCTTGGCGAATCAATACCTGAACGCACGACAGTGGCTGGAAAATAATTTGTACTGTAGCTGTTGTTCTTTGATGCACTGCATTGTAGAAGTGAATAAAAAAAATAACAGAAACCCCACTTCTGCAGTAGAAAAATTAATCACTGCTTCCCTACTTAAGTTTGATAACAACAGAAAGCTTTCACTTCAGCATCTAGTATAAAAATGTCATCTCAACTGTGAAGGTATGTAACTGACAAGCATTAGTATCGTTATCGAAATAAGACTGCAGCAGCGCTTGTGACAGTGGAATGAAATGTTTCCCACCACTAAATAACAGGAGGTGAGCATGTGATGTGTCCATACATGGTCAGAAGTGCACACACAGTCTGACTTACAGTACATAAAACTAAACTCACAAACAAAGCAACAATGCTTTGAGGGTCTCACTCGATCCGCACTAGCACTTGTAGGAAAGATTTCCATAGGCTTTAAGACACCGTACAGTGTCTGTAATGTAATCATTAAGACGTTTCTACACTGCTCCTGTGAGAGCTCCATCTGCCTCAGTTTAACCTGTTAGATGACGCTGCTGTGCGATCGTGTTTATACAGACTGAGTCTCCTCTGGGAACAGCAACGCCTCAGTTCTGGCTGCTGAACTTCATCATTGCCAGTTTAAGACATCCTGCGATGGTATTAATCCATCACTCCTCACAGTTAAGATTCACTTTGGACCCGAAGCTACTAGTAAATGTTAGACTTAGCAAAGTAGCGGGTGACTGTATGCTAATAGTACTACAGCAACTCATTGCTCCTTATTTAGGGCTTCTACACTACCAGTCAAAGGTTTGGACAGAAATGACCACATTTGTGAAGGAAAAGCAGATTTCATAACATCAAATTGATCAGAATGAATGTGTAGACATTGTTCATATTGTAAATGACTATTGTAGCTAAAAACAACAATTTTTAAAGGAATATTTACATTTTATGAAAAACATGGTAATTCATATGTGTGTGCGAACTTTTTACTGGTGGTCTATATTGCAATCACAAGAACTACTCAAACCAATTCATGTACAACTATGGCTTACTTTAAACAAAGCAGTTAACATAACTTAAATGTCAAAATGCCTTTAAATGTCTGAAACAAAAATATTTCTAATACTGATTGGTCACATTAGTATTATAAGCACGTTAGGTCTTCAACTGCGTCACTGTTAAGCCACATTTTAATAAAAGACAACTGTAGGCCCACCACGCTCAGCTCAGTGAACAATGCTGCGACTGTGTGTACATTGTGAACGGATTCAGTTACATGTGCAATCATCTCAACAAAGCATCTGGAAACCATCAAACCCATCGTCGTGTTCAGAGGCAGGACCACATGAATGGTTTGTATCTTTAGCTTGGCCACAGTACCACAGTACCACCCTGACATCACCTTCTCATTCTCTTAATCAAAATTACAACTGCTGCTTTCTAGTTCTGATAACACGAACAGTCTGTCCCTTTCAGTCTGTCCCAGACAGGAGTTCTTAGCACTCATTCAAACATGCTAAGTCTAGGTAAAAGTTTAAGATATTACAAATACAGGGTATGCAGTAATATTAAGAAACCAAACACTTACTACAAAGCAATAAGAGTTACACCATTTATTATCTAGGAAATAAGTTGTATACAATCAGTAAAGCTAATTGGCTGGAAAGAATCTACCATGAAAAGGTAAATGACTGACTTGTTTTATGCCAACAACTCAAAGTGCATAGATCAGTTACTTTCCAGAAGCCCTATGTCCTAGAAAAACACACATTGATCCTGTATATAACTGTAGTCACAGCCTTCACTTACTCTTGTGTCTCCTTCTCCTCAAGATTCACTGCCGCAAAAAACAACATCCAGAAAAAAATGATGAAGATCCTTCGGCTCGCTTACAGTGGCATGCACTTGGCTGTCTGTTCCTCACACATGCTCAGTCGTCCTCCTCCACACACACACACACACACCTCTAGCTGCACTGCATGTTCATGTACCTTATCCCATAACTGCTGTTTGTCAGCGTGTGTGGGAGCACACAGACGAGGGAAGACTGCGCAGGCTGTGACGGTGGTCGAGAGGGAGGGAAAAGGGAGGGAGGAGACGAGGAGAGGAGGACGGAGGGATACACCTCCCTTTTTGGTTCTGAAACACGAGCATGCTGCTTGGTGCTGCAGTGCGCGCGCACACACACACACACACACACACACACACACACACACCTTTCTGGCTGTGTTGACAAACTTTAGTTCAATACCAATGTTGAGAAGACATATTTTGAGGGTTAAGATTTGGTTTGAGGTTTCAGGTTAGGATCAGGTTTTGGTCAGGGTTTAGGTTAAGGATTGGTGTTAGATTGGGTTAGTGGTAATATTAGGCTATGGTTTGGATAAAGGGCTAAACACATAGACGTGTGTCCTCACAACTATAGTAGTGCCACTGTGTGTGTGAGTGTGTCTAACAGGTAACTTTATCCAGGGTCCACCCTCCAACAACAAAAAAGAGGGGAGGAGGGGACAGTTCGGACTGCTGCAGCTGGGTTGGCTGTTGCTAAGCAGTCCTTCCCCCCTTATTGGTTGCAGGAGTTAGAGGGGAAACAGAGGGAGGTTTTGGACCCAAGAAGGAAGGGGCAATGAGATCTTAGTAATGATGGTGTGAAGGCAGGAGGAGAAGCAGAGAGAAACAAGTTCAGCTGTGAGATTACTGGTTGTTTATTAAGCAAACGTGTGGGTTAGCAAAGCCAACATTAAACCACTGACGGTGGTCTTTGAAAGACACACATACTGTGAAATTCTGATAACATCCTGCAGCCAAAATCTCCTCACTTTGAATATCAACACTCACACAAGAGGGTGATAGTTTCCTGTGCTATCCAGTCACCCTCTAATCACGTAAGAAAGTGAGTAAGAAAGCACTGACTCACTGCAATGACAAAGTTTATTAATGTACGTTAGATTAATGATGATCTGAATGATGTCTATAAACCAAAACAAATGGCAAAAAATCATGATTGTCTACAGAAAGCGCATCAACCAAAGGCTCAGTCTCTAAGTAAAGATAGGTCGATCAAACACTTCTCAAAGCAGGACTGCAAAGACTTGAGATCTTTCACCATCATCACCAAAGATTCAGGACCTCCAGGGAGATCACGGTGTGCAAAGGTAAGAGTTTAAAACCACTGTTGAATGTGCATGAGAAACCATCACATTGTCATGATGAATTTAGCCACATCAGCTCAGGAGTACTTTAGAAAACCACTGACACATAACAGTCCACTGCTGCATCCAGTAATGCAACCTAAGACTCGATTACACAAAGAGGAAGCCAAACATCAGCGCTGTGCAGAAACGCTGCCAACTTCTCTGGGCCCAATCTTGTGTCAGAAAGACAGTGGGACACACTAGCTTCAGCTTGTTTCCGAGAAAAACGGACATGGGGTTCTCCGTGCCACAGTTGAAAACGACCATCCAGTTATCAGCATAGGATGCACGTTTCAAAAGTCACATTTTTTTAGTGCTAGTGTACTTACATGAGGTTATATTTGAACTTCACCTCCACAATTTGTTGCACGCAATGCAACTAAGCATAAGCATAGCTTGGCTTCTTATAATTACATTGCAAAAACATTCAACCTTTTTATTCTGCAGGCCCTAGTTACCCATTTACTGTTGTACTCCCATTTGTACTGCTAATTCTAAGAGATCTAATGGAAATGTCTAGTTAAGAGGAATAAGCTACCACGTTTAGCACCACCCTCCTTCACTGAGCAGTTCCAAATCTGAGTGTGGGTGGTGGAGGATTTGTCCAGAGGGTTAGGAGTTGTTGTTCTAAACCACAGTGCAGGCTGGAGAGTAAGCAATAACAGCCTGAAATGTCTATTATAGTTGCACCACTACTGATCAACAACCAGCGTTGGGGCTACATGGTCATTTTGTTTTACGGGGTGATAAAGCTCTATTGGTTCTGCTCAGGTCACTGTGCTCCCACATGGTGAAGTTTGTCAGTAAAATTTGATCACATGAAGTTGCAGTGATGGAGACAAACAAAATAAAAAGACATACCCCAATGGTAATAACATGCAGACTGTTATTCCCATCAAGAAGAAAAGTTTGTGAACATGACTCTCTGCTATGCAGACTGAGGTTCAATACACTGATTCTGCAAAATTCAAGCTTCGGAGAATACTGAGACCATGCAGCAAAACCTCCCTGTGAAAATAAGTGTTTCCAACACGGCTGATTGAGCAGTCCACTGTCACAATAACACTACTAAGATGCCTTCACGTCTTTCACCCTTAAATGGAAATGCTAGTAATACCAGTAAAAATGACAAACGTCATGTCTATCATTTCTAAAAAGGTGCATGTCATAAATTTATGGACATAGTAATAATAGTAATGTGGCACCAACATTGGCCTAAATTCACCTTAAATCACTTCTTAAAACGTACTTACTAGTAGATTGTCTATCTATCAAACTGTAGATATCACAAAACATCACCTGACATCCTCACCCCTTCTTTGTTTGATTTTGGGAATTTTGCCATCCTTTCTAAACCCTCTACTTACCTTTTTTGAAAACATTGGATTGCATATAATACGCCTCAAATATCATTTGAAATGAAAAATAAACATTACTTTTTACTGTAATAGTTTTCCTCTAGGGATAAAAGGTAAATCATCAATTCATTTCAATCTGATTTCACTTTTCTTATTAAAGGATAAGCATTAGTGTTGGTGTTGAAGTTTAATTAGTATAAGCTGCGTTAAGCTGCTCTACTTCTGTTAATGATGAAGATGTAAATATATTGTTAGCATAAGCCTTAAATAGCTAACTAGTTATAACCTGTTAACACCACAGCGTTCTCAATTTTTGCCTGGGTTGTGTCTAATGCGACATGGCTCCATGTGATGAGGACCTGCCTGCGAA
Organism: Ctenopoma multispine; assembly: GCA_034779795.1. NCBI lineage: Eukaryota > Metazoa > Chordata > Actinopteri > Anabantiformes > Anabantidae > Ctenopoma > Ctenopoma multispine. The sequence goes on from JAUYWH010000001.1 coordinate 23,714,064, forward strand.
AGTAGGAAGGCAGCTGAACCGAACCTAATTTTTAGGTTAGACACAATGTCTCATTGCAGTGCAGACTGGGAATTAACAAACAATATTCTGATTTATTTTGATCTTTTAAAGAAAGCCTTGAAGTGCTCCACAAGTTGAGGCTTATATGGTCATGTGGGCCGGACGTCTAAGCTCTTGAAGCATGCAAAGACTAAGAGGAAAATATGCAGTATTCACTTATTACACATATAAAAATGCAATGTTTGCTGAATAAATAATAATATTAAGTGAAATAATAATAATAATAATAAGTGAAAACTATAATTTTCTTGAGATGAGTATAAAACTTGACAGGAGTCAACCGGTTTTAAATTGAACAGACAAGACATGCGTATGTAAACTTCCAACAATTTACATTGCATGACAGGACAAAAAACACATCCAAGGAAAACTGTAGACCTCCACCATAACATTTTGCAGTAGAGCACAGACCAGGACAAGAGGCTAAAACTATTTCTAAAGATTGATATTCCCAGGAACATAGTGGCCTCAAAAATTGTAAAATGGAAAACATTTGAAACAATCAGGTCTCTTCTATAGTTGGACAGTCAAACCCAGGAGGCAGACAAGAGGGAACTTGGTCAAAGGGGGGGGGGAGGTAGTTAGAAACCCAACAGTCACCTAAGAAGACTCAAAGCTGTACCTGCTGCCAAAGTGGCTTCTATACAGTACTGAATTATTGGACTGAATACTTCTGTAAATGAGACATTTCAGTTTTGGACTGTAGAGTGATGGTAAAATTGTGAACAGGGCAAGCACACAAAGCTGCTTATAGGTCATTACAGTAGAAATAACAGCAGAGATCCACCTAGTGGCAGGAAAGTGTTGCTTTGATCTTACAACCATGTAAGACAAAAGCATGTTTTCTTATTTGTTCTTTTTTTTTTTTATTAATAGTTTGATTTATCAGCTCTACAAAATATTTTTATATTTTTAAGGAAAAGACATTTAGCTAATGCTAATGAAACAAAAGACAGAGCACAACACCACAAAAAAAGACCAGGAAGCCAGGAAGTATGTTCATATAATATGAACATACTTCATGATATTTTATGTTTGTAGTTTTCACATTTCACAGTTTCCACCAAAGTAAGCAAAATAATAAAGTAAAAGCTTAATGAAGAATATTATATAGGAAAGGAAATCCTGACTTTGATAGTTGATGCATGAAAGGGTTAATGAGCAGAAAGTTCAGATGGAGCCAACAACATGTCAAAGAATGACGTTTTTGCAAGTGTGCGCTATACAAGTGTCTATACATGTGAAAAAGACCACCTATAGGGCAACTGTTGAGGCACAGCCATCATTAATCCAACCATCTGGCCTGTTGTCATTTTAACAATAAGACTGTGACATATTTGTATATATTCCTAATAGAAAGCAGTGAAACTACTGTATTTTGAAGCTGACAGTGACAGCAGGAGATAAAACAATCTCTTAGCCATTCGCCCTTGTGGAAACTCAGACTAAAATAGATATTCTAATCAATTTCTGCCCGTCTGACACAAGATGTGTGAAGGAAAAAGCCTGTGTGTGTGTGTGTGTGTCTGTGTGTGTGTGTCTGTGTAGCTGTCATGATAAACACAGAGTTGTTAGAAGCACTGTCTCTAGTGGCTGCTCTCAAACACACCACAGCAGTTCTTCTCTTAGGTGCATTTGGATTCAGTTCTCAAACTGTAAGTCACACATATGAACAAATTAACTAAATGTAACTGAAGGTTACTATTTCTATGGCAACAACTAAGCAATGAAATAATGTACATCATGCAAAAAATTAAATTGGAAAAAAAAAAGTTCTTATACACTCAAAATGAAAGTGGTGACAAGAAACTTTATTTTTACTCCACTACATTTATGTGGCATGTGACAACACTTTCATACACTATTCAAGAGTTTAGGATCATTTAAAAAAGTAGTTGAAAGTAGTATACTTGTTGTTGGGCCGACCTCTGACAACGCAGTCACAGTCAGAACATTCATTAAGTTTTTTAATGTCTCATTTCCATGTGCATTTGCTTTTTCATTGCCACTAACTGAAGGCTCAGTTTGGGAAGAGAAGAAATTGAAGTTAATGATTTTTGTCACATCAGGTTTTTTGAAGTGGTTCCCTGCTTGAATCTACATATGTGTTGAACATACCTATAATTTCCACATGATAAATTGCCATTATACTTGCTCCCTAAACTCTAGGGCCATAACATAATCTATCAGATAGTACAGTCAACATACTGTATTAGTCACATCCATGAAAATGGAACTTTGTAGGACAGGAGGTTTCCTGTGAGACAGCGTACACCTGCTTCATTCTGATAAGCTCTCAGGACTGTGGTAAAATTATACATAATTGTTAAAGAGGTTTAGGTTTGGGTTTGTGTAGTGTTACTCTTTTAATCTGTTCTTGTTGATAATAGCCCCATCAATCACAACAAGACTTGTCGTTGTTAATCCCAACGACAAGTCTGGGCAGAGGAGAGCTCTTTCAACTACCTCATACACTCTCACACACATAAATGCCAGTGGTGACAAAGCTCACAGGCACATGAACATACACAGCCTCATCTGGGTGCATAATCACACTCTTGAACAAGGAGTGGCTAAGATTAGACCTACAGAAACTTGGCACTTGATGCATTTAGCTCCACTGCCAACTGAGGCAAATGCCGTCTAATAAGAGGCTGCAACACTTCACACACACTCACACACGCAACGCCAGTTAAAAACCATGTTAACAGCTTATTATTGTAAAATCTACTCAACTAATATTTAAGATTTATGAGGCACAACACAAAACATCTACTCAAACTCAAACAGCAAGATGGGCCACACACACACACACACACACACACACACCAGTGTCAACAAACATAATTTGCTGGTCATCTTCCTTTGATCCATTCAGTGTGTTAGGATCCGCTGCCGCTGGATTCTGACGTTTCTCTTGTTGCCCTTTCTATCTGCATTGTTTACCATGTGACTGTGTCTGGCCTAACAATATTGCGCTTGCAATATCTACAGAAAAGTGACCAGGGGGCTCATTCAGACATGAAGCTGATACGTTCAGATGCCGTCAGAATAATGGAAAAGAATACGGTGCATGTCAGAGTCAGTTCTCTCCAGTTACTGCTGCTGTATCTGTGAAATTAATCCAAGAGCAGGAGAGGAAGAACTCCCCGCCATTTAACATTTTTGGGGGTCATTAGTTTAACAGTTTTGTGGGTTTTGTACATATTAACCCTAATTGAGTGATAACTGCATTGTTTAATAATTATCTTTAAATAATCATATAATTGCATGGCATGGTATTCCAGTCATATGATATCATGGCTACAACTCATGTTTGCTCATGTTTCTCTTCATTCAAGCTACGGGATGTAACATGTTTAAATATGTTTTTAGTAGACATATCTGGCCAGGTGCTGTTAAAGCTTCCCGTGATCTATACCTCTTGAACAGATTAATTTATTAAAGTTTTTGAGTGAAGTTTTCCCTTCTGACCCATCAAAAAATTCCAGTTATTTCTGCTTTATTAGTAACTTTTGAAGCATCCTGATTTATTGCAATATCTTAACAATGAATATTTGAAACACTGGCAGAGCAAAAAACTGGGGTCCAAAGTCCAACAGAGGGACTACAAAGTAACTTGTCAGCATTTACAGTGAAATAATGGTTGCACAACTGGTACTGATTAACAACCCTGTCAAATGTAAACCTTTATTAACATGATTTCCTTCTATGGGACATAAATGACTCTGTACAAAAGCATTGCAGTAAGACACAATGTTCAGTGGGGATAACTGGCAGTAATAAAGCAACAGGGGTGTATCCTTACACACAGAGAGAAAGCACTCTACCAAGCCAAGGAGAAGCACAAACTTCTTTATTTAATCCTGGACAGCCCTGCAGCATGATGCAGAGGACAACCTGTTATGTAACAGAGTGCTGCTGCAGCAGAAATGTCCATTACACACCGGCAAATACCACTGCATGGACACTAGCAAACAAGAGAGACACACAAACACACGTGTGAAAATTACTACACAATGCCATTCATGACTGCAAAAGCAGATCACCATGCACAACCTACAGTCCAGAGCTGCACCACACCTGCTAACTAGCCACCATACACCTGTGTACACATACACACGTCTGTCACACACATGCACAGCCACAGGACATTGCTCTTTTCCTTTAAATATGTGGTGTATGTGAGTATACTGTTTACATAAGTGTTAATTAAATTAGCTTTCATCAACATGAAGATAGAAAGTTATGTATAGAGGGAGTTTAAATGGGTTAAACTGCTATGCTCGTGGTGACAGTAAGTAAAAAGACCACTGAAAACATTGTTTAATAACAGCCAATAAATAACAGGGGGAGGTTTGTAACGACTTGTTCACAGAGCAGAAAAGTGAAAATAGCACTTTCCTTAAAATGAACTGAAGATGTGTCATGATGCTAACAACTCATTTTAGCTAGGGGACAGTATTTGATTAACAATGGAAGCAATACCTGGAGTAGTTTCCTGCTAGTACAGGTGCTCTATTGAAGTTTATGTGAAATAAAGTGACCACTGCTTCTTGTAGCATATTTATCTTGAATGTGCTGTGAATCTGTGGAATCCTTTAAACACGTCACACTGATTTCACAGAGGTACCTCCGGAGGTATCACCAGTAAACGACTACAACATTTCACGGTTACACTTTGAACGAAGTTTGGTTGGACATACTTAAACATAAAACAACTGGTCGGCTAATGGGAAAGCTAGGAAGCCAAACAGCGTCACTGAAAATGAGTAATGAGTGTGGGTTAAACTTCCACTTACCGTCGTCAGGTTTATCTCACCTGGCAGCACGTCGAGCACTCCGCGCGGTCACTTCTTGTTCGTAACGCGGGTTTTGCTGCGTGTAACACGCTGATGCTCGAGGTCGGGCGCGTGCAGCGGTGTCGCGCCTCTTCTCATCATCGCTGCAGTCCTCGAGTCTGCTCCACTGCGGCACGAGGGATCCCACTCTTCAGCGCGCGCGCACTCGTGGACGCGCACGCACGCGTCTTTCCTGACTTGTTAGGAAACTCCGCCAAAGACTGCTCCTAAACCTTAATTTAATTTAATAAACATGAAACCCTAAAACCAATTCTTAACCCTCCAACGGCATTCTGAAGTTATGAGGACTAAACAAAACGACATTTGTCCACACAACGACAACGCACCCACAAACACCTGTGGATAAATCATCCTACTCACATGATCATATACTAGCAGGGGGGAATTTTGACATTTGTTTTCTTTCTGTATTTTATATAGTCATAAAGTCACTCAAGTGCTGATTATTTTAAGCCCATATATTTAATTAGGATTCTGTATTCTAATGATTGATGTCAGGAACATCAGTGTACATTTCACCCTCCCAGACTGTGGACGCTTTCATGGCACACTGTCACACTGCCATCTAGTGGCCACATATCCCATAATTCCAATTCAGCTACATCGTTTTCCTCTGCTGTTCAAAAAACGTTAAAACGTTTATCCAATCTCACAGAAAAAAAGTATGTGTGAAAATGATATGATAGAAGATTATTATAATTATAAGCATAGGTTATAGAATATAATTCTAGAGGCCTGCATAACTCTCTGATACAGAAACTATTATAAACGAGATGTGTTGAGATGTATGTAAGTTATCAAATCGCCTACAAAAGCTAAATCTTTCCATCTGATGCATTAGAAGGTGTACCTTCATCTGAAGGACAAAGGACACTCATTCATGGACCAAAATGTACATATACTGGATAGAGAAGATAGGTGGTTTGAGAGAGGAGTAAGGGAAGCCTTGCATGTGCAAATTAACAACCCCTCACT
>JAUYWH010000001.1:23720613-23737524 GCA_034779795.1 Ctenopoma multispine
GAAAGAAGTCCAGTTGCCATGACTCAATCTTCAGACAACTTTACCTGGATGACTGAGAATCTTCACAGACATTAGAAGGAATAGTTTTATTTTGAAAGGTGCAACCGGATGCTGTGAGTTTATTAGCGCTATTGGATATTATTTTGAAAGGTGCATCCGGAGGCTTGGCGGCTTGTTAAAGTTAGCTTGACAGTGGTGGTGAGTAACAGTAATATATCAGAGACAGAAACAGAGGGAGCTCCGGTACCGTTACTGTCAACGACGGACACCGTTAATATGCGTTCTCCTTCGGTTTAGCGTTATCCTAACAAACGTGAGATAGAAAGGGAAGGAAATAATGGGACATATTCCAGGGCAGCACATACGGCGGACGCAGGTCGTTCGCTGACATGAAACAGGGAATTTAGCCGCTGACGGGAAAATTCACAAAGCACGTCGGTCCTCTCTCCGTCTCCACCATTTTTGTTGCCAGTGATGGAGCACATCCGGACGCCCAAGGTAACGTTAATAACGCACATATTTCAAAAACAGTGACTCGGCTCTCTCTGCCGCTCGTCTTTATATGTTCGTTTAGCCTTTCCTTCAATGACACGCAGACGTCGGCTCGTTCCTCTCTTCCCTCTCTTCCTCCGTTACACGACGCCGTGTCAGTCCATATATATGAAGCATCCCTAAACTGGTGTCTGTGTCAGGAACACGTCACTTCACATCCCTCTGTTGTATTAGTGAGACATCTTCTATCTCCTGTCAGTTCATCACCTGCTGAGACTGGAGTGACAGGAAACCAAGGCTCAGCCTGAGTGGAGCTAACGTGTGTCCGATAATGGGCTCAGTCTACTGAATCTCTAACGTAGCCAAAAACACACACGCACCTGGAACACGTGACTCTGCGTTCAGGTGCTCCTGCTTCCTGGATGGTTTGATTACGTATGCAACTATGAGAGATACTCCCAACACTCTGCTCTTACACATCTTTCCCAAGTAGAAATAAGGATTGTAACAATCTGCTCTGGCAGCTTAGCAAAGGCCTCATGAGGACAACATCCTCCTCGTCCCAAAATCATCACAGTCTGCCAATGTGTTCCTACAGGATAGAGATGAGTGAAGTATGCAGAAATGTGTAATTATACATGTACAGTAACACATCCACACAAGTACTCCTTCCAGAGATACCATTCCAAAATGTGTCGAGTCATGCCCGGTGCCACTGTGAGCTGGTATTACAGTGAGTGTACAGACACGCCTTTTCTTATCTTCCTAACCTTTATGTCTGTTTACGCTCATGTACGTTTGCCTCCCCGTTAGGTGGAAAATGTGCGTCTGCTGGACCGGTCGTCCGGCCAGAGAAAGGTCAGCACTGGGACTCTGTACCTCTCAGCCACGCACGCCATCTTTGTGGAGAACAACCCTGAGACACGCAAGGAGACATGGGTAAGCTGGACGCAGACTTACTGTACCTCCAACACTTGATTCATGTCCACAGTGATGTGTATCTCTCTTCATCCATCATCCCATCACATCACTGCCTGACTGAAGTCTAATATAGCTCTTCTTACTTTGCTGACTCACATGCCTGAAGCTATGCTCTGCACGGTCTGTTCATACATATATCTCAGTAACCTACTCTCAAAATAGTCCGGTAGCAGGATGTAAGAAAACACTGCTGCTCTAACTCTAACTGCAGTGACTAGAAAAACACATCTTCAACATCTTTACAAACAGGAGAAGCACTCATTTCACAGTTCCTCATCAGTGGCCTTTGACCTTGCAGCTGTCATATGCCGTTCTCTGACTCATTCAGACACACGTGTGCGGGTGATGTGCCATCTGCAGCAGTCACTTTGTTCATACTTGCTCAAGGCCTCGCTCTCATTCGTGTTGTTGCTCTCCAGCGCTGTGGACTGGTCTGCTGCAGCACCGAGGAATGAGCTGCGGGGCACACCTGAGATTTTTCAGGAATCATGAATTGCCTGGTAAAGGTCAATGTCACTGATTTTCAAGCTGCTTCCTACACTTCCTACACTCTAGACTAGTACATACTGTACATATGACATGAGTAAAGTTTTCATGTCCTTTACCTGTGTTTTCAATTCAGATGTCACCTGGTTGTTCATACTTCAGAGGTTGTAGTGTTGGTACACTTGAACCTACACAAGCAGAGAGATGTTATAATCTAGGGAGGAAAATGGAATTTGAATGAGAATGCTACGAGCCCTTTTAAAAAGAGGTGCTATGAGCTCATCACTGTGTGAGCGTCCAGACACATTAAGACCCTCTTTCCAATCCCGTGCTGGAGGTGGATGAGCAGTCTGCCTCGTCCCACTGGGCTTCACTAGATAATAGAGGGGTGTTAAATTTCACCCAGCAGGCACCAGGAATAGAAGATTAGCGGGAACAAAGAAGACGGATCTTAATTAGCTTGTGTTAAAAAAGAAAATGGCTGCAGCCACCAACTTCTTCTTTTACATCGTGTGAGTGAAGCCCAGGAGTTTCCCCATGAATGATCTTTGTTTCAAAATCATTTAGATCACAAGACAGGTTACACAATAATATGACACGTGCTGGACGTAATGCTGGTGCTTGGTTTTTACACAGTGCTGATAGATAGAACTGACTTACTGCACATACTTACACTGTGTTTTCTCTTTGCTCAGTATGCACCACTTGAAGTTGGTTAAGCGTGTCCTCCGTGTGTGTGTGTGTGTTTAAGGTGTTGCACAGCATGGTGAGCAGTGTGGAGAGGCCGCCCACCACACCTGCAGGAAGTCAGCTAATCCTGCGTTGTAAGGACTTCCGGGTCTTCCAGATCCTCATCCCACAGGAGAGAGACTGTTTGGATGTGCACACCTCGTTGGTCAGGTTGTCACGACCAGGTGCGCGCGCGCGTGTGTGTGTGTACATGGGTAAATGTGTGACTTTAAATGATGTAATGCATATAAAGTGGTGGTGTGTCTCCTCTCCTCTGACAGAGAAGTACACCGAGCTGTACTGCCTGTCCTTCAATCCCAACGTGAACAAGGAGGAGAGAGAAGAGTCGTGGAGGTTCATAGATCTCATGGCCGACTACAAGAGGATGGGAGTTCCTAACAACCTGTGGGTGACTACAGCAGCCAACAGCGAATACAGGGTCAGTGTGATTGTGCTTTGTGTGTAAGCTGTAGAACTAAGATCTGGGTATGAAAGAAGAGAACGACCTGCCAGCAGATTTAGCAGGATGGACGGTGTTAGAGATGAAACCCACTTCCTATATTTATTCTACCTCTACTAATCCATTACTCTAACATACACTCTGGTCTGTTGTTTAGCTACAGTTTGAGTACACAGCATTTCCTTTGCTAAGTGCAATGAATATGCTGTGTACTCAGGACATCACCAAGGTCATAGACAAAATAGCTCAGTGTTCACTTCAGAAAAGAAAACGAGCTGCCTGCTTCATTCGTGGAAGATTTGTAATATTTATTCCAATAGTCTTGGCACTGTTCTTGAAAGAGAGAGAGTGCCCAGCATCAGGTTCCTGGGAGTTACCGTCGAGCATCTCTCTTGGGCTGCCAACACCTCAGCTGTGGTTGTCAAGAGACAACAGTGATGCTACAGAGAGGCAGCCTCCCCATGAAGCTTGTTCGTTTTAACAAACAGCGTGATAGTTTGGTACACCAGCTCCAACAGAGCTGATTTTAAAACAGCTATGCAGCCTGTTGTGAGAACAACACAGAACATTGTTGGCACATTGTGAGAAGAAACACACATCCAGTGTTTAAATAAAGATGAAGTATTTTAAAGTAACAAATTACTTCATTAGAGACTGTCAGTCTGAAGGTTAGACAAGAAGACTAACAGCTATAACCACTGATTCCCATTTCCTGTAGTGTGAAAGTATTTTGGTGACAGAACACAAACCTAATGTTTAGCTCTGCTCAGTCTGCAAGGCAGCATTTGAGAGGATGCAGGTAGGGATTTGTAAAAAGAGATGTATATGTGGAGGAGACTAAGGACAGAATAGTGAGAGTAACAGATGAGGAGCAAGCGGGGATCCTCATCATCATAAAGAGATCAGAGTTTCAGAAGAGAATTTCCAGCACTGAATGAGAAGATTTATGAAATCCCCCTTTTGTTCCACTGTCTCTGCATGACTGCAAACATCACAGTTCTTATTTTGGATTTAGTTAAGAATGAGTCTCTTCAATTCCTGTGACTGTCCCACTCCCGCTTCCTGCTGGATCTGATATAAACACCTTCCATCACCTCTGCATCTTCACTTTGTTACAAACCTCTGCTTCACTTAGTGTTTAGCAAGTGGATCTACTGTTTCATTCCCTTCAACTAGAACTCTTAAAAATACATTACCCTTTTCAATATGATTCTTTCACAATAAAAGCTTGGACAGTTGGCTTCAAAATGAATTGACAACAAATGACTTACCTCACATTCATCCTCCCAGGTGTGTGATACATACCCCTCAGAGCTGTTTGTCCCAAAGTCGGCCACACCTGCCATCATCGTGGGCAGCTCACGGTTCAGGAGTCGAGGCCGTTTTCCTGCTCTGACCTACTTCCACCAGGACACACTGGTCAGGGTGATGCGCGCACACATACTCACACACACAGAAAAGATGAGAACGAAGAAAATAACAATAATTATTGTTCTGTAGGCAGCTGTGTGTCGGTGCAGTCAGCCGCTGTCGGGTTTTAGTGGACGCTGTCAAGAGGACGAGATGATGCTTCAGGCTATCATGAAGTCCAACCCTGGTAGTGACTGTATCTATGTGGTAGATACCAGGCCCAAGGTAACGCAGAGCCACTTATTCCCCACTTTCATTAAGCGTTGAGCAGTATTATCCACTCATACAGGATCTGTGTGTGCAGCTGAACGCTATGGCCAATCGAGCAGCAGGTAAAGGCTACGAGAACGAGGACCACTACACCAACATCAAGCTGCAGTTCATCGGTATCGAAAACATTCATGTGATGAGGAGCAGCCAGCAGAAAATCATCGACAGTAAGATTAAGAGTGTGTGTGTGTGTGCATGCGTGCGTGCGTGCGTGTGTGTGTGCGTGCGTGCGTGTGTGTGCGCGTGTGTGTGTGTGTGTGTGTACTACCTCTGTCTTTTTCCATGCAGTGGGTGAGATGCGATCTCCTTCCATGACGGACTTCCTGTGGGGTCTGGAGAACTCCGGTTGGCTCAAACACATTAAAGCTGTACTGGATGCTGGGGTCTTTATAGCCAGGGTGTGTGCACACACACACAAACACACACAGGCATGCACTGTGACTGACATGCACACTCCCACAGCAGCCACAAACTGAATTAAATCTCTCTGATAGGATTGTAAAAGTCATAAAATCATTACGGGTGATCACAGGAGGTCAGTTGTAAATACGTCTAGTGACTATATGCTTAATTTCCAGAGATCAGTATTTATTAGTTGACTGATAATAATACTAAATGTATTTATTTTCTTCTCTGTTCATTTCAGTGTCACAGAAATTGAATTAGCACTGGATATTTGATGTTATCAACATTCAAGATTTAAAAAACTTAATAATTAATTAATAAGTACTTCAAGTAAACTTAGTGCTTCATCTTCAATAAAGAATATGAAGTAGTACTTTTACTTGTAGAGGAGTACTTTTTAGGTAGGTGTGTCAGTACATGCAGACATGCAGCACGTTCATATGAGTGATAAGACAGTAGCATCAGTGAGAGGTCTCCAGGGGTTATTTTCACTTAACTAATTTGATTAGTCTACTAACCCTTCTTCTGTGACAAATGACAAACTAGTAGTTCAAAACCCAAACCCTCTCTCTCTCTCTCTCTCTCTCTTCAGGCTGTGGCTGATGAAGGCGTCAGTGTGTTAGTTCACTGTTCAGACGGCTGGGACAGGACGGCACAGGCGTGCTCTGTAGCCAGTATACTGCTGGACCCATACTTCAGAACCATGAAAGGACTCATGGTAAAACACACACACACACACACACATACAGTGCTGACAACCTCCCTTCCCTGTTTGTCCGGCTCTCTCACTTATTTCCTCCTCTCGGTCTCTTCTCTTTCAGGTCCTCATAGAGAGAGACTGGGTTTCCTTCGGACACAAATTCTCCCACAGGTCAGTAACTGAGCCTACAGACCATCTAAAATACAATAAAAACTAAACTCTGATTTGTTAATTCACTTAAATCTTGCTTAGTATATAACTCTCAAAACAAGATGAAAAAGACTTTTTGGCTGGATTTAAGATTCTAAGACTTGGTTAGACAGCCACAATGTGTGGTGTATTTTGCCTGTTTTTGAGTGTTTCAAAATGGTCAAACTAGTTAAAATCACACTTTGAGTTTCCGGGATGCCTTTTTGGTTTAGTGCTCTGAATGCTTTGAGGCGTGATGCTCCTGATGTTTGAGGTGTGTTTGGGTGTCTTACTTGATCAGGGTGTACATATTAAAATCCCAACTATCAATTCAAGAAGTTCTTCAGGCTCTTTTAATCTAGGCAACACAGTTGGGGTTTTGACTTGTGTAGGGAGACGGACAGTAAAGACAGATCTCTGTCCCTGCAGGTATGCCCACCTGGACGGAGATCCCAAAGAGGTGTCCCCCGTCATTGATCAGTTTTTGGAGTGTGTGTGGCAGCTGTCAGAACAGTTCCCGTGTGCCTTTGAGTTCAACGAGCGCTTCCTCATCGCTATACACGCTCACGTCTACTCCTGTCAGTACGGGACCTTCTTGGGCAACTGTCAGAGGGAACGCAGGGACATGAGGTAGGACTGACGCACTCGGTTTGTCTGACAAGTCTCAAGCTTCAGTCTCAGCGTAGCATCATTGGTTTGTTGACTGTGTTGCTGTGCAGGCTTCACGAGCGGACTCACTCTCTGTGGCCTCAGCTATGGAAGGACAGAGCCGAGTACACCAACCCTCTTTATAAGGCTGAGCTGAGCCAGAGTCAGGGTGTCCTCAGACCAAACACCACCCCCTACTGCTTCAAGTGAGTCACTGCAGCAGACACAAACACATTGTTATACCTGAAAGTGAATGATAACAGTGTGTTGGTATCTTACTGCTGAAGAGATAAAATACAGATATCTGTCTTTTGTGGAGAATGTGGAAGGGTCTCTACAACCACATGGAGAAATCAACGCCAGCTCGCCAATCGCCTGCCGACTTCCTGACAGCCGTGAGGGAAGAGTCCCAGCAGCTGGAGGAGGAGCTGACCAATCACCAGGAGGTACCGCCAGGAGGAACCGCCCACCACCACCACCACCCGGGCTCCAGACAAGGCATACAACACTCAAAGACACCCCTTTTGTTAACACCGCCATAACCCCAATAGTTTTTCCCTCTTTGGCCAAATGAAACTCTAACGTGTCCCACGGGTTTACTGTACGTACAGTACATCACCAACACACAGAGCAGCACTGTGCCACTGCTTAACATTCACCGTACAGCATTTGTGGGTACTGATGTTTGCAACAATGGGCTCTTAGTTTTAAAAATGTTCACATTATATTTGATCCATTTTTACTACAAACATAAACGATCTAGTTCAGTTTTAAGTTAATGAAAAATAAATCAGCTGAACTAGTATAAATGAATCATCTGCACACAGTGTGAGTCAGCGTCTGGGTGTTTCTGTCCAAACCTGACCTGAAGCTCCATTTGTTTGGTGTGGTCCATATTTGTTGCATCTCCTTAGCCTAACCTTTGACCTACGTGTCCAGACTCTACTTTAAGATAATTTCTGAATTTCTGAACCTGACCTAAACCCTCAGGTCCCAACGGGTCCAGTAGGGTTCAGTTTAGGTAGCTAGCTGCAGTCTAGATGGAATAGATGCAATGTGCATGGCTGTCTTTGACCCAGTAGGGGGCACTATTACATAATAACAGCTCCACTTAACTACAATTTTGAGGTATTTTTCTATTACTACACCATTAACACAGATCTTTTCTTATCATTAATGTAGTACAGTACTTGTACTTAATGTCCATTTTAGAGCTTGCACAGCTTGAGTAAAGAGTATGAAGTACTCGCGCTTTTACTTGGGTATTGAATTTAGTTTACTTTAAGATACAGTCCCCTCTGAAAGTAGGTTAATATGGCTCAGTCAAGCAAAACAGATGACAGGAGCATTGTGAGAGCTGTGACATCATCAACTAGAAGTACTGAGGCCTAACACTTGACGTACTTGATGATTTAGACCGGCTGAGCCAACTCTCAGAGGGGATTGCTCTGATGTGGAACCAGCCGTCCAATATGCAACTTGTTATGTATAAACTTCAAATGTCCCTTTTCAGCTTTTACAAACACAAATTCATACATAAACATAAATGATTATTCCAAGCAAACGATCCCTGCTGTAAAGTAACGTCCTGCAGCATATAGGAGCTGACACAACTTTAAAAACACAGTCATTTTTGTGTCACATTTGATTTAACATGAGATTGTCTGAAGTCACTGGTGTCCTCCTCAGCCCCTCAGCAAACACAGTGAGAGAAGGGTTTGTTAAAATAGAGTAACAGAAGGGAAGGTCTTTCAGCTTGAAGCTTAAAGTACGTGTACACCTTCTCCTCTCTCCCCTCCAGAGGATAGCAGCCCTGACCGGGAAGCCAATCATACGGGAGAAGATTGAGGTACCGAGGAGAGGGAGGACTAGCCGCTTGCGGCTGAGACACTGCGGGCCGGACCCGCCCTCCACTTACACTGACCCAATCACCAGCCCCGCACAGGACAACAGTCACACACACTCTTCCGAACCAGCACATCAGGAGGCTCAGACCAAGGAGCCTGCTCTTACCCTGCCGTCAGGACCACACATTCAGCTCAAAGGTCACGACCCCGATGATCTCTCAGCCTGCAGCGACCTGGAGTCGGGAGTAGCTGACCTCAGCAGCCGCTCATCCAGCGGCGGGGACTACGGCAAGGACCCGGACTTGGAATGAGGCTGTTTGTACTACTGCCTGACCAACTGAGGAAAAGAGGGAGTCACTGCTCAGACTGTAAATTCTCCATAATATTTATTGCAACACGAGGAGAGCAGAGGAACACTGTGATGAAGTCAAAGTGGTTTCTGTGTGACTGACAACTGGATTTTATTTGTAGTTCTCTAGTAGACAACTGTAGTTTGTCTTATTCCTTCTCAGTCTAAAGGGAGTCACATGAGAGAGGGAGGGGAAAGTTTTTTTTTTACAAAGGCACTGAAAGAATGTGACTTTTTTAAATTCATGTTTTGTTGCACATGGCCAGATGGCCTGTTTTTTTATTACACCTATATTATTTGAGTTTGAGGCTCAGTTGTACTTTGTTTAGGAAATGCACTCAGGCTGAAGTAAGGAAAAGCTCGCAGGCTTAATGAGGAGAGGGTATGATCAAACACTGACACACACTTCACTTTAGTCCATATTTATCTTCCTACACGTAGATATCTGTGTATTTCATTTCATTACATGCAGTCTTCCTCCTCCAGTGTAAGAAAATATGCATTGTGATAGTAGTAATGATGTTTTTCTTGAGGTAGACATTTCTACTTTAACTGTATATTGATGTGCTATAAGTAACGTCAGATCTCAACATCCTGCCTCTGGAGTCTGGAGTCTATAGTCTGGAGCAGGTTAAGTGTGAAGGGCCACTAGTTTAGTAGCATAACTGTGCTGTACGAGGGTCACACAGAGAGGATTTCTCTGGAACAGTCCGTAATGAGTAGAGGAGTGTGGTGAAAGTGTGTCAACTCTGTAGAAAACACAGATTTAAACAAAATATATGTCAAATCTTAAATACCTGTGCGTGGTAACTGTTTATTGGTCCTTCACATCAGCTTGGAGGGACTTTAGTTCATTCCTCCTCACAGAGCAGCTCTCTCAGGAGTGTTGGTTGCTTTCCTGCCTGCGTCAGGTCCTTCACTAGCATTTTTACAGGCTTAAGGTCCCAACTTTAGATTTAGCCATTGCTGAACAACACATTTCTTCTGCTTTAACCATTCTTGGGTGGAATGTCTTGTGTGGTTCGCATCTGCTTTCTGTAGAGCTTCAGTTTACGGAGAAGAATTTACTTGTACCACACAGAATTCATAGCTCCATCAGAAATTAAGTTGTTATGGTTCGGTGTTCTGCATTTGTACATGTGACAGTTGACTGGTGGAGACTGTTTAGAAATTCTTCTGTAGTTCTTTCCAGTCCGGTGAGCATCAACAACTCCTCTTCTATGGTTTTCAGAAACCTGCTTTGTTCAGACTAGGACTCATTTTTTACATACCTGTGTTTTCAAGAGCAGACTTTGCTGGTGAAGAGCCACATTTCTCTCCTTTAACTAAGGCAGGACCTCTCAGACTCAAACCTGATTAGCATGGGATAAAACACCTGAATCTAACTCCCCAGTGATTTGATGACTCTAGAGGTTCACATACATTTTGTCACATGCAAATATTTAAGAGCGGATCATTTAGAATCAAGCATAATGTTTTAAAACTTTTTATTTGTTTTGTGTCCCTTGATCTAGTTTTAGGACTTGAGTGAGAATGTGATGTGTGCTATTAACCTGAACCCGACCCACCCTCCATCCATCCCTCTTCAAAAGTGATTTCACTGAATGAAGGAAGCAGAAATCAAGCTGGAGAGCTGCTGCTATGGAAATGTGATTATTAAGTAGTGGAAACACTGGAAACCTGATCTGAATTTAGATGAAGCCTTGTCTCACACTCAAGTCTTAAATGCTTTCTTGCCTGGTAACTTGGAACTTAGTTCAAAATAGAAAGATACAACTGTAAAAATGTGGACTCCCAAATCCCCCGCACCCCCCCATTGTTTTCTGTGTGCAGTATATTGTATAACAGTCATCTGTTCTAGTGGTTTATTTTAGGGGTGTAACAATTCTCAAACCGAGACCAAAACTGTGACACAGGTCTGTGGCCCTGCGTAACCTGTGTGTTTCCCTAACCTCTCACCCAACCCACTGCCAACCTGCTGGAAGCACCACACACCTCGCGGAGGAGTCTGCTGCATGTATTAGTATTAATATGCGATAGTACTCCCTGACGCCGGCAGATTCAGTTCTTAGTGCGGGCTTTACGCTGACACAGTAACACTGTGTCTGGAGTAGCACTAGCAGTTTGTCAGCTGTTGCTATGGTGCACGGTGTTCAGAGTGTTGGTCATCTGTGGTGTGAGGCGTTGAGGAGCAATACAGAGTGTAGGTTATCTGTGCTTCAAGAGGCCTCAACGCCCTGAAAAACTGAACTGAACCGTGGACTGTTACACCCCTATTTATCTTTGTCTCTGTACTGTATCACTAGAAGACCCTGCTCGTCACACTGACGTGACAGTATTTTCATTGCAACTCATGGAATCCAGTAAGGCTTCTCAGACCGTCGAATGTTATGACTGCTGCAGGTTTTAAAAAGTTACAGCTCGTGACCTTTCAGGTGATCTCGATGTTCCACATTCCCACAGATCAATTAAAACGTGTCTACGCTGTTCACGGGGACCTCTAAATGTTTTGACTGTGTGCTGTACGAGTTCTGTTGTTTGACTGTATTTAAAGTAGACTGTGGCTCCACGCTGCAGGACTGAAGAAAGAAGTGACCAAATATTGTAGCACACACATTGTAATCCAGTTTTTAAACTATGGATTTGAAGACACAAAGCTTTAGGTCTTTTTAAACATGTTTCTGATGCAGCTGTACTAATAAAAAAAAAAAAAAAAGGTACGCCTTCACGATGCTGTGTGCGACAGCACGAGTCGGACGTGTCTGGATCTCTCCCTCCTAACTTGTACATCTCACTGTAGCCTGTGCTGTGTGTGTGTTTTCTGTATCCACTGATGTAAATAATCTATCAATAAATGCACTGTTAAAGGTTAACTGCAGCGTACTGCATCTTAAATGTCCTTTAACGGCTCAGTTTGAACCAGGTCACTCCCCTGATACAAGAACTCAGACCCTTTAGATTTTTCTATGTTGTCCACTGAAATTCAATTCAGCGTCACACAGACACCTCATGCTTCTGACTGTAAATCTCCTGCTCATATATGTTAATACTTTTATTTTGTGTTTCATCAAAAATTTAAACTGGGAACATTACACTTTTCAGTAATGTCACTCAAGTACGATAGAGGCTATGATTTTAACTTTGTTCATACATGTTTTGTAAAGTGACAGTCATAAGATTTTTTTACAGTATAACAAAGTAGAACAATCAGCCAGCGCACACAGGAGGTGATGTGTATCCTGGTTCCAGTTTGTTGAGCTACAGTCGATAGGAAGGAAGGGAAAAAAAATCACATCACTGCTCCTGCAAAGACGTCAGCCTGACAAAATGTGTTCGATACATTAAATGTGACATGTGACCACCAGGCATTTTCCTCAGACCTTCCTCTAACTGCAGCACAAAGACAACTGTATCTGAAAGAGGTCCTTAGGATGCAGACCCACAATCACATGCTGCTGACAGGCAGCGTGCAGAAAGACTAAACCAGGAGACTCACGGGTTGGAAGTGGGTCTTAAAAGAAGTTCCCCTTCCTTTTTTAACCTTTATTTATTGTTTAAAACTCAACTAAAAACACCCAGAAACCCATCTCCTCGTTCGTTCTTCATTGGAGTTTCTGCTTGAAATCATCGTTTGTGTAATTAAACCTCAAGATCAGATCCCATGATTCCAGGTGAGTGAGGCCTGTGATCCAAGTCCCTCGTCTGTCTTGTAAAGTTCACGTGAACGTACAGTAACATGATGGCTTCTCTCTCTCTCTCAGGAGAAGAAAATCTGCTGGCACAGTTGTTGCGTCTCATCTGGACACGAGACTTCATGTCCGATGGTCCGAGGGTCGCAGTAGATCTCGTAGTCGTTTCCTCCCTGTCGCAGGAACACAAAGTGTAGCATGAAAGCTAGTTACGTTTTGCTGTTGGGTTTTTTTTTCCAGCCTACTAACTTTGTGCTTCAAATATTAAATGATTTTTAGATATCTATAATCCACTTTACTGCACTAAAGTGCACTTGACTGTTATTTTGAGACACGATTAAGTTCTAGTTTAGTGTATTAAAATACTGTGATGACCCGAGCGGGGCAGCTGCTTCAACTTGGTAGTTCATGCTGCAAATGCAGGGAATTATGGGAAATTTGTGTGTATGTTCAAGTTGTTCGGTTAGTTGTGCTCAGTTACGTTGTGTTTTATTAATGTGAGGTGTGTGTGCGTGAATGCTAACAAAGCACAACTAGACTGATCTGTGCAGTGAGTATCAAGCCTGCATGCAAATACATTTAGACCCATTACCTTCAAATCTACTCATTATAATTAGGTTGTCCCACTTTCCCCAAGTGAATCAATAAAGTATGTCATTATTATTATTTAGCATGTAACACTGAGTATAGTTACAGTTGTGCTTCTGTGTTAATTAATTACAATTTAAATACATTTAGATCAAAAGTATTTTTCCAAAATAGCAAACTTCAAGCATGTTCAAGCAAAGTCCACTGCAGTTCATTTAATATATTTAACATGCTGGTGAACGACCCGTTCACTGCGTGTGAGTGTGGAATCCTGACTGGGTTTGGTCTCTGTCTGGTCTCTGCTGCTTTTCTATTCCATTGGTATTCAACTGCTTAAAGAATAGACGTGCTTGTTCCAAAGCCGTTCACCGGCACTTAGCATACTCACGGGTTTGGTTTTGTCTCCAAAGAAGTGAATGGTTGAGTAGTTGTCCTCCTCCACAATCCCCAGACAGTACCTCTTATCCCAGCCATCAGGAAACACATCAAAGCTGATCTGCCCGCCTGCGGAGCGGCAGATGCAGAGAATTTACATCACACTGAGAGAGCCACAGGTGAGCTGATGTCTCACTGAGCAAGCATGGAATCAGATTCAGTCCCTCTACTCTGAAGCCAGGCTTCTTGTTGGCATGAGTTAAGAATCAGTTTACTTAAGGAAGCTGACTGTAACCTGGTTATGTAAGTGCAGATAAACACAGTGAGTAATTCTGTTGACTTACCGATCGAGAACGAGAGTCCTTTTCCTTTGAACTCTTCCTTTAATTCAGACACAAACTTCTCTCGGATTTTCTCTTTCTGTTAAGGGTAAAACGAGAATCACAGCCCTGCAGGTAGTGAGGTCTTAACACTTCTTTTAACTAAAGTGCGTATCACTGATTTAGTGCAGCAGGACGCTCACCCAGTGTTTGGACAGTACACGACAATTACAGATACTTCTGGACCTAACTGTAGCTTAAACAGCATCTATTTTATCCACACACATTTCTACTTTGAATATGTGCAAATTCAGTTAGATGGCAAAAAGTTAAGGGAAATCCACAAGCTGCAGTTACAACTGTTCCTCCATAGTGATCAGTAAATTACTTCCAAACAATGTATAAAGAAATATGAATTGTAATATGCTATAATATATAATAATTCATGTTTTGAATGCAGGAATTTTAGTTACTAACGAGTACTTTTAACACTGTGGTAGTAATACTTTTACTGAAAGGAAAGAATCTTTGTTTTGTGAAACTAGAGGAAAGCAAATGAGACTGTGGGAAAGGATGTCAAATCTTATATTTATGAGTAAACTTTTGTGTACAGTAACTGCTGTGATGCACTGCAGTAATAACTTCAACTACACATTTCACCATGTTTTTCCAGCCCTGCACATCGGCTTGCAGAGACAAATGTAAGTCCAGTGCTTCCCCTACCATTTTACAAGAGGGCGCCCTGCCTCCCCATTTTTTGTAATTCTGCAAACATTAGCTCTGTCTTCCAATAACATGTTATGTTTGCTAATGTTAATGTATTAATTTAAAAGGAGAACTGATCATTAGAAAAACATGTGCAATGATGGTAACACAACTGAAGACATGAAAAACATGGTCAGTCCTATGTGTGCTGGAGAAACAGACCAGGGGCTAAACCCGAAAATGACTTGATTCCCGCCCTAGGGGGGAACACCTTGGGGAAACACTGAAGTCCAATATTCACATTCCTCTATTTCAATGGTAAGTGCTGAAAAAAAATATCTGGCTCTCTAGTTGCTATATGACCCACTGTGCATATCAGCTAGTTGCTAACTGTATCTATCGGCTGTTTGCTGCGTGGGTAGTGAACAGTAATCAGAGCTTTTTCTGCTGAAAGCAGCTTCCTGCTGCTGCTAGAAATGAGTTGAGAGCAGTGACACAAACCCAAACCAGAACACATGCTGGTGTTAAAATCAAAATACAGAGCGGAAAGACGAGTTCCACAAGATGAGCGGGACTGCGGACTCCACTGATAGATGCCTTTCACATTTCACACAGGAATTTAATCCTTTGTTGAAATGAAGATATAGTCTCTATAAATTCTGACTCAAGCCAAAGACATTTCAGTTTGGATATGTGTGTGTACTACCTGATCTAGCTCATAGAACTCTTTCCTCTCTTCCTGTGAACAGCTGCGTCCAATAGGGGAGACGTTCAACATGCCGTTACGGAACTCAATAAATGTCCCCCTGCAAAGCATCACACATGGCAATTCAGTCGACGTGCAGCTACGGCAGATCATCACTAACCATTGTTATTCTAGGCTTTCCACTGCTAGACAACACTTATGCTTTCTGATACACGAGCACGGTAAAGGTCGTGCAACGGTCAGATACAGAAAACTATATTGATGTCATGGTGTGTATCCATACCTCTTCTTAGGAAGTTTGATCTTTGCCATGTAGCTGAGACAGAAGTTGATGAACTCTTGCAGTAACTCTTCTCCCATGTGGGCCTGGATAGACTGACAAGGACAAGCAGACAAAGTAAGTTTGTCACAGTGGGAGTTGTCATCCTATTCAAGACATCTTTGCATGAGGAGGGAGACAAATCATCTTAACCTGCTAAACACAGACGTTGGCAGTACGAGCTTACATGTGTTCACATTCAAGTGATTTCCCTATAGGATTAATAAAGTTTTTTCAATCTTACCTGGACAGAGTGTAACTTTCCATTTTTATATGCCACAAGACCGTTCTCAGCAAACACGTAGTCTACTTTCTGGATCACTGCACACACAAACAGAGTCAAACTGATTACACACTTGGAGGGTGACATATTGTGGTACCACACATTAGACCAGACTGGTACAGATGTACGTGTCTCACCGTCATCTCCCAGCTGCTCCTGGATCTTGGTGAGGTCCGAGCCCCCTACCACACCAACCCGAACACGAGACCTTAACTTCTCCAGGAACTCTGCCATGTCAGGAGTCACACGCTGAACACACACACACACACAACAGACAGACTTTACATTTACACACACAACAATTTCCTCAACTATTGTCATTAGGTACAATTTTGATGCACTTCTGTTTCCATTTTGTGTGACTTTTACTGAGAAATACTGTACTTTTTACTTTACTGCAGTTATATGAGCAGTATAGTTACTAGTAACTTTATAGATGCCGATTATTAACACAAAAACAAGAAAAACTTGTGTCAACTCGGTTGTTGAATGAGTTGTGTGAGAACACAGTACATGTTTGCAAGAGGTTTTAAAAATGATGCTGTCAACTTGAACTGTCCCTGCACACACAGCTATGCTAACCTTATGCTAACAGTCAAAGACAACAGTCCTGCAGGCTTTTCGCTCCGTCAGACACTTCCTGTTACGGCAACAAGCGACGTGTCCATCGCCTACTGCTCTGCTTGGGCTGCAATGGTGCTAACTAGCACTTATTCATAAGAGTACGCTGTTACGTATTTCTATTGTACAATTCTTCATAGTGTAGCTAGTTCACATATTGGTTAAGCTATTAGTGGAAAATGTTTCTGCGGATCTCTCGGAATACGTACAACACCAACGTGGAGCCGGATGTTGCACTGACGGCTCTAAATGTCAGGTGGAACATCAGTCACACACACACACACACACACACACACACACACACACACACACACACACACACACACACACACACACACA
>JAUYWH010000001.1:23737624-23781726 GCA_034779795.1 Ctenopoma multispine
CACACACACACACACACACACACACACACACACACACACACACACACACACACACACACACACACACACACCTGTCTCGCGGCCGTGAGTGTTCCGTCAACATCAAAGAGGCAGAGCGTGCTCGGGTCCACGGCTGCTTCACTCATCTCGGCTTCCTGCTCGAGCACTGTCGCACACAGTGATTGGTCAGTGTGTCCGCGGTCTTTCTCCTCTTTGCTGTGACTATTGTTCCCCGCACAGTAGTGTAACCCAGCTGAGGGCCAGCTAAGAGCTACCACCAGCGCTGACGTGACGTGTAACACACAGCAGCACACCCTACCAAGCGCGTCCCTGTTTTCTCTCTCTCTTTAGAGAGTCACGTGATCAACGACAAACGAGGCCTCCTTCTCCACAGAGTCACGTGATCGTTTCGACTCAAGGTTAAAAATATCCTTTTTTAAAGTAGTTATGAAGCCATTTAACTCGGTTTACTATTGGATATGCAGACGGTAGAAGAGCGTACAAAGACAATACATTGTAAAACTGTAATTGTAGATTTTATTAAATTGCTGGGTTTAATTTAAGCGTGGGCTAGAGTGATGCTAAAGCTATTTAAACTAACTTGTTTATGCCTCTGGAATAAGGCCTTCACGTTCTAATTCATTTCATGCTGTGAAGACCTTATTCAGATCAACGTGTCAGTTCCACCGTGTAGAAATACCATTACACCTTAATGCATTCCAAATTATACTAAGTGCAAAAGCATTATCTTAAAATACTTTCATGCATTCATCACATGCACACTTACATTTATTCGTGCTCATGTAATTTGCCTTAAACACTGTTTCGAGTGTTTCACACATCAAATGTGTTGAATCTGATCGTTATTATTTGAATTACGTTACATCCTGCTGAGCAGTTAGTGAATTTCAAACGGGGTGAGGTGTTTATACAATTTTATTTTGTATTATTATAGTGATTCTAAAAGGTAGCGACTTCAAGTAAATGTAATGGAGTAAAATATGTGCCTCTGTAATGTAAGCTGGAGATATTCAAGTAATCTAAATAGTTACTTTCCACCATTTATTGTTGTTGTCGGTCTGCTGAACATGAATGTACAGTTCATAATTGAAATGTGCACTTGAATTCTGTACAATGAAAATGTTTACTGTTGTTTCAAGTAATCCTATTTTTAGTTTTTGTAAAATATAATTCTCTTTCTACCTTAATGTAAAATAAAATCGCTGTCAAATTATTATTATTATTTTTTACATTTATATCCACACAGCGTTAAATACTGGCATTATAGCTTGTGTGACTTTTGTAATTAGTTTTAGTGCCTTTTAAGGCATATTATGAAAAATATGCACCTACACTTTACTGCAACACTGACTTTATACGTCACTCTATAAAATGCAATTTAATTATGCATTTTATAGCAAGCACTGATCCTCAATTTGTATACCTATCCGGTCAAAAACATACTAATTTCACTGGTTACCTTTTAGTTGTGACTTTTTAAAATACACGCTAAAGCCTATCTGACTATGAATGGGAATCTATATACGGAAGTTGAATTTTCTTTCAGCAATTGTAAAATCAATTGGGCAGGTTAGATTTATGTCTTGACCTAACAGTGGTTGTTTGAGTTTTTTCTTTGTGCCAAAGCTTGTTAAATAAAACGATATAGAAACGATCGCATAATTGTTTCTGCTGCTGTCACTCTCATTAAAAAAACCGTTAAAACGTACACAGACCGCCCACCACACATCAACAGATGAACTATATTTTGATTTCAAGCAAACAAAGGACTTTTCGCGCCGTATGTTTAAAAGCCCAGGTCAACCAATCAGCAGACAGACGTCGCATACTAACTTGCTGGCTTGGGATTACATGTCGTAGCCAATCAAAGCCACGTACGTAACTTGCGTCCTATGTTCAAATTAAAATGCTTAACGCTGACCAATCCGATGTTAGCGGGGAGGAGTTTTGGAAGTAGTTTTAGTCAAGTTTGTTCGGCATCGCAGACAGTGACAAAACAGTTGCGCTTTCTTCCTCATTCACTCGTTTACAACTTGTCTTGCAGCAAACAGGTAAGGCCCTACCATATTTTGCAATTATTCTTGGATAACTTTGCTTTGAAAGCTGTCGATATTTTGTGGTTTTTCGGTTTAATATGTACAGCGACATTTTTGTTCTTGGGCATATTCACTACCTAAAGTATACCACTCAATAAATCTTAATTTTTTTTTTTATAAAAAAATGTCGTTTGTAACGTTAACGTATCTGATCTGCCTTCCGAGTAAACCGTACCATAGTGGGGATTTCGAATTACAACCGGTAAAGTTTGGAGTTTCTGTCGCTGTTGTGACTCAGTCTGTCTCGCTGTGTGCTTAAGGTTAGTGCGCAACATGCAATGGAAACGCCATTTGGTTTTGTAGCTTAGCTTGCTACAAGGCGGCGGGGCAAACATTTTAAAGTTTGAGATCCAATGGCGTCTGGTTTATAAATCTCTGTCGTGGTTAGTAGCACCGTGGTTAAAGGCAGAACAGTTGTCGTGTGAAGCTAAACTGTTTGCTGTTATATTACTTGGGTGGGCAAGTTTTTGAAACAGTTTAGTTTAGGCGGGAAGATACAAAATGGAGTCCCGTCTTTTTGTCCCAGAGAGCCAGAAATCCGATTAGAGCCTTTAAACACCCTTGGGCGTCTTCATGTTTTTGCTACCGTAATGTTGCTTACAACACTCGACGATATATTCATACTTAGTTCGTCATTCACTGACCTAAAAGTTTCGTTATTAGCTGGAGTAGGTCCGTGATTTAAATGCATTTTAATGCGTTCTCCGATGCGTTTTAACAGAGTATATTGGTTTTGTTTGCTACCCCCTATTCATGCGTTTTTTGCTATTGTTCTAGATTAAACGCAGCCATGACAAAGGACCCTAATAAGCCCAGAGGAAAAACCTCCTCCTATGCTTACTTTGTCGCGACCTGCCGTGAGGAGCACAAGAAGAAACACCCAGGGACCAGTGTGAACTTCTCAGAGTTTTCCAAGAAATGCTCTGAGAGATGGAAGGTGAATTTGCATCACGTTTTTACGTTTTAAAGCTATTTTATATTTAAGTTGTATTTAATGTTGTACATGAGTATGACTAAATTAAGTGTTAAATCAATGTTTTTTTAAAACAGCCTTGTGTATTTTAAAACTAACTTAAAATTACCACAAAAGACAAATTGTGATTGTTTGTTGATAGACTTATACAGGAAAGCATGCAGTCTGGTGGTGTTGGATTTTTATACAGGATATTTGCGTTTACTGACCTTTTGGTTTGCCCTTCTGTAGACCATGTCAGCCAAGGAGAAGTCTAAGTTTGAGGAGCTGGCCAAGACTGATAAGGTCCGATATGACCGAGAGATGAAATCATACATCCCTCCAAAGGGTGCAAAGAAGGGCAAGAAGAAGAAGGACCCCAATGCCCCAAAGAGGCCTCCGTAAGTTGCTCTTCTTTCCTTTACAGCTTGTAATTATCTACATTTAATGTAACCTGTTACATCAATTAATACTGTCTTTTCCTATTTCTCAACTATATCCAGCTCTGCATTCTTCGTCTTCTGCTCTGACCACCGTCCCAGAATCAAGGAGGAGAACCCTGGTATCTCCATTGGAGATATTGCCAAGAAGCTTGGAGAGTTGTGGGCAACACAAGGTTCCAAGGATAAGGCTCCCTACGAGGCCAAGGCTGCCAAACTGAAGGAAAAATATGAGAAGGTATCTATCAACTTCTATCAGCAGTGGAAGTGTTGTTATATGTAAAAGGATATAACAGTAAAGTTATGGAAGGCGTTTTGTACATAAAGGCTGCATTTTCCTTCTTTCAGGATGTCGCTGCCTACCGGGCCAAAAGTGGTTCAGGGAAGAGCGATGCTGGTAAGAAGAGCGGCCCAGGCAGGCCTGCTGGCAAGAAAGCAGAGCCAGCTGATGATGATGACGACGATGAAGATGAAGACGATGAGGAGGATGAAGATGACGACGATGAGGATGATGACTAAGCGGTTTATATGTTAAAGAATGTTTGCAATGCATTGTTCAGCTTAACTTTTTGTGTGTGTGGATGGTTCCAAGAGTATAGCCTGCTGTCCCTGTTGGTCTGCCTCTATAGGAAACCAGACCTGTATTCCTCTTCTAATTCAGGGATTTAGATTTTGTCACTTAGTCCCTTAATGATTTTTTTTTTTTTTCCGCTGAACTCGAGTTTGTTACATCTTAGAACCTTGTCATCTAAGCTGCAGCCAGATTTCAATTTCCTGTGATAATACAATGGACTGAAACTCCTGTAAAGGCAGTGGACAGCAGCAAATCAGTAAAGTTTTTTAAACTTTTTTTTTTTCGTTCTAGCACTGCTTATGCGTTTAGTGGTGCTGGTTCTTCACTGTCATTTTATTACTGGGATTTATCTGTAGTTGGATTTAAAATGTTTGCAACCATTTTAATGTGGAACTTTGAAAACTTTCATGTAGAACGAATTTTCTTTTTGTAATAAAATTTTGTATATTACTTAAGTGTGGTTCATTTTATAGCTTGGAATGTGTAGCGCTACAGTACATCTGTTAATGGTACTTGATCATGCAGGTGTAGCCAGGCTAGGTTTCATGCTGGTAATTATACCAGCTAAAAGGTTTCACAGAATCATAATTTTCTGGCTAAAGTTATTATATCGACATTTCAATAACTTCTGTTCATGTATTCTGGGTAACGTCATGTAGTGCTCTATGGTTACTCTGCATTTTGAGTAACCAATGATGACATCCTATCATTGTTCCCTTTTATGTAAAATGTAATACAGTATTTAAGTGTGCAACTTTGAAGCATCGAGAACATTTTCACTACGGATATACACGTTACACAATACAACCATAGGAGTGTGTGTGCTGGAAATATTAAACATGGCAGAGGTTATAACCCACTAATGTCTGTATAAAATTATTAAAGTAGCATTGACTGGCAGCATTATGCAGTTTTACCTATATATTTTTTTTCTTTTTGAACTAGCTATATTGTGTCTTTATACTCTTACTAATTTTTAGAAACCACTCCCGACTGAATCTTGAAATCTAATGACAGTTGATTTAGGTAGAGGAATCGGTATCACTGACATCGCAGACAGCCAATAGGGTATCAAAATGATTATTTCCACGGACCAATCACTGCCGCCGTTACGGCACGCTGCTCGCGCGGACAGCAGCGAGCAGGGCGCCTTTCAGCACCTGGGAGCTGTCCGTTGGTCGCGAGCCATCCGAGAACTGACGGTAAGAGGCGACACACAGTGACACAGCAGCTGCTGTTAACACCGTCTTATATTTTAACACAACGACACACAAAACCGACATGTACAGTTCTGCTGAGTGCAGCTCTGTTATCACCAACATATCACTCTGACATTCAGACACCTGCGACTCTCAAGCGCCTCAATAACACATTAGTTTGTGCTGCTCAAACCTGTTGATACATAATATTTGAGAAATATCATAGTAAACAGACGAAAGCGTTGAACCGCCGTTTGTTTCACTGTTGGTGGTAACAATTTAGAATCAAAATAGCTAGCAATTCACGCTAGACGCTTACAAACAACATTAGCCAATATCTTTAAATGTTCAGAGAAACGTCTGTTTAATATTAGGTTAATATTATCTGAAATTAGGTACTGGGTATATTAATGTCGTTCGCTGATCTGTTGTCAAGTCTCCCAACGACGAGTGAAGACAGTCTTGTTGATTTGCATGTTGAAAAAAAATACGTCTGGCGACCGGGTTAAAACGGCTCATTGACGAGTGTAAATAACGTCAGATCGATCAAATGCAGTTCAAACAATGAGTGGCGTCACACACGTGTGTGTATAGGCCCAACATGTCACAACGTCCACCTTTCTATTGTATTTCCTCCTGCGTGTGTGTTACCTTCAGACGCATTTCCCCTGAAAATGACCAGAATCGTGGTCATGCTCAGGGGGGATGACCTGAGGCTAATGGTGATACCACTGTCTTAACTGGATATGTGGAAAAGAGTCGGCTGAATAATTTAAACGACTGCTTCTGTATACTGTTTCATTCTGCTTATATGCTCGGTGAATGGAAGCCAACACAATGTTTAAAGCTGAGACGCATTTAATGGTGTCCTGGCTTTAGCTGATCCAGGTGAGTGCTTTGGACACTTCATGAAACACTGTAGATGTTAATGTTATTGCTTTCACTTAGACCTTTCTTGCTGTGAGAATCTAAAATGTTTGCTTTTATAATATAGTAATAATAATATATTTAAACTATGTTAAATATAAATATAAAGCCCTTGAGAAGTGTCCTTTTCTCTGACATCAGTTCGACACCTCTATCCAAGGTGCTGACTGTGCATGTGTGTATAAGAGAGTATCATCACATTCATTATAAGACACTTTACTTAATACAGAGGATGTAATGGTATTATTAGTTAGAAATGACTAGATAGACTCTACAGTAACGTTAGCTGCTGTGTTGCTGTGCTGGGTCACACATGCTTACAGTTAATACCTCAGCGTTGCTGCTAAACAGGTATGTTTACTATGCGTGTTGGGTTAGCATGTTAGCCTGATATGGTCCATGCTTTAACAAGCTAATCCACATTCACATTCAAAATAATATTAGCTGCAACTTTGAATGTGCTGTCAGATTGATTGCTTATCACAAACATATCTTTCTGTACCATCGGGTCCATTTAAGTGCGGGGAATGTCTAATTCTCATTCAGCTGCTCCACATGTAAATCACATCCCAATCAGTTCAGTCTCCACACATCTTAAAGCCATCACATGATGACCTCATTACCATTACACCTGCAAATCTATCTCTGCCCTCCTCATAATGCTGGCAACCTGAACAATGAGATGATGGAAATACTGTGATACACAGTGTCTCTGGCCCTCATCTAGGGTATTGTTTTGATGAGAGGGATGTGAGTTGTTTAACATTAAGACAGAATTGCAAAGATGTTTAAAAAAATGAAAAAGCATCCTGTGATTGGTAGGCACGAGAGACACACAGAGAAATACATTGTCAGGAAGGTGAACATCCTTATTTAACTTTGGCCTAAGCTTCATAATCACTTATGCCATTCGTAAGAATCAAACCTGACAGTTACTCCACCTCAGGAGTCTTTGGCCTGGATATCAATGAACACTGCTCAATAATTAGCAACAGAAACACTAGAAAAGTGAAAAGTTAATCAGGATTTATCACAAAAGACATTTTTATGATTTAGATAAGTACATTTCAGTGGTTTTTGCATTTCAAACATTGTAATAAAATGTTGTCATCTTTTTTCTAGCATGTTTTTTTAACCCTAACCCTTTTTTTAAATCTGTGTGACAGAACTTTAAGAGTTGCTACACAGCCCTACTTCTAGTGCAAAATTCTAAGAGCGTCACAACAAGTCATGTCAGTTCATGTTGACCATTATCATCCATTGATAAAATGTTGTTACTAGTATTATATGACTAAGCCACCTCTCCTTTTTCAGTATGAGAGAAAAGTATGACCACATGACAAGAACACTAATATGTCTTCAAATTGAGAGACTACCTCTCACCACTCTACACTGGCAACCTGTCTTAACTGGTCATAGAAGTAAAGAGTGTGTTCATTCTTATTTCTTTAATTAAAGAAACATGTCTGATCTTTCATATAACATATTAAAAATAATATAATGGAAATGTTATATAAGCCTTCAGCCATGCAGTGCCCTGGAAAGACACAGTTTAATGTGCTCTCTGGGGAGAAAGTAGCTATGATAAACTAAATTAGCAAAGTAGAATCAGTTGGAATATTAATGGTATTACCAATAATGTACTGAAGTATTGCTGAATTAACTGTACTGTGTAAGTTGTATTCTGGGCATCATAAATTCTTTAGCAAGTAAGAAGAAGAAGAAAAACTAAATTTAAAGCCTACAGGAAAAGAGAAAAAGACACGAGAAACACAAATCAATAAATCAATAAATCAATATAGTGACCTTTGGGCCAAGACACTGAAACCCCATAGTGGTGCCATCATGAATGTCAGGCTGTCCAACAATTTCCCCTTAGAGACCAATGAAGTCAGTCAAAAAAATCAAGAGGTGCCATCGATGTGTTTTATTGAATATATATTTTACCTTGGTGACATATGAAGGTAAATATATATGAACTGCCAAAAAATATCATACATTCCTCGTTCTGTGGGCCGTGCAGTCATTACTGTGACAACTGCACATTATCACTGTTGACAAGACCACATCACATCATTATGTAATGAAAAAAGAATGAAGGTGAGAAATTTGCATGTAAATTAGTCAATTTGCACCTTACAGGAAGAGGTTACTGGGTAACTGGTCAACAGGGTTTTGAAGATTACCTTTGATTGAGAGTCTGTGGCTCCCTTGCTCCCACTATTCAGGTTCCATCTCCATTTGGATGAACTGGTCCTTTATAGATAATCACCTTTTTATTATACACTTCTCTTCCTGCTGACTTATGTTCTTCTAAATGTCATGAGTTTCTACATGTGTGTACACAAAGAAACATATATTTGTTAATCTGTGTTTATTTTTCAGAACATCTTTAGTTAAGAAACACCTCAGACACACTGTGCAGAAGCTTCGGTTTAAGAATTATTTTGATGTAAAACTGTTACACTATGAAAGAAACTACAATTTCCACAGGGTCTAAGGATATGCAGGAGCTATAATGAGTGGACAGTGCCACTATTCAGACATACTGTAGCACAGGCTGAGTCAGTCACTTCCTCGCAGTAACAGTATTAAATCAGTTGATCAGATAAGCAGCAGCAGCCATTCACAGCACACATTAGTTTAAATCCTCTGTACATGTGTCTCTCTGTTTAATCATCTAATCCTCTTTAACCTGTGGATCTGCACTATGTCAGTATGTGAGTATGAAGAGAGCTGTGAACTGTTATACGTTCTGATACAACAGCCCTGTAATAAATACTAATAATAGTTAGAGAGGAGTTCACTTAAAATAACATGTGTTTGTGTGTCTGTAGGTGAGGATGGCTAAGGTCCAGCAGGTGGGCTTGCTGGCAGCAGGCTGTCAGCCCTGGAATAAAGATGTGTGTGCTGCTAGTGGAGACCGCTTTGCCTACTGTGCTACTTTAGCTATTTACATCTATCAGGTGATTCACACGTGTGTGTTCACATTATGTGCTAGCATCTACACATACAGTACTTCACCTCAGAATGAATGGATACAGTTGGCACTGGCAAAATATGAACAATTGATCTGATGCCATGTTCAGAAACAAAGGCACATCTTGTCTTGGTTATGTGTGAGTCTACCAGGCCTCCAGAATCGTTCACTGACCTGTCCACAGTCTATTATACAGTACTGTGTAAAGGTCTTAGGCCACTATTGGATACATTTTGTTTAAGTTATTTTTTCAGTTTTTACATTAGAACAACTAGAAACACAAAAACTGATTTCTTGGCTGCTCTCCTATCACAGAGACCATTCCTGATCAGGTTTTTTCAGGCTATGGAAGGATCAACTTGGCATCCAGATGAAGCTGCCAAATGCAGAGTCAGGTCCTTGTTGGACTCCATCCGGTGTCTCAAAGAGGAAACTCTAAGAAACTTCCATTATATTTTGAAAGATCTTCCTCTCCTATTTTCGTCCTCAACCTCTCCAGATTCTTCACAGAGATCATACTCAATATTTGTCCTTTAGTCTAAATAAGTTGTTAATATTTGTTTTTTTATACTGTGTACATTTTTTCTATATCTTGTACTTGTATTTTAATAAAGAGACTATATATATATATATTTTTTTTTGTTTTTGTTTTTGTTTTGTTTTGTTATACTGCACTGCCAAAACAACAAATCTAATGGTCACCTAAGACTTTTTCACAGTACTGTATATACGTATATTTACCGCCACAGAGAGGTCCAATAAAATCCTACCACTGTAGAATTTGTGTTTAACATATCATAAGGACAAAATCAGAGCTGTTTCTTTGTTTTGTTATTAATTTCTTGCTTTTCTCTTGATCCTCAATGTTGTAGTTGGACCAGCAGTACAATGAATTTAAGTTGCGATCAATCATGTCAGAACACAAGAAGACCATAACAGCTATCAGTTGGTGTCCTGACAATCATGATCTATTTGCATCAACATCTGCTGATAACCTGCTCATCGTGTGGAACGTGGCGGAGCAAAAGGTTGTAGCGAGACTGGACAATACTAAAGGTAGATGGATGAAGTACATTGGCCCAGTGGAGTGTTTAAGGTAAGGTTGTTGCATATCTTCCCATCTTCTGAAGTATCACAGCATGGCCTCTGCATTCCCAGGTATCCCTGCGTCAGTCAGTTGGTGCTGGAACTCAGCTGACGGAGTGGCTTTTGTCTCCCACCGTGGGCCGCTGTATATCTGGGTTTATGGAGGTCCTGAGCCCGGGCTCACCATGCACAAAGAAGCCCACTCCTTCCTGTCTGATATTTGTCTATTCAGATGGCACCCCACCAAGAAGGGCAAACTTGTGTTTGGACACACTGATGGAAGTTTGTCTATTTTTCAACCAGGTACACATGGATGCATGTGAATGTAAAACACAGATTTTCACCTGCAGTACACCGACTGCCTGGATGAGAATGATACCATGTACATCATCTTCACTGACGATTCTCTGTCTTCCCCTCATTAGGGAGTAAAAGCCAAAAGCATGTGTTACGTCCAGAGTCATTAGAGGGGACTGATGAAGAGGACCCAGTTAGCGCTCTGGAGTGGGACCCTTTGTCAACTGACTATTTACTAGGTTAGGCAAAATGTAATAACAGTACTAGAGTTTTTGTAACTGAAGTGTTAATGATAATACAGTTACTGCCCGTGTTTTATGTGTAATTACAGGTTTGAGCTTTGAAATAACATGTTACCATGTTGGCAGTAAAACAATGAATCCATTTCAGTTAACTTTGTAAATCTCTGGTTATTACTAAAGTTTCTGTGACTGTAATTACAACGACAGATACTAAATGATGAACACATTCTCTCTCTCGCAGTGTCTAACCTCCATAATGGTATCAGGCTGGTGGACAGCGAGGCCTTGGCTTGTATCACGTCCTTCTGTTTCCCCTCAGCTGCTGCATCAATTCAGTGTCTGGCGTGGGTCCCCTCTGCACCAGGCATGTTCATCACTGGAGGTAAAGAATGGGGACTTTGATGTGTCATTAGTGTATGATCTGGGTTCTCATCTGCTTCAATACATTTATGCTACAGGTTGGAGCGATGTACAACATGCAACCATACAAGCCAATTAGTATGCAGGACATGTTGGCAGAGTGTCACGTCTCTGTGGATGGATACATGCTTGTTACTGATCATGTTTGGCTACAGTACAGCTTAGTAAAATAGCACTTTAAGACAGTGAATGTACTTCAGATTGTATTATTGGTGCAGTGTGTAAAAAAACAACTTGCTTAAACTGAACAT
Organism: Ctenopoma multispine; assembly: GCA_034779795.1. Taxonomy (NCBI): domain Eukaryota; kingdom Metazoa; phylum Chordata; class Actinopteri; order Anabantiformes; family Anabantidae; genus Ctenopoma; species Ctenopoma multispine. Next base: position 23,749,110 of record JAUYWH010000001.1, read on the forward strand.
CTCTGTTCTACTCCAGTTCGGTTCTATGGGTCTGTGTCATAGCTTTGAAAGCAGCTTGTAACGTTACAATAAGTTATGGTGCATATCACTGATGAAAAAAAAAGCTACTTACTGTGCCTTCATATTTCTACTTAAAGCAGTTATAGATGATGAAATGATGACTATTATAGATCATGCTTAGAGGGGGTAGTCAGAAACTGCCACACCCTCATTCATTTTGAAAAGACACATTTACTGGCCAGTGAAAATGGTCAACACATTATGAAGCAGACTTTTGATATGTTTCTCTGATTCGTCTTTGTGTGTATGTCAGACTCCCAGGTGGGCGTGTTAAGGGTATGGAATGTGTCTCGCTCCACTCCTCTGGACAGCTTTAAACTAAAAAAGACCGGCTTCCACGCGTTGCATGTCCTCAACTCTCCTCTTACCAAGAAAGGTAACATTTAGAATAAAAGCTTTTGGTTGTCACACAGCTCCAATCATCCACAGCAGCCCCAAACTGTAGCGATGTGGTTTCTGCATTGTATAAAAATGTGTCAGACTTCGTTCGTACAAGTGCTTGTTTTACACAGAATCTACATATTTGTCTTTGTGACACTGACAGTCATGTGTGTGTCAGTTACAAAAGCACAACAATAAAGATTGACAATGTTTTGACTGCTAATATCAAAGACATTGATACAGTTTTATGTATTTGCTGTCTGGGTGTAAAGTCTGAGCTTTATGTGTGTGTGTTGATGAAACACGTAATGTTGAAACTGACTGTTAACAAATAAAGTGTAAAAATATTTTAAGATTTTTAATATAACCCAGCAGACGTTGTCTCCTTTTTTGACTTCTTTCACTCTCTCACCAAGCTCCAAGTTCCTGTTCTCCCAGTAAAAGCCAGTACACCAGTTCCACCAGTGAAGCTGTCCCTCCACCAACCCTGTCACAGAACCACTCCTTCTCTCTGCCTCCTGGTCATGCTGTGTGCTGCTTCATGGATGGAGGAGTGGGCCTCTATGACATGGGTGCCAAAAAGTGGGACTTCCTACGAGACTTGGTATTTTACATCCTTTCACCAGCCGACACGTGACCAATAAACAAACTGTTTCTGGCTAATGGTTTCATTGCTCTTTCTCTGCATTTTTGTGTTGTTTGCAGGGTCATGTAGAGACAATATTTGACTGTAAGTTTAAGCCTGATGATCCCAACTTGCTGGCCACAGCTAGTTTTGATGGAACCATTAAAATCTGGGACACAAACACACTAACAGCTGTTTACACCTCCCCGGGAAATGAAGGAGTGGTCTACTCCCTTTCCTGGGCTCCAGGTAATTAACTCCACCTTCATGTATAGACACACACACACACACACTTACTATCACTTTTGGACAATAAACAAACTTACTATCAGTTGTGCTCTTGTTGAAAGCCTTTGTAAGTAATCCAGACATGCATAAACATACACAAATGAATGCAACCCACACACAGCACCTACTGATTCCAGCCCACATAATTCACACAACTAGCTATAAGGTATATATGATTTCTAATCATCCTATAAGTGAAAGCTAAATAAAGTGTTCATGTGAAAGATGTTGACCTTCCTGTCCGTGTGTGTGTTTTGAAGGAGACCTTAATTGCATCGCAGGGGCAACGTCTCGTAACGGAGCGTTCATCTGGGATGTCAGGAAAGGCAAGATCATCACACGCTTTAATGAGGTGACTTTGAGTACAGAGAAATGATTTTAATACTGTGTATCATTAAGACATCAAATTAAAGAGTACAACATTGAAATAAGGAAAAACTTATGGATTATGGGTGTTATGATGATGTCATGACTGTCTTCCTACTTCCAGCATGGTAAAAATGGTATATTCTGTATATCATGGAGCCATAAAGATTCGAAGAGGATTGCTACCTGTAGCGGAGATGGATTCTGGTAAGAACTCCTCCACAGACCTTGATTCTGTGAAGAGTTTTTTATTAATTATTCATTTTTGAAGACTAAATATACAGAGAATAACATGAATTTGTTATTGTTGTTTTGACAACAGCATCGTTCGGACCATTGATGGTAAAATCCTTCATAAGTACCAACATCCTGCTGCTGTGTTTGGTTGTGACTGGAGCCAGAACAACAAGTAAGACATCAGCTAATGTTTTATTATTATTGTTATTGTTTTAGAAATGTATATGCAAAGGAAGAATGGCAAGGAAATACTTAGACAGACCTACAGAAAACAAATGGAACAGGTGGTGAGAATGCAAAATGAATGTCAAACCAGGTTAAAAAGAGTGATGTCTTTTGGTAGATGATCTCAGTTTTCTCCTGCCTCCTTCCCTCACTTTGCAGGGATATGATAGCAACAGGCTGTGAGGATAAAAATGTTCGTGTGTACTACCTGGCCACCAGCTCTGATCAGCCTCTGAAGGTCTTTACTGGACACTCAGCTAAGGTATTCCATGTACGCTGGTCTCCACTTAGAGAGGGAATTCTGTGTTCTGGATCAGATGATGGGTGAGTACAGACAGATGACAAGACTTGTTTGTCTGGGATTAGATAAACATTTAATGGGAATCTGTTTCAGTAGCAAATGAACAAAGGTACAAAGGTTTATTGTTATCCTTTCTATTATGTTTTATATGTAAATTAATGTTAATATCCCAATTAATCCCAATTTATTTCCCAGCACATTTTGTGAATGCCCTTTGTGTGTCTGTCTGTGCAGCACTGTTCGTATATGGGACTACACACAGGATGCTTGTATCAATGTGTTGAGTGGTCATACAGCTCCAGTCAGAGGATTGATGTGGAACCCTGAGGTTCCCTACCTTCTCATTTCAGGTAATGCCACTAAAAGCACTGGTTGATTATGCAAAAAGACTTGCTTTATACCAGCTGTTATATGATCAACATGTTATCAGCATCTACACACAGTAGCTGAGCTACTTGTTTTTTGCTTATCAGTGTGTCTCGGAAATAAACCTAATACAATACACCACCACAGAGCCAGTTTATATATTTCTACACAGTCAGTAGTTAATCATTTAATCAAACAACACATCACATTTATGCCAATGTGCATTATTTATTTTTTAGACTTTCAGAGGCATGGGACTGACACTGTTTTTCCATGTCTAAATATGTAGATACGCACACACACACACACACACACACAGACACACACACACACATACAAATACATATATATATATATATATATATATATATATATAGTTGCACAGAAACAGATGACTCTCTGATGGAGAGTGCAGGCATATAAACACACACGCAGACAAGCAATTAGCAAGCAAGAATTAGTTATTTAAAAGATACTGACAGTTATTATGGCTCTTTAGTGCCACCTCGTGACATCTGTATGAAACTACAACATCACAGAATATAGGTGTCCATGTAAATCATCTGTTTTGGGTGCTGCATATTATAAAAAAAATGTAAATTTATGAAACAGCACCATACCAGTGTATATAAAGGACAAAATAAATAAATGCTGTAAATTCACCAGTAATACATTACTAACCACACGTAAGAAAAGAACTGCTTTGTAATTTAGATAAAATAAAATTTCCTGTTATTGCTCTTTATAATATGCAGAGCCTTTTTTTTGCGCTATGCGGACTATGCAGATGCATAGGGCCATGCAGCCACTAGGGGGCCCACAAGCTACTGGTTTAGTCTTAAAATATTTTAGTAGAATTAAATTTAATTCAAATATCTTTCAGATTATGTTTGCTCTGTAATGTTTAAAGAAACTTCTATACACCATTGAAGTGTCTTTGATATCACTACAGAAACAGCTGCGTCAGCATATTAACTTTGATTTGCTCATGGCATGTCCATTCATAAGACATTGTCCTAGTTAGTTCAACTGGTAAGGAAATATGTTGACAGGCAAGAGTCCCAGAATTGCAACTTGACTTTGCCAAGCAGATAATTAGTTTGTTTTTTCCATTTGATCATCACGTATTTATTTTCAGTTTCAGTAACCTACTGTGATGGATTACCACAGGGTTTACACTCCTCATATCAATCTAAAACAGCGGCCCCCAACATGATCTTGCATAGGGCCTCCAAAAAGCTAGAAATGGTCCTGACGATATGATCTAATTTAGTAGTAAATAAATGGTGATATGTTGTACTATCAGAATTAGTTCAATAAAATTAGTAAAATGTTGTATTGTTTTGTAGGTTCCTGGGATTACACAATCAGAGTGTGGGACACAAGAGATGGCACATGTCTAGACACAGTCTATGACCATGGAGCTGATGTCTATGGTAAGACAGTAAATTAAATATCTTGTTCACCATGCAGAAAGAAGGCCTGTATGACTGAAACCAAGCCCTGATGAGACAGAGCATGCTTTCTGACATAGCATCTGAGCTTGAGCCGTTCTTCCATGTTGTCCATATATTTAAATCCACATACCAAACTGTGTGTGTGTGTCTGTAGGTTTAACTTGTCATCACAGTCGTCCGTTCACCATGGCCAGCTGTAGCAGAGACAGCACGGTGCGGTTGTGGTCACTCACTCCCCTCATATCTCCACTGCTGCTAAAAATCATCACTGACCAGCCTTGGGAAAAGATCATAGGAAACACAGGTAGGGACAACTCTGATGTGTTCTGTTTTATGATGTCTACAGTGCCATTCATCAGTGATGATATGCTTGTGTGTGTGTGTCTCTGCAGACATAGCTATGGTTCCTGCCTCACCGCCATTGCTCTGTGGTAAAGTGTCTCGAGACATCAAACAGGAGCTGGACAAACTGAACTTTGACATCAAAGCCAAGAAACTACGCTGGTTCTCCGAATGCTTTTCGGTAACTACGTTGTGAATGCTCCTTCATCACTGGTGATGTGCTAATATATCAAAGCTAGGGACTGCTTCTGATAATAGTCTCACCAGTGTTCTTTGTGTGAGTGTATATGCAGCGTGTGTGTTTATGGATACACACCCATGTGTGCATTTTTATTCTGTGTCAGCCTCCAGGAGGCAGCAGCAACCTGTGGGACCTGGTGTCGGTCATTAACGGCCAGGACGACTCGCTGCTACCGGCCAGCTACAGCAAAGGGGTGATGCACATGAAGCACTTGCTCAAGTTTAAAACAGTAAGTCACTCTGAGTCCCTAAGTCACAGCTGGAAATTCATCATGTTTGTAGAAACTTAGAGAGGCTACACAGCAACAGGCAGCCAATCAAATAAATCACACACATCCACATGTGTGTTCTGTATTTACTTCAATACATACAATGGTTTCCTAATTCTAAATGCTCTTATTATTATTGTTTCTCTCAATCTTCTAGTGAGATAGATTGAGATATTCTGCTTTCATTTGGTAGTTTACAGTGGACAGGATACCTGAAGGTATGAGACAGGGAGGGGAAGACATGCAGCATACACTGAATGCAGTTCTTATAATAGATGTTTAAGTTCGTATAGGACTATGGTTCATGCTGTTCACGAAACACGTTTGAATAGAAATGGTCATCCAATCAATTACTGGAAGCTTAGTGTGTATCACTCTTTGTAGCACATTCTCATGAGCAGGCTTGTCTTTTTCAATGTGTCCTTCAGTCTGAAGCCCAGGAGCTGACCATAGTCAAGATGTCTAAATTCGGAGGAGGTATCGGAGCTCCCAGTAAAGAGGAAAGGTTGAAAGAAGCAGCTGACATTCACTTGAGACTGGGACAGATCCAACGATACTGTGAATTAATGGTGGAGCTGGGACAGGTGTGTGTGTCTGTATGTAGCTGTAAGTGTGTGTAGTGATATTAATCTAAAGAGGTCATGTGCTGATGTTGAGTATCTGCACCTCCAAGTGTTTTGCTTGTCATGGTGGAAACAGAAGAGGAAATTTGAAGCAAAAGAATTTATGGGCTTCTAGGTGGATAGTTTAGTGTGGACTGAGTTAAATCTTGCAATCACCACAGTCAATTAGCTTGAAGTATATTTTGTGACAACCACAGTAATTATATTGTCTGAAAAAGACAAAAGAATAAGAAAAAAATCAAGTGGCAAGAAAAAGTAGGAGCTATAAAGACCTACTGCAAGTTCCCCGTTTCCTGCATAAATTGATCTGACATTCAGCAAAATCACATATATCAACAAACAACATATTTATAAGCTTTATTTATCTTTATTGAACACAGTCGTTAAACATACAGAGTGATGGTGGAAAAAGTAAGTGTAACTATTTATATAATAACAGGTTAAATAAATTTCAACAGCAGTAACCTCAAGCAAGCTCTTCCTGTAGCTGTCACCTGTACAATGACTGCACTCTACCGTCATAAACATGATCCTCACAGTGCTGCATGCTCACTCAAGCAGGTATATGATGGCATCAACTGGAAAGAAATGTTTCTCTTGCCACTTTACTGTATATTGACAGTGTATCTCAGGGTAATGGAGTGTGAGCCTTATTATCTCTCTTTCAGTGGGAAAAAGCTTTATCTGTAGCACCAGGAGTTTCCATGAAGTACTGGAAGAAACTCATGCAGAGGTAAACCATGTTAAAATTTATTTTTATTTCATCTTTTCCACTAAACAGGTCTATCAAATCAGCCAAACTATGCACACCCAAGATTTATTTTAAACATATCTCTTCAACAACTTACAGTATGGAACTCCCAGCCTCTGACTTTGTGCTTCATTTCACAATACTAACACTGTATACTTGTACAGTGCAGTACAGACCAGTACAATAATCCTGCCTAACTACTTCACTGCAAAATAAATCTAGACTAATCCTTACATGTATTAGTGTTTAGCACATATCTGTTTAGATTTTTAATTGTTACCAAACTTCACTAAATGTGAAGCATACAACGCATCATTAAGAACAATCTGTACTTGTCTGTTTTGCAGACGAGCTGACCAACTGATGGCTGAGGATAATGATGACGCTATCCCATACTGCATTGCCACAGGAGACATTAAAAGACTTGTTACTTTCTTCACTGGCAGAGGACAACTGCTAGAAGCCTTACTAATAGCACAGGTAGAGACGGGGTAGAGTTTTAAGGAATGGATGAATGTTTCCAGATGGTGCATGAGGAGGAGGGATGAATAAATACATAATACGAAATACTTGAACAAAAGTTTTCATGGTTGCGATAATATTGATCAGAAATGATATAATAATAATAATATTTCCTGTTTCCAGGGAGCATGTGAAGGAAACATCCGTGCACCCCAAAGCTCCCCTGTCAATCACACTAATGATGTGGATAACAGACAACAACACCAGAGGTGAAGCCAACATACACACACTAAAGTCATGAATCTATAACATTACATTTTGTACATACATATTACTTTCTGTTAGTGATTTACCTTTGCTGGCATAAGTCGAAGTAAAACTTAAACTACCAGTCAACCAAAACAGGCACATTAGCTGGGAACAACAGGTGCCAGATAAATGTGTAGTAAAAAGCATGTTTCACTAACATACAATGGAAATACTTAGATATTACTCAAAGTGACATAAACATAGTTACTTACCACCTAGTCTTAAAATGTCACTACCTGCTAAATTATATTCTTTACTGTTCACCTAATTACATAGAGTTTTGTTAGTCTATGGTATAAATGCATATGATTCTTCTAGCAAATTTTTAATTGTGTGTAAAATGTATTTAATTTAATCAGTTTGGACTTAAGAGTAGTTCAATCGATTCCTTAGACCCTATCTTAATCTTGCCGAGGCTGAAGACCCTGTGTCCACAGGTGCACTACAGCATCAAGGTGTTGTAGTTCATGGATATATATTCTTTACTGTTGAGTAGCAGTTCAGGATCTCCCTCTCTGAAGGAAGCTGTATCCTACTTATCTAAAGCAAAGACGTCATTCTTCCTGCTCCTGGAGTCAGTGGTCTGTTACTGTAAAGCATGTGGAGATACGTAGATACGTAGATATACTTGTTAATCAGTGTTGTCCTTAGGGCTTCTCTCTTCTGACCCACCCAACCTCCATCCATTGGGTCTAGTATAATACTGGATACTTGGTACTAAGATTAAAGTAACCACCGTTTACTACCATCTACAGCAGAAAGACGTTTAATAGTTTAGCAGCCAAAATAAGCTGAACGACCACAAAAACATTCAGTGCCTTGTTATTTTCTTCTGCTTCTCTTACCTGTCCAGTAACCCCGAGCACTTTTAGAGTCAGAGAACGATGGAAAATGTCACATTTATTTAATAGTTGATTTTTAAATTCCAATTAAATTATTCATTAAAGAAAAATTACAAAACTACATATGCATGCTGTCTGCTATAGATTTGTGACCAAAACTGAACACCTGAATATTTTCTACTGTGGTGTTTGCAAGTTCAATACAAATTGAGTCTACACTGACACATACTGCCTCCAGGAAATCCTGAGAATACCCTTCACTTTCTTACAGTGTTAAGACTCACTTCAGGTCTGTACACAAAAAGTCCTGCATGTTTAATTTGAGAGAAATGAATCGACCAGTTGAAGAGCATCATACCTAGAAACAGAGTTAAGCACACATTTAAGATAATGGTTCTAGCTTATACTTCAATCACAAACAAAATGAGTCCTTTCTAGGGAATTTTCTGATACATTTTTTTATCTGCAGTCCAGAATATGTATGCAGTGCTGACTTTTGAACACTACCTGGCTTTATTTGATCTTTTTATGTCCAGTCTCCTCCATAAGGTATGTAAGGAACTAGCTGAGTGGTACTTCCAGGACGGATGCTCTGTGCTGGCAGCGTGCTGTCACCTAGCTGTAGACAACATTAAGGTACTGAAAAGAGTGTGTGCATGTAACTATGGGATTTGTTCTGTATTCACACTCCATTATTTATAGAAATTGTGCTGAAATGTGTGTGTGTGTTATGTTTTTAGTTGGCCATGTCTAGTTTGATTCGAGGTAATGAGCTGGAGCTGGCTGCATGTGTGGGGACCGTCCTAGGAGAGGCAGCCAATCAGAGCACTGCATACTGCCTTGAACTATTGGCCAGGAAGTACATGACCACGCCTACATGGTACGAGATAGACATCCAGTCAGCGTGTGATCTATTACTGATCTACTTCTGTACAGTAATCCAAACTAGCATTAGCCTGGTTTTGATATCATTTTTTTTCAGTTGGAATTTTCTATTTATTTCTATTTTTGTACTTAGTGTGGATCTCGTCTGTGAATGTACTCACTGTCAGCTAGTTAATATTGATCTTCTTGTGACCGGTTATTTCTATACAGATATATCAGTATTCATCTTAGCATGAACATGTGCTAATGTCATACACATTAGCTCCTTTATTAGGCTGCAGCCTTTCACAAAACAGAACATTTGTCTTTTCTGTGTTTACATTCAGGGAGCTCTCAGCTGAACTTCTGCAGATGATTCCTGACAACTACATCTTATTGACTAAGCTATGTGCATTTTACCCAGGGAGTGATGTTGAAATCAACAAATTACATGAAAGGGTGAGTAGGTTTGTGTGGGATGTTAATTTTAACAATTACTACAATTACGATGACTGTGTTTATGTGCTGTTTGTCATTCCAGTGTGGCCTTCCTTCATTAGAAGAGTGTGAGGCCTTGGCAGAAGAAGCCATGAATGAAGGAGATTTGTTTTCAGCAGTAAAATTCCACCTTTTGAGCTTAAAACCTGAGAATGCACTTCAGATAGGGATAGATCATGTTAAAGGTATTGACAGTTTTGTGTTCGTGTTTAAATAAGATGACACAACTACATTCAAATACATTTTAAATGTTTGCATCGGAAGCGACTTCATTTTATTATCCCACTAAGCTTGTTGAGTCTTCTGACATGTCATTAGTTGGTGTGATTGAAATTGAAAGTGTTATTTGGTTTTACATTTTACACCGCAATCAGGTACTAATTTTTTTTTTTATGTTATAAATACTATACTACATATATGTGTTGATAAAAATGGTTGTTTGATGGTCCTCTCATATGTTTATACATTTGTTATTTATAAATGACCAATTTCCAAACCAAATCCAAAAGTTAGATTCCACAGTTAATACAGTCAAAGAGTAATTTACACAAACTTTAACTTTATTAAATATGCAAGTACAGCTTCATTGTTAAGAAAATAAAGACTCAGAAGTCTCCTTTAACCTTTTCCTCACCAGAACAGCTGGCGAGGTCTGATTGGATGGTGGATAGTGTTCAGCCAATCCTGGATCTGCTGAGTTATATCCGAACTGATCGCCTGGTCATGGCCAAGCTGACTGAGTAAAACCAATAATATTCATTTCAATCACTGCATTCTGCTTTTATTTTGTATACATTGTCTGGCTTATCCGGGTGTTTCTGTTTGTGTTTGTGTGTGTGTGTGTGTGTGTGCGCGTGTGCAGAGCCCGCAGCGAGCTGTTGATCCTGTGTGGTTACATTGGAGCTCTGCTTGCCATTCGAAGACAGTATTCCAGCATCGTACCTGCACTCTATGAATACACCAGGTAGACGCAAACAGCTACGATTGTGTGGATGTGCTGAAAGTCTACACTGAAACTGTAAAACGTGTATATTCTTTGTTGTGTCGTGAACACAAAATGTGTTTTTAACTTCATATTACTCTTAACAATGCTACTCTTTACTATTACTATTTTACCTAAAGTTCTCAATAAAAAATATATTTGAAATACACAATGTACAGATATATAAGAGAAGACCAAGCTGAGCATAATTTTAGGATTATGTGTGTGTGTGTGTGGGGGGGGGGGAGGTATGGCAAAATGGGGTTGTGTGTTTTACATTGATAATTTGATGCCTGACACCACACTACACCTTTAGTGTTTTTATACTTGGATATTTTTCATCACGTGTTTTAAAATGGATTAGTGATTTGTATTCAAGTGTAATTACTGTGTTTTTCTGTTTTTCAGTCAGTTGTTGAAGAGGAGGGAGGTGTGTGTTCCTTTAAAGATTGAGCAGCTATCTGTGGAGCTGGATGCCTGGCGGGCTTGCACACAAAGTAACAGCAAGTAGGTTACACATATGCACAAGCAAACGTGTGATGCTATGATTAATGCCTAGATGTACTATTTTGTAAAAACTAAACAACTTCTGAAACTTGTTTGTAACTGTGCAGATTCTGCTTTGCTCCTTATTGATTATAGATGATTGGCTCAACACAACCACTTTATAATCAGGAAATCAATCAGTTAAAGAATATATTCCTAATGATGAATAGAGGATAAAAGCATGGAGAACCCTACAGCTTTCTTCTTCCTCCTGGGTGCTGCTGTAGACTGGACCACAGCGCCCACTATAATGCTGGAGAGCAACAACAATGGCTGGGTGAGAGTGTGGCCAGTGCAAATAGACAGAACAGCTGATTGTTGTTCAAAGTACCTACACATTTCAGAGGAGCTTACTGGATGTAGCATGTTTCAGCCCAGCGACCTCTGCACACCCACACTTCAATGACATTAATTCTATCTGAAACACACACGCACTGGAAGCTGACTTCATGTGACTTTTTGGTGGTTTCTTCATTATCGGTGCACTGGTGTGTGGACATCCACCCAACCATGGGGATATGGTGCTGCCTAGGGCTGGGCAACATGGCCAGAAATGATTATCATAATCTGATATATAAAATAATGGAAAAGCATCTCACAATATTTCACACTTCAATGTGCATATATGTGTGTGTGTGTTTTCAACAGTTCACCGTCAGAGTGTCAAAGACAAGAGTTCAGCTGCCTTGAGAAGAGAATCCAGCCAACAGACTCTGGTAAAATAATATTTCTATCCATTGTTCCATCAGACCTAGATAGAGAAAACAAGTAAGGAGCAGCAGATAGAATGACATATTCTCCTAAATAATGAAAAGGTGTTTTTATTCAGTGATGTGCGGTAATTAACCACTAAATCATTCTTCTCCGCCTCTGTCAGCATTAGTCCTGTGTGGAGCTGATTATGTCACAGGCTCCAATCTGCCAAGCCACTCAGATGTTCAGCTGTCCTGTTTCACTGGACACAGAATACAGGTGTGTCTTTGTGGATTTTCTATCTGTGTGTCCTGACACCTTGTTTCTTCTCTGATGGTTTTCTTCTTCTTATATCATGTGCAGGGTCCAGTGTTTTTGCTGGAAGACAGTAAATCAGCAATCTCCCTCAATGATGCGCTAATGTGGGCAAAGGTCAACCCCTTCTCCCCACTGGGAACAGGATTTCGCATTAACCCCTTCTAACACACACACATACACACACACTCTCTCTCTATGTGTGTATACATATATATATACACATACACAAAGAGGACATTGTAAGGGAAGTGTTTACAAATTGGAAAGAAGGAACAATGACAATTGTTGTGCTTCAACTAAGTGGCCAAATTTTATAATTTACTAAACCAACAAGTGTTTTGACATCAGTGAACAAAACATTTGTGATTGTGTGAGGATGCTGTCGGTTTTGGTAGACTTTGACTCTGGTTAGCTTAGTGATGAGACTTTAGCCAGTCGTGCTTTATTTGAGGCAGGGGGATTCCTATAAAATGACATATATGGGTCATTTGGTACAATGGGCTCTTTTGTTCATCTGACACAGTGTAAGCATGTACATACAGGGTATAAATCTGAAGTACTTTCTTGTATTGTTGTAAAAACTAATGCTGAAATAAAGCAGCTACTGAGTATTTACGTAAGACCTGAGCTTATTGTGTTGTGCTCATAGTCATGCATGTTACAGAAGAAAAAAATGATAAATGAACAACATGACATCATGTATCTTCTTCCTGAAGGCAACACTGACAACAGACAACACAACAGACAACACAACTGAAATCACTCATGATAGATGCTGAATGTAACACTAGACCCAGAGATAAAATAGCTGAGCTTAGTTTAAAAAACAGAAACAGCCGGTCACAGCGTTTACTTCAGTACTTAAAGACACAGTATGTAAGTCATACTCTCAGAATGTGACATCATGCAGAGCTCATACAGCTCCCTGCAGAAAGTCTCATTTAGAAAAGAGCCAATATGTTCAAAACGGGGTAAAAACTCATCGACTACAAGGAATGTTAACACTGACGGAAGTGTTACAACTGACTAACAGTGTATCACAGCAGTGTTTGTGTGTAGGACGTCTGACTTCACACTGACCTGCACAAATGAACTCCACTCAACTACTTTTGATTTTCTCTGCTATTTGCTCTTCATGTCTAAAAGACTTCATGCAGCATTAAAAGCTGACTTTTAATGAGAACAGCAGAAGCAGTAAAAGTCATTGTTCTGTTGGCCTGTAGTAAATGTCACTAACTGTACTACATCCTGTCAGAATGATTCTGACTACCCAGTGTGAGCGCTACTGCTCTTCTCTGTTATTCTACCCCAATGTTTAACCAACTCTTGGAAGTATAATATTTGTGCCATGTTCAGGCAAACAGGAAGAATATCAAATTCTGTGTGTCTGTGTTCTTGTACTTGCTACATAGTGAGGACCCAAAAAATGTACTGAGGACATTATGAGGAAGTGAGGAAGTGTGTGTGTGTTGCTCTTCCTGAGATTTCTTCCATTTTTCCCCTTATCTGAGTCAAGGCTCTAAGGACAGAGAGGGTCCTTATGCAGCGGTTTGCAAAGCCCACTGAGTCAAAGTTCACACTTGTTTAATTTTAAATGACTTTTGTGAATTTAATTAATTCTAGCTGATTTAATCTTACACTGCTGTGATAGACTGGCGACCTGTCCAGGGTGTACCCTGCCTCTTGACCAATGACTAGGATAGGCTCCAGCACTGCGGCAACCCTTGAGAGGAAAAGCAGTTAAGATAATGAATGGATACTGATCAACTGCTTTTTTGTAAAACTGAAGGAGTTTTGCTTCCTTGCTACATAAATAAATAAACTTGAAACACTCAGGACACATGTAGGGTCTCTGCTTAACATTGTTTTTGGCTTATGATGGCATGTTACCTGTGTAGTGTAGTGCACTGCACATCACTGGTCTTGCCATGTGGCTTTGTACAGGTGTAAATGCAATCTCTGTTATGCCATGAATTGTCACTGTAAAAAATCTATATAAAATTATATAAACTATGTGGCAATACAGTTGTGTTTTACACTCCAAATTATAATGTAAACAGCAACTGTTCAGGATGAGAGAAAGTATGTAAAATCGTAAGAACATACTTATATTTATTTTAATAGTCAACAGAGATGTGTCAGAGATGTAGCCCCAAGTATTCTACAATGCAATCAAACAAACATGAAACCTCATCCAGAAGTCTGATCATGCATGAGTACATGTCTGGGTAGGTTTAGTCCATATTGTAAGCTGGGTTTTAAAGGTGCTGTATGTTGGACACATTATTCCAGAGGCTTCTTGCTTAAAAAAGGCTGATTGTCCAGATTGCTGAAAGAACAACACAGTCTTCTCTGTAAACTGCTCCTGTCATTCTGGTTGTGCCCATAAGTTTGACAAAATGGCAAAGATGGCAGAGGAGATGGCAGTGCACGCACAATTTTTAAAATAATACTCTTAAAACTTTCTATACTAAATAAATGGTATATCTGAATGACTTGACAGTGATTTGTCAGGTAGTATACAGTGGACTGTGCGATGTCAGTTTCTAATCTGCAGCAGTTATGCCTGTGCAGCAGAGGGCAGTAGTGAAGCTGAAGAAAAAAAGTTGTTGCGCCTCCCAGGCATGAAACACTCTGTTTCTTAACTTAACAAAGCCCATTTAAGTTATTACTGTGAAGAGAGTGGCGGGTTCTCACAGTAAAAATCTGATTCAAATCTGTACATGACAAAGGCAGTTGATTGGAGTGGTCCAAGTATTCATATCCCTGTTTAGATAAAACTACCAATACTACACTGTTGATTGATGTTAATCTACTGCATTTAAAATGTTAACTAAAGCTACAGTCTGTAACATAGAAAATGCATGTAGTTTGCTCCTGATAATGACTAATATCTGAAGGGCTCTGCGGAGTGTTGAAGAGTGTAACAGAGAATGGAGAAGAAAATAGTGAATGGATCAGAGAGAACTAATATCAATCTTGTGTTAAAGCTAGATTAAGTTGCATATTGTAGCCTTAAGTAAAGGTATGTGAATATAATGAGACAAATGTAGGCTACTTTAATTAGTCCAAAGTCAACATATCTTCATATTTGAGAAGCTGCAATCACACTGGAAATAATTAGCATTTTAGCTTGAAATTTCCTACAATTATTAATAAGTAGTTGCTAATTGCAGTTGCTAGTTGCACAGCCTGAGCTCATACCAGCTTCAGGTCCTTCCACAGTATTTCTGTAGGATTAAGCATTTGACATTGTGTGCTTTAATTCTTTGATTAAACAACTTGTGTTGTTTACTTCCTAAATTATCAACTTCTGTTGAGCTTCAGTTCACAGACATTTTGACATGTTTCTGCAGGACTTGCTTGCTTACAACTCAGAATTCATATCTCTATCAAGGATGGCAAGTCATCCTGGTCCAGAAGCAGCAAAGGCCCAAATCATAATACTGTCACCACTGTGTTTCACAGATAGGATCAGTTTCTTATGCTGGAATGCAGTGTTAGGTCATCACCAAACATAGCTCTTCTCACAATCTTATATACAATCTGCCTGACAGTCGACTGGTGGAGTCCAAACTCTTAAGGAATTCCTTTGTAACCCTTTCCAGCCTGGTAAGCATCAACAACTCTTATTCAGAAATCTCCTTTGTTTTAGCCATCACTTACTTCTACAAACCTGTGTTGTCAAGACCAGACTTTGATAGTGAAGGCCCAGATTTTTCTTCTTTAAACAAGGCAGGGCCTTCCAGACTCACACCTGATCGTCATCACACTGAGTGAAACAGACATCCAGCCTTTATCTTAACAGATTTTAAGGGTCGCAGGGAACAGGAGTCAATCCAACTATGAACAATTTAATTAACCTAACTGCATGTCTTTGGATTTAGGTAGAAAACCCAAGCAAGCCTGTGGATGTTTGTGTCTTATTTGTTTAATTGGGTTCCATTTAACTAATTCTGGGATTTGTATAAAATAATCAGATCATGTTTTAGGCCATATTTATGCAGAATAGTGAAAATTCTACAGACTTCACAAACGTTTAAGCACCACTGTACATACGCAGAATAGTTGCTGTCATTAACATGTCAGTTCCATGTTAAATTATTCCACTGTAATTCTGTAATTTGTTCATGTTAACAAGAGCCTTCCATGCCCACAGAAATTAGTTATGGAGTTTCACAGGGTTCTTTGCTTGGACCAGTTATTGTCACTTATTTATGTCCTGCTTAGGCAATGAGCTATATTTATCTATGAAACCACATGAAACATATCATTAGTCAAACATGTAGTATGTTTAAAAAGCATAAAGGCCTGGGTATTCTGTAATTTTCTACTTCTAATTTCGGTCAAGACAGAGGTTATTCTGTTTTGGTCCTAACCTTAGAGACATGGTATCTAATCATATTGCTAAACTATATGACATAGCACTGGCCCCAAGTACTGCTGTGAGGAATCTCATTTACCTCCTACATATAGGAAATATCTAGAACTGCCTTCTTCCACCTGAGGAATATTGCTAAAAAAACATCCTGTCTCAAAGTGATGCGGAAAAACTACTCCATGCATTTGTTACATTCTAGTAAGAGGAAAACTTTGCTCTTAGACTGCTGGTCTACTTGTGGTTCCTAGAGTTTCCACATGCATAATGGGAGTCAGGGCCTTTAGCTATCAATGGCAATGTATCAATATCAATGTCTGCCCAGTGTTTTGTCTGCTGCTTGTTGCCTGATGTTCTTTTTTCTCTCCTGAAGCTATTTAAATAAACTAAACTGAATTAAATCGAAAATTTAATGATTTATTGTTTTTGAACTGCATGGGAACCTAACTGAAAAGACAGACCTATGACTTTGGTCTTTCAGATTTTTATTAGTATGGCAATTATAATATTATTAAAATCACTATTAAATTATTAAAGTCCAAACATGTCTCCTATACAGTTCTGGCATTAGCTCTGGCAACAGCCAGAAGTTGTCCTTAACAGTCAGACAGAAGGTTGAAGAGCTACAGTGTTCATCCAGCAGCAGCATGGAAACATGTGTAGCATGTCAAAGCTCAAGCAGACATGGGTTCATAGGTGTGGAAGTGGATTCCCTTGGAGCAGGTGATCTTCATCACTGCTCCGTTCAGAGTGGTGTCCATGATCAACCTCATCATGCCCTCTGCTATCAGTGATGGCCTGCAGGTAAACACACAGAGGAAAACATTAGATAAAACTAGAATGAAAATGAAATGAAAAGACACACAGTTTAAATGAGAGAGGTACAGTGGGTTTCTTGTTGTATTTTTAGGATGGGAGTTTGCACAAAAATTACATTACTGTCCAATTTTGGCAAATTTAATTGTGCATTGTTAACTGACTTGACTTCAGGTCGTCACCTGGCTTCAATTTCCTCTGACACTAAAGTGCTTCCTTCCTGTTGATTGTCTCTCTTGAACTGCAAAGTTTAAACTTTTAAGGAACATTTCCACCAAGACGTAAATAGACACAGTCTGATTTAGTTAGCACTCCTCTGTGGAGCACTAATCATCCATCCCGACTGATGCTCAGCTGTAATGAACCTTCACAGTGAAGTGATTGAGAGCCTTGGAACACATTTGATCAGCTTCTCTCATAGCAGTTCTATGTTAGTAGTGAGAGGGAATTTATGTCTCTACTTTGGTTCATTCTCAGGACTGCTCCAAATAAACAGTTGTCAAGTTTTCTGAAAGATAAAGTATCGTTTGACAGCCAAGTCTCTCCTGGATCACTTATGTGAAACAAGAATGTAATCAGAACAGACAAAAACAGCCAAACAGCGGCAGAGAGGCTCTGAATGTTTTCAGTGCTACACGCTTTTAACTGTAGTTGTTTGTACTAAATACAAATCTGTTCACAAAAACTGAAAATTACCAAATCTTAATATATAAAATTAGAAAGATGAATTTGTTAACACAGAAGCATATACATATCAACAGGACTTCACAAGCCACTGACAAGCCTCTTGTGAGATATTCATCAAGCTAATATTTTCTATATACTGTATACACATAATTCACAATACAAACTGTATTGAAATTTGGGACATTTTTGCACATATTTTATAATTCAATTCAACTCAATTTAATTCAACTTTATTTATATAGCGCCAATTCACAACAGAAGTCGTCTCAAGGCACTTTACAGTGGAAGTTTTAAGACCTTACACATTATATAAATATATACAGAAAGATGTAAGAAACCCAACAGTCTCGACCGGTTGGGGTGAGAAAAGAGAAAAGAACAGCAGGCAACAGAGATCAATTCAACAACAAGGAGCAGCAGATAGATCTATTTGATCTGATAATAGATCTATTTTAATAGATGTTTTTAAATGTATGTAGCTGGGTGGTAAATGTATTAATTCCCACTTAGATAAGATAGTAAACAAAGATTTTACCATGTTAATTCATGTGTGAGCTGCCAGAGTTTCACTTGAACTAGATTGTGATCATCATTTGAATCACCACTAGAATAATTTGCAAGAGCACAAATATAAACTCAACAATGGTGTAAAGGCAGATTAGAGAGTAGACGAGTCAGTATATTACAACTAGTGTTCCCAGCAACCGCAAGTATGATTTAGACTTAGATTTGGCAACTGCATTTCTAAACAGCAGGATATTTATTGACAAAATTTATGTCTTAGAAAAAAATCTCTTATTTCTCTTATCTTATTTTAGACATCTAACCAAAAACCCATTGAACAAACCCTGTGTCTCTTGGATGAGGGAACTGGACCAAATCACATAGAATATATGTTATTGGTAGGTTTATGTTTGATAAATGTATGTTTTTTTGTGTGGGTAAACCTAGCCCACTGTTGTTGTTGTGTTACCATGTCTCTCTGTTTCTGTAGTTTTCCATATCTCAGTTTTGTGTAGTTTTATTTCTAATTTTCAAAACATTAAAGCAGAAACCTCAGAGAGCAAGAAACCCCAGTAAATGGGACATATCTTACATATAGTGTCTGTAAAATATTGCACATAATAGAATATGAGATATATTAAGAGAAGCACAGCTTTTAGTGCCTGATAGCGTTCAGCAGTGTAATGACTCTAGATAATAGAGAGATGAAACTGTTCTTAAGTGGAGCGCTGTAAATCAATGTGTGATCCATCAGGAAGACTGGTGTACAGGTAAGAAATGTTACCTGATACCGTCTTATGACAAATATTATAAAGCTTGGTAACTTCTGTAACACATACACATTTACATAAGCACGCTGCTGAACATGCTTTTCATTTACAATTTTGTCTTCTAGCACCATACTAGTGAAGTCTTGCTGAAGACCAAACTATGGCGTACTTAGTTTGTGTAGGAGCATAAAATGTACGGTCAGCTGTGGACTTCCAAACCCCTCAGTGTGAAACAGTACAGAATTCTGAAAATTTGCCAGACTGAAATCTGGGCGTTTCACTACCAGCAAGCAAGCAAAAACACGTTCACCTCAAGCTTTGGGCCTCTGACTATGTGTAACGTGGGCACCTAAATTCACAAATGTATAAATGTAACATCAGAACGTGGCAAGCGGAATCTGACTCCTTTAATTATTTTCACATATTATCACATAGCAGCTGGAGATGTTACACCATATCACCATCAATACTTATACTAATCTAATACTAATCTAACACTAATACTTTCAATACTAAGAGTCAACCTTGAAACCTAGTGGCAAATTGTAGTCTTTATAATAGTGTTAGTGTAAATCTGCGTTAAAGCTTGTTTCATTGGTCTCACTAGCAGATTAACTCCTGATCCCAGATAAAAAGAACAGAAATAACATAAGAAACGTTTGTGCTGTGTGTGTCTACTCACTGTAAAATTCCAAACTTGTTCATGCTGCGTTTGAAATCATCCTTGAACTTGACAAACTTGCCCATGTTGTCCTCGTGTTCCACTGTGTGCAGCAGAGGAGTGTCGACGAAGGCCGGACACAGGACGTTTATACGAACCTCATAGTCTCCCTGAGAGGACGCGTCCTGCAAGGACATGTAGGACGACCGGCTGAGCTTTGAGCTTAAAGGACATCGAAACCTTTTTTAAAAGAAACATACTGTTTTTTTTTTACTCTGTGTGTCTTACCGCAATAGCTCTAGTGAAGCCAATGACTCCATGTTTAGTAGCAGTGTAGACAGGCTGATGAGGTGAATGCATGAAGGCTGCAACATAAAGAAGGAGAGAGAAGAGAAAACAAACAATCAGCGACTGTTTTCATGAATGAGCAGAATTAGATTTAGTGACTTAAAATATAGAAATATTCTGTAGTGTAGTAGAGAAACTATGTTTTGCTGCAAGGCTGTTCCCAAACACTGCTGCTTCTGAAGACAACTCCACGTTGTACCACTGGCAGGTCAGTTAATCCAGGTTTACTAAGATAAAGCTCAGCTCATGTTTCTCACAGCTGAACTAGAACGTCTCCTCCTACTTTTCACGATCCCACGTTTTTAATATAGTTCATGCTTTGAAAGAACAGTCTCCCATATTCAGTGATTACAATCATATCCTGTGAAACCTCAAAACAAAGACAAACTACTTCCTTACTTACACATACGTTGTATTTCATCAAGAGTCAAGTGTATTTTTGACCTTAAATCACACTCCTCACCCTCTTGTCCATTAACACAGCTCCTCAGCAGGCTTACCCAATGCTTTTCATTACTGTCATCCCAGAATAAGGTCCAGATTTGCACCGGGGGATGTGTGTGTGAAAACTGAAAGGCTGAGTTCCTTCAGGAGAAGTCTGTCAACACAGGAGTGTAAATGCTGCTTTCACTTTACTACACCTGTTTCAGAGCTTAATGCCCAGTGGGATCATTTGCAAAATAGAGAGAGAGACAGAAATAGAGGAAGGGGAATTACAGGAAACAAGCGGCTGAACCCGACTGAGTGGTTACAAAAATGTCTCTTGCTGCTTCCTAATGGAATCACAAATTGCCCCCAAAGTTGCAGCGTGCTGGATTGTTTCAGACTAACTATCTCACAGCTGACTATAAACTCTACACGCAAAGAGTCAGATATTTGACATAATAGACACCGATCACACAAACACACATTCTTTCCTTCAAAATAAAGCGCTTGTACTATGCTTGACCATGTTTGGACAAGTCCGTGTTTGTTATGGGAATGTCAAGTACATGAACACACACGCACACTGATGTTATCACAAGTGAAAAAATGATTACCATATGTCTGGTGTTAGCCGAGGCTCAACTGTTCTAGATCTACAAGCTGATGTGTCCCACTACGAGAAACAAGAACATCCTCTGCACAAATCACACGCAGAGTTAAAAGAGGCATCTACAAATCTCTGATTAAGTAGCATGAACTATCTGTGCTGAAATTCCATTAACACATACACCAGCACAAGTCTTACAAACATGCAGCACAGTGGAATCAGTGTTGGAAAGTAACTAAGTCCATTTAGTCAACTATTGTATAAGATTGCAGTACTTGGGTATTTCAGTTTTCCTGTACATTTACTCCACTGTATTTATTTGACAACTTTATCACTAGTTACTTTGCAGATGCAGATTATCAGTGCAAACTAAAATAATCTAAAACATATGATGACGTATTACAACAGACTAAACATCTGGCAATACATACTGCAAGTGACCCCCCCTTTCTCAGCAGCAACATCCGCTGTGTTTATACAACTACACATTTATGCAGTAAAAATATCACTAAAGAACAGTAGTTACTTTGAGTATGTACAAGTGAGGGTGATGATTTTTGGGGTGTGAGTTTTTCCATGACAAAGGTGCACAGTGATCCAGATGTTTCAGTAGTTCTTCCAGCTTGCTGTGGCAGCTTTTGATCCCATGTTTCTTTCCACATAACAGTAACTCGAAGAACAGAGTGGATGTTTTCGTAAACCTGGCTTCCAGAGACTATGAGAAATTCATCATCTATGACATTCTGACATAAATAAATGTGGTTTTCCACAAAGGAAAATGTTTGGGAAGTAGAAAGACATTTGGTTCCAACCAAAACTAAATTTTCTTTAGTTTTTCTGCAAATATGACACATGGATTCCTTTCATGAAATGCAGGCAGAGATCAATCTTAATTTGTGCGTATTTTGGATTACACAGTACAGCTGTACCTGTAATTTTCTTGCTGACTTTCCCGACTGAACTGACTAAGTAATGTGTAATGTGATAGTATTCAGATGGCTACAGTGAGCGAGGGCCCAGATCCTGACTCAGAGGTGAATGAAAGCACATTTTTCTTTCCACTGTCCTCAGGGTCAGTTGTCCTGTGTTCCTACACAAGTATTACACACTTCCACATTTACAGAGAAATAGCACTGGAGATCCCACCCTCCCAATGTGTGTGTGTGTGTGTGTGTGTGGTCTTGTATTTGCTACATAGTGAGGACCTTGAGGTTTTTGTGAGGGTTTGTTCTTTGGTATCTTCCAATATCTTCCTTACAGAATGAGGACACTTTGGGTTTTAGGGATACAGTTAGAATTAGGTTTTTGTCAGGGTGAAGAGCTAAAGAGTGCATTATGTCAATGAGTTCCCCTCAAAAAAAGACAAAAAGTTTGTGTGTGTATGTGTGAAGAGGTTTAGGTGTGAGATGGTGGTTATAGCTTTTTCTTCCAGTGTGGGTTTCATGCAATTAATAATTCATGTGCTCATATGTGTTAGTGGGCTTTTGGACTATGTACATTGTGCACCTGTAACTGCATAGCATTAAACAAAACTGCTTCTCTATAACACACAGTGTATTCAGAAATTATTCAGAGTTATGTTGCAGCCTGATACAAATAGAATTGTGTAATTTTTTTCTCATTAATCACCAACAAGATTCCTGGCCTCAGTTCTAAACCTTATGTGTGGAGGAAACCAGGCACCGCTCATCAGCTGTCCAATACCATCCCAAAAGTGAAGCATGGTATTGGCAGCATCGTGCTGTGGGGGTGTTTCTCAGCAGCAGGGACTGGGAGGCTGGTCAGGGAAAGTTGAATGGAGCAAAGTATAGAAATATCCTCAATGAAAACCTGTTCAACAGCTCTCAGGACCTCAGACAAGGCCGAAGGTTCACTTTCCAACACCACAACAATCCTAAGCACACAGTCAAACACAGGCTTAGGGACAACTCTGTGAATGTCCTACAGTGGCCCTGACTTACACTCAGTTCAACATCTCTGGAGAGACCTGCTGGAGCCAGTTCCAGCTATGACAAGGCAAGAGGAAAAGAGGAAAAGTATCACAGGGCTGACATTAAGAAACAGACAAAGATTCACACCTATGGGCAGAGTCATCAAATAACTGCATGTCTTCTGGAGTACATGGAGAGAACCCACGCATATAAGGGGGTGACATGCAAACTCGACACAGAAAGATTTGACCAACCACACCCACACCACTGTGCCGCACCAAAGTCATAAGAAATATGACCGTCTATAGTAGGTGGATAAATACGTGCACACGTGTATATTAATGTTTGTGTTTATGTTACCTGCCATTGAGGAAACATTGATAATGGTGCCTCCTTCCTTGCCGTACTCTTTACTCATGTGTTCCAGTCCCAAGTAGGTCCCCTTTATTACAGAGGTCTGTAAAGATGAAGAGACAGTGTGGTCACAGTGGAAATCTACATGTGAACAGGAAGTGAAACTGAAGCCAAAGAATGTGTGAAGCTACATACGTTTCTACACTGCTGGGGACTGTGACAGTGTCTGCAAAATGCAAAAAGTACTTCATTTGAAACACACAAGCATGCTGTCTACTATCATTACAGTAAACGCTGATCCAGCTGGGATCCTGAATGTGCTCAGGAAATTTCATGTTAATTTGCCCTTTAGATGCTGATATTTCTTGTGCAGAAGTAGAACATTCTGGAGAAAAGCTCAGGGGCTCTCATCCTTTTCTTATTACCACCCTAATGAACCCAAGAGCAACAGCTGGTTGGGTCTCCTAGGGAAGATTGGTACCATGGGGAGTGTCAGCTTGCCTGCATTAGGGAAACCAGGCACCTCCCCCCTCCCCAGGAAACCGACCTGAGTGGGCTGCACCGGGGTTGTTATCCATCTCTCCAGGTAAGACATGCTACAGAGAGAACAGGCCTACCTTCTAACAACAGTATCAGTGTTCTGTAGGAAAACATTCAGCATACTTCTGTCCTTTGTGGCGTGAAATGCCACGCTCACTCATCACTTTAAACAGGTCTATCTCTAGTGAGCAGGCTTCCTGAAGTACACACTTCACCCCTTTTCAGACATTTCTCCACTGTGGCTCTTTTTAAGACGGATTACATCCTGATGAGTTGACAAGACTTCATCCAACAGGCCGTTAAAATGAAGCAGCTTGGAAGAAGGTGACCACTGAACAGTGTATTGAGCTAGCGGAGAATTCTCCAGACCTGAAGTAATCCTTATGATCTTACCCAATAGGACCAAAGCACCTCTGCGACCCTGCATACATCAGCGTAATTGTCATTCGCTTATTCTGGAGGTTTCTAGTTAGAACTGGCCCAGTGAAAACATTTGTGTGAATCATAAAACACATACTCACATGGGACCAAAAGTACACAAACTCAACACTCAGTACTCCACCACAAGTTCTGCACTCCAGCTCAAGTACTAAGTAAATACTGTAAAATGTGCTGTAAGTACAGAAGTAGTCCACTAAAAAACTAAAAAAGTAAGCAATGCTGTTGATAACATGTTTGTACTAGTCTAGTCCAGATATGTTCGACATCATAGATAAGGTTTCTGTTTTTAACATTTACTGTACTTCGAAACATCACCAACATTCATTTCAGTTCTTCTGTCCAGAAACTAACCCTTCAGTTAGCAGCAGTAAAAATGCAGTAAAAGTACTCACTAAGGCGGATGATGTACTTACAAACAATAAAACAACATCACTAATGTTGCATCTGGTCAAGATGCAGACACCCATCAGCTGATTATATTTCATAGAAATGTATGTCTGCAAAGTACCTAAAGCTGTACAGTGTAGTAAAAAGTACATGAAGAAAGCAGAGACTGTCGTGTGGCAGGCCTGAGCTGGGCTCTTTCAGGGGCAATGAGGTGTCCAGCTTGACGTTGGAAGCATTAAACATTATCAGCAGAACAAGCGGTTGTTGACCCGTGGCAACAATGCTGCTAAAAGTCATATTTCAGCAGAGTCTAAAAGTCTTTACATACAGTGCTGTGAAGTAAAGTATTTGCACCCGTGCTGATATTTTTCAAACTAACAAATTAGTTAATTAGTTAAGATTAAAATTAATCTTACAGAAAGATCAATTTCTACAGAGTACAAACTACACAGCACTGTCATATGTGCTACATGGGTGCAAAGGACATGCATTTCATTGATTGTAGTATTATATTACATAAACCACATGCTATGTAGCTGAAGGCTGGCGCTCCTTAATGTTTTTTTAATCATTTATTTTATTATATAATCATGAGGATCATCATCTGGAGTGTTTGTTTTGTGTGTCATAGTGACCTCCTTACTTTTACTGCTGTTATTTGGCAATTCTAAGGCCTAAAATCATGTCCAGATGCAGAAATGAATAAAAAGAGACTTGTTTGCTAGTCAGTCATAGCACAGCAATAGTCAGCACTGAGTATTGCCACAACAGGAGATTCAGTATCTGTCCGAGAGGAAACCACAGCAGCATTATTGGCCAGTTGCAGCAGTATCTTATTGTCAAAATAGAAACTTGTGTATATTGCATTATCTGGGACAGCTGATTTCTATCAGCTTAGACATTTTTTATCTCGGTTTGTGGGTAGCAGATGCTGTCTGCGCCGACGGCATCACTTGTTATCTCCTGCTGCCTCGGGTTTCTGCTGATTGGTATAAGTTTCAAATAGTGGCTGTGGAAAGTCAGTGTCTTCAGCTGTTTCTTTAAAACTAAACTCTTGTGGTGCCTGGGCTGATTGATAATGCCAAATAATAGAATATTTAAGTTTCAAACACTACTTAATATAATCTGAAGCTTAGCTTTTCATTCTTAGACCCAGTTGGACACAATGACACTGACTCAACTGGCAGACAGTGACTCGGTTGCCATTACAAAACACACAGTTATGAGTGGGTTGTGTCTCTAAGCATTTTTATAATGTGCATGTACATCAACTGGAACATACTAAGGTCAGTCTATATTTGTTTCAGGTTTGATCTGCTGCCTGTTGCCTTAATGTCTGCTGCCTTCATATTTCTATAGATGTAAGTAACCTAATACCTAAGTACATTACTATTTCCTTCTGATGCTGCCAGGATCATAATCTCATTCTAACACTGTAAAGTCATTAGCTATAATAGCCAACTAGTATTACTGATAAAGGTAAAGGTATTCAACATTTTTCTGGCCCCTTTTCTGCAACACAATAATCACACAACCAAAGCATTGCCTCACCTTCCTGTATTTCACAAGCAAGTGCCACAGACAGAAAGAATGGTCGGATTTGGATTCGGGCCTGCACCCTTAGGTCTCCAGTTAAAGTAGAAATCCTCAGTTCTTATTCAAACTATGGCTCGATCACTATGCTCTTGATTGCTGTCATGATTTATCCTGACCTGGCTTCAGCATCAAGAAGAGCACTGCAACAAACTGCAACAGCAAATGCATTTTGTAGAGAATGTAATTGCAGCTTTTCATTTAAAGAACAATCACACATGTTAAGAAAAGTTATGACTGAAAACATGTGAGAGGTCTGTGAACTATGTGCTGTGTGACTGTGACAGCTTCTCATCCTTTCTGTGGTCAGGATGGGGGGTGGCATGGTGGCTAGTCAGGTGCCTTTCTGTGTGGAGTTCACATGCTGTCCTCATGCTTTAGAGAACTTCAGCTTCCTCCTTCAACCCACACTGTGGATGTTAGTGTAAATGTTTGTGTCTGTGCCCTGTGAAAGACTGGGGCAGAGAACTGCCCAGGGTGTACCCCACCTCTCGACCACTAACAGCTGGGATTAGCCTCTGAAATTACAAACTCCTGAAAACCCCATTCACAGTATATAACACCTCCCTCAACAGAGGTGGGGGCCTCAGACACAATCTGTCTCCAATTTTTCATGCTGCCTTTTCATCACGGCTCAGCTGGAGAGGTTATGTTTCATTCCATTAATCTGTGACATGCAACCTTTATTTGACAGGTTTTTGTATGTGCGTTGCTGCTTTGCCATCAGACTGTGTGATGCAGTCTGTCTGGATCACATTCCATCTAAGTTCTTTAAAAAATGTTTTGACTCTTTGCTTTGAACGTTCAACCATTCTTTGCATTCTTTGTCACCTGCACTCATCCAGCCTGCTGTTTGTCAGCATAGTTTGTGAGGAAAAAATGTGGAAGATTTGTGGTAACTTCTGTCTTTTCTTATACCTTTTCAGTACTCAAGCATTTCCATTCTTTTTCACAGCTTTCCTCCAGGTGCTCAGTGACTTTCCTCCCAACTCCGGTTACTGACTTGTTCATCTCTGTACAACTTTAACTTTAACTTTAATCTAACAGTAGTCTGAAGTAAGTGTTATGTTTGCTATATATTAGGCAGGCAGATGCACCGTTGTTCTCAGTAGACAGGAAGCTTAAATGAACAATCGGGGTGACATGTCCGCTCCCTGAGGAGGACAGGCTTTTGTGACAGTCTGTTTTTATGTGTAAGCAGTACCTGAAATGAGGGTCTGAGGGTAGAGGGTGCTGGACAGACTAGTGCATTTCAGATTTTGAACAATATAAAAGAACTGGACTTTTACTGGAATGTTGTCATCTTACTAGGTTGACTTGTACGGTCTTCTCCCAGTTTTTTTCATTGTTGATGCCCGCGTTGTTGATAACTATGTCCAGACGACCAAACAGGTCCACTGTGCTCTGGAAGGCATCTGAACAGCAGAGAAAAAATAAATCAGGTAATAAGAATGTCATTGCTGTATTACCATTGAGAAGGAATCCATTCACTGCAGACTTTAAACCAACATGTTTTGTTTTCTTGGGGCCATGATTGTATAGCCTCAGACAGCTCAGACGAAGGGAAAGAGGGATATGCACCATGCTCTTGTAGTGAATGAGTCACTGGGAGGTTGATTATCTCCCTGTGCTGGCAGACGTGCTTGGATAAACAACTGGGGGGGGAGAAACCTGAGATGGTAAAATCTGCATGTGTCATCACCTGCCTCATTCCACACGTAGACACCCCACAATTAGAAACAAACAGAGCTGCTTCTAATAGTCTTGCCTACTTCTCACACCCAACACAAAGCCCAGTGAGACGGAATACAAAAGCATTCATACACGCTAACACGCATCGCATGTTAGCATTTGCATGCTAATGTCACGTTGTCATCATGCTGTGCTGCATTTCTGTTTGTTGTGAGGATCTGTCACAGTTAGCCATCTTATGAATTAGCAAATCTTGCACCCACCCACTGGAAAAGTGTCGATGAGCTTAGGACCATGCAAAATGTGTGCAGTAAGCCCATGTTCAGGTAGTAGAGGTGGATTCAAACTGCTTTTTACCGCAGCAAAACAAAAAGCATGCAGGTAACCAATGGTAAATACTGTAGTGCCCACAGGTAACAATCACAATATGGACCCCCCCCATCCCCAAAACATGCAGCCTGTTGTGAGTTAACTTCACATTCTGTATGGACACTTGAGCGGGTGAATATGAGCCCTTTGGCTTTCCATACACACGTCTGCAGAGGTACACGCACACACATAAAGAAGACTTCTACATACCACACACTGTATGCCAGTTGTTTGGCACAGACTTAAACCGTGTGTCCACATGGACATGGACAGCAGTACTATCACACAACTACGAGTAACACTAACAGCATTCCACAGCTCTTAGCCTGCAGGGATTTACTTTTTCAAAGTCAGACAATGAAACCTTGTTCCTTACACTCGCTCCAAGACACACTTATTAACTTACACACACTTTAATTCTCTGCTTCTTCTTTCTCACCAAGACACCCCCCCCCCACACCCACACCCACACCCACACACACTAACAAACCATGAGTGGCAGATCTGCAGAAAAACACAAAGGAAGTGAAGAGGAGCGCGACAGGGTCTTTACATAGGTATGTTAAACAAAGCATACAGTCAAAGCAGGACTAGACTGGACTTGTTAGTGGAACTGGATTGTGTGAGTAAGACACCTGAGTGACCAGAGCCTGCTATTCTACACACGTCACAGCAGATCATCTGTGACGCGTTTGACCGATCGTGCCGAGTTTTCACATTCACCACCTGCAGCTGTCATGTCAGACGACAGTGAGTCTCCAGGAAGACGCTCTCACTGCATGACAAAAATAGTTTTGAAGTCACTGCGTTTAAAATTCACCCTTCTTGTGAACACTCATTCTGTGGGAATCGTAATACTTATTACATAATGCAACAGCCTGGACAGCTGCCAATAAATCAGCAAAATGAAGCGTGCAGGAGACGAAAGCTGATCTGAATGTTTTCACAGTGTCACTCATCAAGTAGTAAGTGATGTAAAAAGAGCTGGTGTCACGTGTTACCTCTCAGCTCGTCTCCGTTAGATACGTCACACTGAATAAAGATGCAGTTGCCCTCTCCAAACTCAGCATCCAGCTGCGTCTTGCACTCTTCACCCATGGTCTTGTTCAGATCGACCACGGTCACCTGCAGGACGAAACTCTGAGCTGTTAGACTCCCACATTGAAAGCACAATGTGCCAGCTAGATGAAGTTAGCCTCTAAAGGTTTGTTTCCATCTTTGCAGAAAATGTTACATGACAAGTGAGATCAGTGTAGTTCACACTTTTGGCTGTGTCAGTAGCACAAAACAAACAAGCACAGTGACACGTTGATCCAAGTGCTGCACCACAACCAGCCTCGTTTGTCAGGGTGTGAAATTTCTTAGAAGCTTGTTTATATTAGTCAAGAGCTCGTTTCCTCTGCTCTTTCTCACCTTTAACATGCACCTTCCTGTCACATAATGTCACCAGTCCACTTTGATTAGTTTTTGATTAAATGGTAACTATTAAAACAAATGTCAGAAAGCAAGATAAAGTATAAACAACCGGAACACAGCAAATAAAAGCAGTAGTGTAAAGTGAAAGCACTGCAGCTGCACACATGTTAGAGGTTAAACTAGACTGTGTCTGTTTCCATCAAGGAACATAATGAGATGTTAGAGCAGTGAAGCTGGAGCTCATCTGTAACGTGAAGTGAAGCTGGTCTGAGCAGCACCCACCTTTGCTGAGTTCTGCAGTAGTGACTGGACCACGGCTCTCCCAATGCCCTGAGCCCCCCCAGTCACCAGAGCCACCTTCCCAGTCAGAGACATGATCCCGGCACAGCAGCAAAAGCCCTCAACACTTGGTCTTCCCCCTTCTCTCTCTCTCTCTCTCTCTCTCTGTCTGTCTTCACCTTTCCCTCTCCCTTCTCTTTTTCTGCGTCTCTCTCTTCTTCTCTCCTCCCTAAGTTTGTGCACCTATCTGCTCTCTGTAACACAACCATAGGCTTTTACACCGTTTGTGTTTTCAGTCTTTTAGCTGAGTTGTTTTCCCTCCCTTCTTCCCTCCCTCCCTCTCTCTCTCTCTCTCTCTCTCTCTTAGCTTATCAGTTATACAAACACTGCATGTGTGTCAGAGAGAGAGAGAGAGAGAGAGAGAGAGAGAGAGAGAGAGAGAGAGAGAGAGAGAGTCTAAGTAAACTCTGCAGGATAGTAATTACAGGTTTTATGCAGCTTGTTGTACCTGCCCTCCTGCCTCCTCCTACTTCCTTCACACCTTCTTCTTTTGCCACACTCTTTCACTCCACTCTGTTTTACACACACACACACACACACACACACATACGCCTGGTGTGTGCAAATGCAAAGCTCTTCACACATTCGCACTACTTGCACCAGAATCTGCATTAAGTGACATAAAAAAAACTTAAACTAACTGGGTTGTTTTTATTTCTGTCTCTTCTGCACATCCACGTCAGGCTATTGTGTGTCTCTCCTGTGTAACGGCTGTTACACAACATGCAAACTGTTCAGTAATACATTAAACCACGGTTCAGGTCTCTGCATGTTGATTTAGTTCAGTAAGGCAAAGCAAAGTCACTTCCTGTGAATTTCTGGGGCTTAACCCTTCATACAATCCTCAGAAACACTCTTGAGGTGATCTGCACTGTGACCTGTCAGGTCTGGGATGTCTCAGGACCTGCAGGTGGCAGAAAGAACTACATTTCCCACATACATCTTTCTAAGACTTTGTTTCTGAAGCACAGCACCTGGAGAAGAACATATTCATCTGAATTTGGTGTATTCACATTTTTAACAGCATGTTTCATCTGTAGCGTCACACCAAGACTTTTCTGATGAAATGAATGGTAACTTTAAAGGACAGGTTCACATATCTTACAACAAGAGCGAGGTGACCACCTGAACACTGAAACAGGTTTTACTCCTAATCATTTCTTTTGTCAATATAGGCCTCCTAACAAAGAATGTTGAAGTCCACAGCGCTCCACATGTGCAGCTATGTATAAAACGTATGTGAGTACAGTGTAGGGGATAGTTACAGGCTGAAAAACATTTCACTTCATATGGTTATTTGTAGGGTTGCATCAGTGTGGACTTCCCCAAATTGTAAAAAGAACAGTATATGAAGTGTTGACAGTCACTTCCTCATTCATGAGCAGCTTTCATACATTAGGCAGCGGGTGTGTTTTTATGACCTCAAACCTCTCAAACTGCGGCAGTGAGCTTTATGATCTTCACGACCTCAGAACATACTATTAACCCCAGTAACTAAAGTTTAATCGTTGCTCTCATGTTAAACACAGCTAATAGTCCAAATGGTTTTGAATCCAGTAAAAGCTGGTAAATCCGTTTTAACAATATTATTATTATACGTTACAGTCTCCTACATTAGTATTAGTGCAGGAACGTCCTTTGAGGTCGACTGTTCGAAAGAGTGGAGTACACCAGACTGTAACCCAACTGAACAGAGAAGTGAAGGAGGAATGAAAGAGAGTCATCAAATGTCTTCAGTGTAGAGCAGCCACCAATGAACAGGCCTAATCTTTCCATCAAGTTTAGAGGGGACCGTAAAAAACTGAAGTCTCTAACCGTTTGTACGTCACAGCATCAAAAATGCATACAGCTTCAGTGCAGCATCAAACGAGGAAGTGTGGTATATATCTTAGGCTGAGAGACAAGAGACGACAGGAGAGCAACATTAAGAAGTGTCTACCAAGTTTATTTCTATTTAACAGAATTGAATTAGAACAACGTAAAATATGAACATTGCATTTAACAAAAAACAGTGTGTGCTCTCATCTTTGTACCCAACCAAGGTATCTGTTTTGACAAATGTGACATTGTAGTCAGAGGGAAAACGTAAAAGAACAAGGGTGTGATTGATGTGATATTTTGTAAAAAATCATTTGATTAATTAAAATGACATGAGAAGTCCTAGAACTTTTATTCTGTTCATCTGGACAAAGTTTTTTAGTGTGAGAAATATTTCGAGACTTATCCAAGTCTCTTCCTCAGTCTCAGCTGACTGCAGGTTTCCCCAACCTTATAAACAGAACCTTTGCATAATCACAGAAACTAGCACCATTG
>JAUYWH010000001.1:23795351-23809792 GCA_034779795.1 Ctenopoma multispine
CACACACACACACACACACACACACACACACACACACACACACACACACACACACACACACACACACACACCTTCCTGTCTTCCTTACCTGCATCTCACCTACCTACACGCTGTACTGTGTGTGTATATTAACTACATTCTTTTAAACAAGTAACTATATCAATAACCAGTGTGTGCTGCACCAAAGGCCTCCAACTTTCTGTCTCAGCATTCACTGATAACAGTATGAACAGGACCTGCTTGCAGCTAATGGCAGACTTGTAGAACCTAAACCATACTAAAACACAGAACTCAGATATAACCCACCGTTAATTGGCTCTATGGCAAAATTACACTTCCTGTTTACATGAGCATGTGCTGGCAAAAACTCAAATCACTTCAAATCAGCGTAATCCATAACAATGAGTGGTGTGACACTCACTGTTCACGTGTCAAACAACTGCATTTCTAAGCAGCCTGACTTAATGTTGCTATTATACAGTATCTGAACCAAAACTAAGCTAAAGCAGCCTCGGGTTAGAACAGTAAAAGCTTCAGTATGTTGCTGAAATGCACAAGTCCATTATCTGGTCAGAGATATAACGTCTCCAAAGAGAAACATGATGTTCTTAAAACTACTTCTAGTTTTGTTCCTGGAATCCACTCTCCCGAACTCTAAGAGGGCTTTTCACTTTACATCAGCACTGCACAGGTTGTAAGAGGATATCTGTGCACAGACTGTGTGAGAGGCACAACCCACACAGACAGCCGGACTATCACAGGGCTGATGCACACAAACAGACACAAATTTACACCCTCAGTCACACCTACGGGCAACAGAGGCTGTCATTTCCTTATTCACCTATGCCACATGTCTCAGAGCACCTGAAGGACTCGCAGGTGAATAAAAAAATGCACAAACACAGACCTTCGGGAGTGAAGTCCTGGAGCCTGAGCTCTGTGTTGTCATCGTGAGAACAGTGGTGATGCCCAGCGCCACTCTGGCTGGGGCAGCGTCCATGTTGATCCAGAAAGAGACCCAGGACAGAATGACAATGAGCAGAGAGGGGATGTACATCTGGATCAGGTAGTAGCCCATCTGACGC
This sequence comes from Ctenopoma multispine, assembly GCA_034779795.1. Lineage (NCBI taxonomy): Eukaryota > Metazoa > Chordata > Actinopteri > Anabantiformes > Anabantidae > Ctenopoma > Ctenopoma multispine. The sequence continues at coordinate 23,796,437 of JAUYWH010000001.1, forward strand.
TCCAGGTGGAATCGCACCTCAATACAAGTAAATTTACCTGCAACACAGGGAAGACACAGTCGAGCAGTATCCACTAAATAGAATTACGCCATTTCTTCCTTTATCACAATCATCAGCAGCAAAGATGGGGGCACACTCACACCTATGATCTTACAAGTTGATGTTTGCTGTATTCACTTGAACTCTAGATTTGCTTCATCTCTGCTCTGGCCAGGCTTCACCTCACTGCCCGACTGTGGAGTTTCTGGTTCGATTAACTAACAAGATTGAAGCAGGCATTCACTTTATGGCAGTCTTCAGGAACCTATTAGTGATGTCACAGACAGGGGGCATGGCTACATGTTTTGGGTTTCATCGCAGTCTGTTTGTTGCTCCCTCCTGAGGCTTTTTTTTTCCTTGACTTGTTTCCACTAACCATGACAGATGAAATGTGGCAACCGTTTCACCCTGTGTACATGTTACTTGTGTCGTGATGCTTACGGCAGTGTGTGTGTGCGCGCGTGTGTGTGTTACCTGTGTTGTAATGCTTGGTGCAGTATCTGAGGTCTGATTCATCTTTGAGTATGAACTGTGGGAGCGTGAGGCCTTCGGCCACTTGAACAGGTCCATTCGCCTGCCACTCAAAGATCAGGTCATTCATGGTGTAACCAACTGAAAAAGCAAACCACATGACAAGGGATTCGAAGTGGGAAATACTGTAAGTATCAGAGCCTTCATCATTCTCTGACATGGAGATATTTTAGCAATCATTTTATTACAACAATAATCCCATTGAGGTTTTAACACTTTTCACTTGGCAATCATGGCTCATTTATTCAAGATTTAGAAATATTGTGCAGACACTTCACACTACAGAATTTTCATTTAGTAGGGGTGTAATTCTGAAACTCAGACAGAAAATGCAACACAAACATCCACAGTCTCAGCACCCTGCTGTGAGCCTCTCACAGTGTGATGTCATATATTAATAGGGGCTCCCTGATCCCTGCAAATTACACACAGTATCCCAGAAATCTGATCTTAACAGAATCTCTCTTTTGCTTTTGTCATTACAGCCCTAATATTCAAACACTTACACATTCCCTTAAGCAGCATTACACACCATTAAAAGACACTCCATTGTTACATGGCAGCAGTGGTGTAGTGGTGTCTGGAGAAGTGGGTATACTGTAAATTTTCCCTCGAATGTTTTAGCGGCCTACACAGCAAAAGAAAAAAGTGCCCCATAATATTTGGTATACGCCGTATACCTGCGTATACCCTGGACTACACTACTGCATGGCAGTGTACCATTACTTTTTCGGAATATTATTTGAGTAGTAAAAGAGGGAAGAGCACAGTGAACCATCACCACAGCAGCTGTTTCATTGTCATTATGCTGTTAGCCACATTCCTGCTGCACTAGAACCAATGTAGTTATGGTTACATCAGAAAAAGAAAACTCTTTTCACCTACAGCACATGCCCAGGGACATGATTGGCTGAAAAGTGGCTGCAGCCAGGATGTCTCAGCACTGGCTCCCAGTATGCTCACAAAATACTGCGATAACAAAATAATTCCATTACGTGTCTTAAGCAGTTGTCGTTATTTGACAGTGGCAGAAGTAGTGACAGGCAACATGGGACCAAAGAGGTACAACAAGCAGCAAAAGTCCTGACTTGGACTGAAACTGGGTGCTGTGGCTACGTGGCACGCACTGTTACAGAGAGTATAAACTACATAAAACATAGTTCATGTACTGTAGGGCTTTTTGTGGAAAGCAGAAACCAGCTGGTATGTGCTGGTACAAAGATTTATTCATCGTTCCTCTTACGGTTCACAAAGATGTGTGAAATGTGTATGCATGCTGGAAAAAACAAAAAAGAAAACTGAGGAGACTTTGCCTCCGGGTTTAAACAGACGTCCATGCTTGGCTGTTTTTAAATTGTACAACCGCGCCTGGCGGCAACAATGTCTTCAACAATCAACTCAGAGCATGTACAAGCCCTGCATGTCACACCAACTAAACCAACTCAGTATAATGGTACTTCTATTTCAACTACTCAAGTCAGGTAAACACAAATAAATAAGTACTTATTTATTAATTAATATTTTCTCTGTCTGCCTACGTGTCATGAAGAGCAGCATCACAGCAAGTTATATATAAAAAAGCATCTGGTCAGTGGACTGCAGCACGAACATAAAAGCATGAATAACGAGCGTAGGCTGAGTGATGTTAACTTGCTAATCGATGATGTGTGACCTACATTGTTGAATTGTAGGACACTGATGTGAGGCTGATACAATCACCATCGCTGTCATTCAACTCTGCTCAAGTAGAGTAGTAGTCATGAAACCCTTAGAAGCTGATTCACTAGTTAACGGTTTCCATTAGAAATATGAGAAATATTTGAGAAGGTAATATATCAGCACAGCTAGCAGCAGAATATGATGTGAGCAGATGTAAACAGACCACAAGGTTCAACCAAATTAAAATGAATATACTATTGTTTAAAATAAAATCAATAATCAGCTTTAATGCTGCTTTAATTTCATTCATTTCATTTTCTCCACAGGTTTGGTGTCATTTAATGGGGGTATGCTGTCTGACAGGAGGTGCTGACATAAAAACTAAACTTAGGAAACAAAAGTCTCTTGTACATTAAAACCACAGCATATTACATGAGAAATCCAAACATACCAACACCAAAAAAGTATCAGGTACTATCCACAACTTTTACCTGACAGAAAACGAAAAAAATATACATATACTGTTCAAGTCAAACCACTATCATATGATGTAAAAGCACTATTTCCTATCATAGCTGCGTGTGTTTTACAGATTGTACTCACAGCTCTCCAGCTGCATGATACAGGTCTGAACATCCATAGGGAAGTTTTTTAGATCCATGGGACATGACAGAGTTAATGTTAGTCTGAAAGCAAAGAGAGAAGAGAACAAGTGAGACGACAGTGAGGGGTTTAAAACCATCCATCCATTTTTTACACGTGTACATAAGTGGGTAGCGTAGCCAAAAATTATACTTAAAACAATATTACTCAAGTAGAGGTAAAAAGGAGTCATCAGCAGTCAGCAGTCAAACACCTAAACCTGCATACATCATGACAGAACTAAATAAGTATTTCACATTGAAGTAGGTGTATAAATATATTCTTGGGAATTTTAACAAAACATAACTTTGTAAGGATTCTGGCTTCTACAGCCAGTTTACATAGTTTTACTCCCAACTTTGTCACCCACCAGTAAAACAAAGCCCCCGCTGCACTTACCTTATAGAGTACAAAACATTTCCATTTTTAAATATCCTGAGCAGTTTGTTGTCTGTAGTGACTTCATGAAAGTGGGCTCCCTTCTCATTGGCAAAGAACAGATCTGGTTTCCATATTGAATCTAACATAGAGGGGTCCAAGTCCAGGGAGTCATCCGGGTATTCAGAATAGGCGAGCCGGGGATCATTCCACTGCTGACGAAGGAAGATGTTCACACGATAATCCTACAGACAGAGACAATGACACGAACAGCACATTTATCTGATTAGATGATACGTTTGCCTCTAGTCCAAATGTCATTTAAGATGATATATTATTAGCTTCTCCACAGACTTTGTCCCAGTTTGCAACTTGCAACTACAACAATTTCAACTTATGTTTCTGTCCACAGATGTTCTGCCTAAAACTCCAGCAGCTGTGGTATGTTCTTATTCACTGGACACTTGTTGTCAGAGTTACCATAATCAACACAGAGCATGTCATGTTGATGCACAAAAACTAATTGGTTAGGTTTAGGGAAACACTCCGGTTTGAGTCACCTAATTACACAGTGTACTGAAACTTCTGGCCCACTGATTGGTGCAGTTTGGCCCTACTGAAGTGTACTACAGCTCAGTGAATCTGATTTTTGTTCTGACTGCAACCCGTTCAACGTGTAATCCAGTCCAAACTGTTCCTGAAGTGTCTGCTGGTTTCTAATCCATGATTCTTTACACACAGTTGGAACGATTTGGTAAAAATTCTGATTTTCACACACATCTGTTTGTGCTTTGAATGATTGAAATGGTCTGTGAGTACAAAAGCAGCATAAAAGTATCTAGAGGAACACAGAGTGTCTCAAACTGGTCCCTTGATAGTAAACTGAGTGTCCCACTGCCAGTATCACTTCACTGCACTGGAAATTCTGCTCCCCAGAAAATTCCCAGATTGCACTGTAAAAGACAGCAAGCATCTCTGTTCACTATGTTCACTGACTGGAAGTGACATCACTCTTCCACTTCACTACACAGTCAACAGAGCCACAGTTATTGCACAGTGAACACAGATGTGACAAATGAAATTACACAAGGGGAAGTGTGATTTAGGTGAGACAGCAATACTAATTGCTGCCAATGCTTTCTGCCTGCACAAGACGAATTATTGTCTATTTTTATTTTATGAGCTGTGTCTCTGTAGGTGGTGACAAAAGTCCCCCTGTAATATACTATAATGTGACTAATGATATGAATCATATTGTAAAATGAATTTGCACATGGATGGTAACAGGTATAAACTGTTTGTTCATGCATGAACTAGAGCACCAAATGTGATGTACAAAGTCCTGCACAACCAGAACATCCATACTTATAGATGTTATCTCCTGTAATATTACCACAGTAACACCATGGATTAGCTACTAACTGCAATCAAACATAAAAGATATAGCCTACAGACATGATTTGATTTGAGCTTTTTAAGATGTTAATATGTCAGTGCAGTATATAGTAGATCAGCAGGAACAGGAACATGGGTGCAGTGCAAGAAACAGCTACAAACTACAAACACACTTTTTAACTTGAAATAGTTTCTGTCAGTATAAACCTGTAGAATTATCATTTCTCTCTGTGTAGTCAGATAAACTAAATAGTGCTCGCACAGGGAGAGAATGGATTAAGTGGAATGGAGAGATTGAGTGAACAAATGAAACAGTAACAGTAGTAAATCTGGTAACACCGATAGCGTGTGCAGACCACAGTGAAGCAACCTGGCTCTAAGCCTTCTGTTTATGTGTGTGTGTGTGTGTGTGTGTGTGTGTGTGTGTGTGTGTGTGTGTGTGTGTGTGTGTGTGTGTGTGTGTGTGTATGCGTATGCATTTGTGTTACACAGGATGTTAAAAAGTGAACTCCTCCTCTGTTTTTCTCCTGCTCTCAGTGATGTAATAGTAATACAAAGCAGGACAAACTGTGTCACAAACATTCAGCATTACACAGTAAACAGTTATGTTATAATTAATATCATGCTGTGACAATATGTGTCATGTGTTTAACACATTACCATAAATGTATCCTGACAGTGGATCCTCTCAGTGTTATTTTTTTCAAAATAAAACTTTAACAGAAATACAGAAATAGCTTCATCTCTCTTATTTCATCAGATGTGCAGGAGGAGCATGCTCATAAGGACTGAACTCTTTGTGGTCATGTACAAGTGTTAGCAACATGCAAGCCTTAGGGGTGTTAACAGCCAAGACTGTGCTTTTTGGCTGAAGCATAGTGGCTTCAGAAATTACTAGAATACAACTTTTCAGTTTTTGTGTTGTAGAGGCTAATCAAGGTTCGTAGGTGTAGCAAGAGACCTGAAATCAATCTACTCAATGTGTAAAATACTGACTGTGTGTTAAAACCATACATCTAAGGTCAAACCCTGAGGTGTCTTACACATGCGCTTAATGTACCCTTTCACATAGGCATGATACACAAGGTTTAACCTTCTCTGAAATCTCTCATTTTACAAAAGTATTTTAATACTTAATAAGTATTTTATTATTAAGTCATTAAAAATGCAGGAGATGCAGTTTGAAAGATATTAAACACTGTAAGGTTGTGGCAGAGGGTAGTGCTGCATTGTCGTGTTAAATATACATGTGTGTCACCTAAAATGATACGTCATGGCAACAATCAACGTTGTTAATGTGTTGGTGGTCTGTAGAGGTTATGTCACTGGCGTTTTAGTGGTTAGAGGAAAAAATATACAGATGGACTTAATCCCTATGTGGCATATGGCCACTGTATATATGTGCACACTCTCTAAACATCTCTAAATACACTGGGCATCACAACCTCTGTGTTTGTGCTGACCCTCACTCTGCATGGATAGAAGTTTTTTTTATTATTATTGGATGGAAGTTGCATCAGGAAAAAAAATATTACTGCATGCTTGGATTTCACCAAACAGCTTTTTAAAGAACTCTTGGGAGCATGAAGAACATGACATACACAGCGAGGATGTAGGTGAAGTGTTGGATCGAGTTTAACATGAGAGATTTATTCTGCTTTCGAGGCTCACAGTAGCTGTAGTCTGAGCTCCAGAGCTTGCTTATCGTAGCTTTAAGAGCCTGACAGTGGGATCATCCACCTGGACACATGTAGGGATTACAGCCACATCCTAGAATGACCTCAGTGGGTTACGAAATACACACAAAGCATAAAGAGTATTTAGGTCTTATCATATTATCAGTATTATTATGTTAAAATACAGTCAGGTGAACACCTAAAATAATGCTAACGTAGTGCAAGTTTGTTTACTACTGTGGTGTTCAGTAGCTTATATCACCACTTTGTGGAGTGAACCTTAACATCTCCACAAGTACATAAGAGGATACAATGATTATGTTCACTAGCTCTGGGCTAGGCCAGGCATAGTCGTGTGTACTTCTGTAAACCTTGTCAAATTAATTGAAGTATTAAACATAAACGTAACAAAAACTAAACGTACAATGACTACAGTGTTATTCTGGTTGTGTTTTGGCACACACAGCACCTGGTTAATCTTAGAGAAAGAAACACAGCATGTTTATTTACCTTGAACCAAAGCCTCAGTTCTTCCATAACCTTAATCCAAGTGCTTGTTGCCTAAACCACAAAACCAGGACTCTTGAGGGAAACCCGGGTCTCTAACGTGACAGTCCTGTGCCTGTGCTTTGTTTGCTCACAATTCATGCCAACAGATTGCAACTTTTTGTTTCATTTTTTAAAGAATACTTTGCCTCTGAACATAATCCAAACATAATTATGCTTATTTTCAAAGACATTTGCTGCAGCAGTTTGATTGTACAGAAACATATCGTTTTTTTGCAGACAGGGTTGGTTGATATGATGAGGTTATGTTGCTGGGCTTTTCTATTTGCTAGAGAACAGGAATGAGTAGATGAATAGACAGATGGTGAAAAGAGAATGGTCTTAATCCTAATGTGACATATGACCCTGTATACAGTATATACACATCTCTCTGTGCCCTCTACTATCTACAGCTCTCATTATACACTACGTATCACATAGTGCGGGATTTTTCCTCCACTATTTATATGACTTTGTTTCTACGATATCATAGGTCACTACACTTTCAGGTTTATTTAAGGTCCAAATGATTACCAAAAAAACCCCGCCACAGACACCCACAAATGAATAACACAAAAAGTATACAAATCCACAACTCCACCTTGATATTTTTCCTACTTTTATGTACAATTGAGACTCAAAAGAAATTACACAGGGAAGAACAGGTTGACACATTCACAAAGCCGGCTCAGTGTAAAACACACAAATACGGTCATGAAACATTTATATGGGTCCAATAAATAATACAAGTAAAATGAAAGAAATATTGATGTTCTCAAATGTGTCATGGCAGTTCTTACTTTGCAGGCACACACACACACACACACACACACACACAGAGAAGCACAGACACACACACAGGCACACACACACACACACAGACACACACACACACACACACACAGAAGCACAGACACACACACAGGCACACACACAGACACACACACACACACACACAGACACACACACACACACACACACACACACGCAATTGTTGTTCTACAGTCGTGAGGACAATCACTGACAAAATACATTCCCTTGCCCCCTTCCCATTTTAACCCCAGGCTAGACCTAATTACAACCTGTAATTAACACTCGCCCTCTGACCAAAACGCCCTCACAACAATGGTATTGAACTACATTTTAAAGACACAAACACACACACTGCATAAATGGCACTTCCGCCAGAACGACTCCAACAACTCCCAGTGGTGCAGAAAGCACTTAGACCTTTTCACTTGAACAATCCATTCATCTTTAGAGGAGGTGTGACTGCTCTCAATCAATTCTGCTCTGCTAATAATGCAGGAGACACTGGCAGAAAGTGAAATGGTGTTACAGTGCACTAAAGCATCACAAATGTGTTCCATCATTACTGACTCCTTCCATCCATCCATCCATCCATCCAAAGTATTACGTTTAGTGACTAGGGAAATAAGAGACCCATATCACTACTGTAAATTCCTGACCTTGCACTTTGAATCGATGACAAACCTGGTTAAATGACAGCTGCTTTTAATTCACCAATTCAAGTCCACAGTTTGGTTTAGACCTCGATTTTTCTTCTCTAAATACTCAGATATTCCTTACAGTCCGTGAACACACGGCTCAAACTATGCCTTCTGAATATACACAGTGTTACTTAATGTAAAGCCTGTGCAGCAAGGCAAGTAAGACAAGAGATGTCTGATCTTTTTGTATGGACTTTGTGGGCATCAGGGGAGTGGCTATGTTATGTCAGCACCAGAGTTTCAGTAGGTTGGGCAGTGGTGTTGGTGCCTTCCGATACCAGGACAAAAGACGTTAGATGTTTAAGTTGCAGTTTCATCCTCTGTTTCACCTCAGCCCTAAAACTGAACAGAAGTTTCCACTCTTGTTTTTCCTATCATATGCCCCCAGTCGAGGGCACTCTTAACAGGGTGGGACAGCTCTGCAGCTCTCCTAAATCCTGGAGGAGATGGAGTGACCTTCACACGTTAAGAAAGTTGATCAAATACTTTGTCTCCTGTGCCTACAAGATGGACCAAATGTGGGTCATGGCTAGATGGCTACACTATTATTCATCTTTATTTATCTCCTTTTTGATTCTTGGAACATACAATGCAGCCCATCCCGGGACTGGTGCATGCATGTATGTATAACTAATATAAATGTACAAAGCAGCTTGTGTGCAGCCCTGACTTAGTGTCACTTTAAAGTATTTGCTGTCAGAGTCACTAAATGTCTTCACTGCACATCTGCTATTCATGTTGCTGCTTGTCTGTCTCTTCTGATTTCTATCTCCGCCTGCCTCCCACTGTCATTACCTCCACTTGTCAGTGCGACTTCCTCTCTGATCAACCTTTGAAGCGTTTCTTTCTTCCTCTTGAAAATCATCTAGCACTCACAGGTAGATGATAGCAATATACATAATTACTTATTAGATATATTTATTTCAGACATATTCCTACTGGTTTTAACATAAATAGTCCAGCAGTGTAATGTGTCAGGGGGTCATGTGCATTTTAAAAGCCCACCCAACTTCAAGCAGTACATAGGGACTTAAGTGCTCCCTAACTATACATTCAAACTAAATTACACATGTTGCTCCAACAGATGATGGTATGGGTGGTGATGTCTGACCAGATATGCATGAAAGCACCCTGTCCCTGATCACAACACAGAATCTCCTGCCCTGTAAACGATCATCCTGTCAAGGACAAACCTGAAACAAGCCGCATATTGTAGAAAGTCTTGTAATATACTTTTCTCCATGATGGATGTAACATTGCCATGTCTGCTGTGTTTCACCAGAAGTCAGTTTTTTCGTTTTGGTACATGTATTACATGTAGGATATAGTAACATATAATAACACAACAAGTGATGCTGGAGCTTCTGCACTAAATATAAACACAGTAAGTACACAGAGGTGAGTAGTAATGAGTTACATTTACTTAAGGAACTTTTTGAAAAAGTTGTAGTAGTTTTACTGCACCATAATTTTACTTTTACTTGAGTAGATTTCTAAAGAAGAAATGCAACTCTCACTCTGCTACATTGGACAACAGGCCACTTGTTACTTTTTTATTACCATTTATTCTACCAGAGAGATGTCATCTAGAGAACAAGAGAACTAATTAAAACCATAGGATCGTATATAAATCATAACAAGTTAAATATGAGCAGAGTTTTGTCTGTGTTAACATCTTGTTTTTATCTCCTTCATCCCTTGTTTACTTTTTAGTGTCAAGTTCTGTCCTTTCAAAATAAAACTTCAGTTTTAATAGGAAATTAGAAAATAAAAGCGATCACCTAAATCTTTATAAGAAAAAACCTTAAACAAGTTACATATTGTTCATACAGGGTATTAATGTCATTTACACTACTTTTTTTTTTTTTTACAAAATAATAGTGAGTTTTTCTGTATTGTTATAAATGTTCTAGTGATCTCACTGTCAAAGCAGAGCTTGTTAAATGTTTGTATGAATTCAGATCAGACATTAAAACCTAGTCAACACATGTCAAATTACATTATAATCAATATTTCACAATAATTAATAAGATTTGAAAAATTATGTTTCTTGTGCCTTAATGTTATTTTGTATACAAGTTTTTACCATTTTTTTATTATCCAGAAATGCTGGATTGCACATTATATTATATTTTGGTCTGATTTAAAAATAAAAATAAAAATTTAATTAGACATTGCGATCAAACAGTTACTCACTACTTGAGTAGTCTTTTATCAAGTACTTTGTTACTTTTACTTGAGTAATTTTGTGGATGACTACTTTTTTCTTCTACTTGAGTAATATTATTGTGAAGTAACGCCACTCTTACTTGAGTACAATTTTTGGCTACGCTACCCACCTCTGCTTGTACTTGACTAAACATGCTTTTTTAATGATACAAGGTTTATATATAGTGTTTCTTTATTACTTACCATGGTGGTTTCAGCAATGGAGCCAAAGCTGTTGATGAAAATATTACAGGAAACATTGACTGGAGGACCTGCAGAGCAACAAACACAATGATCAGATGGATATAATGTAAATATTGTAATATATATTTAAAAGAAAAACTACACTGTTTTGTTACTTTCTGTTTTGCTTTTAAAAAGAAAATATCTTTTCTTAAAGAGGAGTTTCTCATTAGAATTCATTACACAATTGTGTAGACAGGCTTTCAGATTAAATCGGTACATACAAAACCTTTTGAGGAGGTTTTAGAGAAACACAGGAGACGACACCGTGTTCTACTTTTAAAGAGAGTAACTTCATGTGACACCAACGGGACAACCTCCACTAAATAAAGTTAGATGACCTGGACTCCTTAGGAAGCCTGTTCTTCAGGTCATCCAGTGGCCTTGTTCGTGGAAACAATGTGTTCTGTACATATCTATGATGGCTGTAAACACCCTTCCAGTAAGTGGTCCTTGGTGGACCCCTGATGTCGACGGGAAGTAGTCAATATTAGCTGGAATATAATATTAGTTTCTGCAGAAGATGGACCTTAACACAGTGACAGTTAGGGAAAATCCTTATTCAAGGTGAACGTAGTGTGTGAGTTCAGAGACAGAAGCAGGTGACACAGCTGCAGGTATTTGATCACTTATTTAATAATTTATCAAATGATATATCCAGTCTATTTCACGTTCTGGTCTGTAAACAATACGAGAAATCAGGGTCTTCTTGCTTTCACAGCGTCAGATACTGATGCTGCCCGCTTGGTAACTCCTTTGGTTTCTATGTAGCACTTTACATAACACAGTGGTAATTAAAGGTGCTTCACATAGCATGACAGCAAAAAAGATAAAATTTGTAAAATCAAATCAACTCAAATTAAGATCGCAAAATGCCAAAGTCACAGTGGGCTTTACAATCTGCTCCACAACAGCACCCTCTGTCCTTACACCCTCAAATCAGATAAGGAACCAACCACCTCTAGCAAAGTACCTTTGGTTCCAGTATGAGGTGCATGGCAAAGGACATGACAAAGTATCTCTATCTGACAGTGTGTGAATGAGACTAGACTGGATAAATAAACACTACACAGTGATGTCTGTGTATTGTACTGTATAACACATTAAGGTCCACATTAAGTCATCATTTCCTCCAGGAACATGTTGACATTTTTCTTGTCAAGGGTAAAATGGTGACTTGGTGGATGAGTTTAACACTAAATGTAGTTGTAAATGTGTAAAAACACCTTTTTTGAAGCTGTGTTAATCAAAGATACCGAGGTGATGACTGTGGCTTACCTTTAAAGTTTGGCCTTATCCTGGCATCATATCCAGATGTCCTCCCCATCAGTTTGTCCAGAAAATCAGAGGGAGACATCGGGGGCTGCCGTGTTCTCGCAGTATTGTCCACCTCCTTACACTGGCCCACACTGTCAAAGGATCCGAACATAGAAAAGAATGATCTGCAGTATCACAGCAGGATGTGTGTGTTTTGCTACACTTCTTGTCCACTGATGGAAGGCCCGATGGTGACTCAAGTTGCTGACTGTTTATGAGTTATGAGGTATGACAGCTCGGACGTTTGCTATTCAAAACACCTGGGACCTGATTCACAAACACCCTGAGGATAAACCTGAGGTTAGAGAGAGAGAGAGAGATAGAGAGAGAGAAAATCTAAAAGTTCAAACCAAAGAGTTGAATCATTTAGTTTCTTGGGAAACTCTGAATTGATTCTTTCAGACAGTCACTCTTGACTCAGTTAAACCATCAGTCACAACGACAAAATTCTAATTCAGTCAAAGGAGTTATGTCACAAAGCTCTGAGCCCTAGTTTTTGACAACATGCAAATATGCTAATTTTGTCACTAGAACCTTGGGATAACAATTAATCAGGGGTGTTTAGTTTGTCATGTTGGTAATCATAGCAGAAAGGACGAGGTCTGGGATAATACTGGTCCCATGTGAATCTGAATTATTCATTAATCTGGACTTGAAAAATATTTTAGGGGTTCCCATAAAATATTCAGTGCTAATAAATATGCAATATTCCATGAATTTTCAATATTGTCAAATGGCAACTCCAGCACAAGACCACAATATCCACATCAACCAGAGTGGTCTGGTTTCTGACACAGCTCATTTGTTTAATTATTGTGTATTTATCTGACAGCACAGCAACAGTTGCACTTGTGGCGTGTCTTTATCATTAAAGCTGCGCAGTGTGGTCTGTCAGCCCCTCCCTGTAGAGTGTGGCTGTATATCAGACTCTTTCATGTTCGTTCATATTTTAGTATCTCCGCTGCTTCGTCAGTCAGGCTTTGTTATCATAAATTATCACCATGTTAGTTACATTATAGTCAGTATCATTAAATTAACACTGTCATTTTGTACAGACGTGTGCGTGTGCCTCTGCAGGGGTGGATGGATAGTAGCTTCTAAATGCCAAGGTAAAGCTTGATGATCCTGAAACATACACACACACACACACACACACACACACACACACACACACACACACACACACACACACACACACAGACACACACACA
>JAUYWH010000001.1:23820784-23859876 GCA_034779795.1 Ctenopoma multispine
TAAGGGAATCATAGGTTCAACAGAGCTATGACTCTTTGTCAGCCTGGCTACAGTGCTGAAAAGAAACCTGGGGTTGTATATATGGTATATGGTCTGAGCACTGACAGGCTGACCCCCCACCCCTTTAACTTCTGCAGCAATGCTGACAGCACTTGTCTATTTTCAAGAGACAACCTCTGGATATGACGCTGAGCACCTGCACTCAACTTCTTTGGTCGACCATGGCGAGACCATGTTAAACCTAGACCTGTTAAACTGCTGTATGGTTTTGGCCACCGTGCTGCAGCTCAGTTTTAGAGTGTTAGCTATCTTCTTATAGCCTAGGCCATCTTTTTGTAGAACAACAATTCTTTATTTCAGATCCTCAGAGAGTTCTTTGCCATGAGGCGCCATGTTAAAATTCCACTGACCAGTATGAAGGAGTGTGAGAGCGATAACACCAGATTTTACACAACTGTTCCCCATTCATACCTAAGACCTTGTAACACTAAAGAGTGGGGATGGAAAATGGCTAATTGGGCACAAAGTGGAGATTTTTCACAGGGGTGTACTCACTTTTGTTGCCAGTGGTTTAGACATTATTGGCTGTGTTTTTAGTTATTATGAGGGAACAGCAAATTTACACTGTTATACGAGCTGTAGACTGACGACTTTTCTTTGTATCAAAGTGTCATATCTTCAGTGTTGTCCCATTAAAGATATAATAAAATATTTACAAAAATGTGAGGAGTGTACTCACTTTTATGACTTACTGTATATAAGTTTGGGCAGCTTTTTTACCTAATCAGAATCTGAAATAATTTATTAATCCCTGAGGAAATAATGAGGTATGAGTTGCTCTGTGACAGTAAGAAAGTTAAGTTAAGAAGAAATACCAGAAAAAAAAAAAATTACCAATTACACTATACTTACCAACAATACCATATTGTTTTATAATATGACATAAGTTACAGTAGGCTGTATATGTAATCAGCCTGTGAAGTATTGCAGAGTGTAATAATTGTCGCTTCAGATTGAGGAGTTGTACAGCGAGATGGCGACAGGGAGGAAATTTCCGAAAATGTCGATCAGTGCTGCATTTCTGTGTTCTCAGTCTCTCACTGAATGTGCTCCTATGACTGGCAAACACATTGTGGAGTAGGTGAAAGATCCAGTATTGTTCTCATTTCGGACATTTGCCTCTCAGACATCACCTTCAGAGAGGTCAGCTCCGAACAACCAATTTATTGAATTAGCAATAAATCAGTAATAAATTAAATCATAATTTAAAAACTGCATTATGTTTTTAGTTGGGTTACCATTGTGTAATATTACAATTTGTTTTAAGTCAGGAAGGGGACAAATAGTTTTTCACAACTCAGTTTTTCTCTATATTTTAAATCTCTGCAACACTTTGGTGCAGGAAGTTGTATTATATTTAATGTGTATGGATCATTTCAGATTGTCTGCTGGTTTGTCTGTCAGAGTGGTATATGTGGTATATAAAGCACAGGTTGCCAGGCGACTGCAATCACAGGACATACAACTCAGTAATGCGATTGAGGTGTCAATCCTATATTTACCTGCTGGTGTCATGCATGTTGGTACTTCCAGACACATTCCATCTCTGTCTGTCAGTACAACATTTAAGACATAGTGAAGACAAAAGAATGAAGTACAGTTTCGGCCACTAGGACACTAAAACTTTGCAGATGAAAGTAGTGAACAGAACACTTTATTTTAAACAAAACGAGTAGTACAATCTGCTTTTGAAAAGAAGGCCTAAAGATGCATTATAAGACCTGTCATGATCTGTGTCGCTTGGTCGTCTGTGTTTTGTTCTTTGATCACACCTCGCTCCCGGGCTCACACTCACCCAGATTATTCCCAGCTGTCAATCACTCTGATCACCCCCGGCTGTCTTCACTCATATCGTTAGTCTCGTCTCCTTTATAGTCCTGCTCCCTCAGTCACTTGGTGTTGGGTTATCTGCAATGTCCACCCGCAGCTTCTGCTGTTACCGCCTGCGTGTCCTGCACTTTGCTTTTGTGTTCTGCCGTTGAGTTCATCTCGCCATTATATCCTGTGTCTCCAGCCCTGTTTCTGTGTGCGCCCGTTCTATGTCGATTCTGTTGTGGAATGGTCGCCGTCGTTATGTATTTTTCTATAGTGCTTACATGTTGTTGTCAAGCTGCCCTGTTCTGTTTGTTCTTTACTTTACTTGGCAGACGCTTTTATCCAAAGCGACTCACAAAGGGGAGGCACAAGCAACTACCATTCAGATTATGTAAATTCTAAGTTACTACAAACTAAGAGCCCTGATAAGGCCTATAGATAGATAGGTGTGTGTGTGTGTGTGTGTGTGTGTGTGTGTGTGTGTGTGTGTGTGTGTGTGTGTGAGTTTTCAAATGTTTTTAAAGGTGGTGACAGTCTTGGCTAGTCGAATGGAGCAGGGCAAGTCATTCCAGCAGCCAGGGACAACAAGGGGGAATAGACTTCTCTGGTCTGGTCTTGTTTTCCTGCTGTACTTACCCATTGCATCCCGTTAGTTATCATCACCTGTGTTCTGAGGCCTTCTATGTGGTTTGTTGCCTGTAGTTCCTATGCTCTTTGGTTCCCTGTCCCTGTGTCGCTTCCCGACATAGCCTGTCTCTAGTCACCTGCCTTTGTTCTCCTGAGTAAGTCTACTTGAATTGTGTCTGTTTTTCTCCCTCTCCTGCAGCTGCGTTATGGTTAATCCGGTCTTTTCATTGTCTCTTACTCTGGCTTAGTTTTACTTCTAGTTTGGTTTTAAATTTTGCTTCCTATTCCTACTTTGCCAGCTTTCTTCTTAGTCTTTGTGATTTAGCCTCCATACTCCTTTATTAGTTAGACAATATTGTTATTGTTGTTAGTACTGGACATAGTATTTCCCTCTGCTTTTACTCCTTAGTGGAGTAATATTGTGTTTAGTCTGCACGTCCGTTTGATACCCTGTTGTTGAGGCTTTGTTATTAAACTCCTTTTAAAATCCTGGTTTTGGTGGTTAGAGTGCCCTATTGGGTCCATCCTAGACCAAACTGTGACAAGACCAAAGCAGAGAGTCACTCAGAGATGTCACACACTGCACTAATGACACCCCCCACAAACACCTATGACGTTTGTACAAGGGAAAGGAGTCACATTACAAAAGCAATTCTGATGTACAAATGCTGTTTCTCAGGAATGAAATTTTATTTGATGCTCAAAACTGTCAAATGTAATGTATTAAAAAAAAATAAAAAAGAGCAATGATCGTTTTCACAGATCTCACTGTGGACAGGCTTTATCGGTCTATTAAGAAGAAATAGTTCTGTTATGAGCTATTTACAAGGATTCATAAAGTTAAGAAGGCAGCATATTTATGTTATTTTCAAACTCATTTACACACAAAATATGCTTCACTAGAACGTAACTTAGTTATTCACCAGTGGCTCATTGTTTTAGGGCTTCTGTGTCTGACAGTGCAGCTAGAAATGTGTCGTCAGCTGGTGCACTGACATAACCAAAATCTCCAAGCGCTGCTCCCCAGATTTGGAATATGTGATCATCCGCTGCAGGCTCTGTCGCTGTTACCTCAAACACAGGCCATTCTGCCCGGCCAGACTCAAAACTGCATAATGTATTACTGCATAATGTACCACAGTTGTAGGGTATTTCTCATGGGAGATTTCATACGCAAACAGAAAGACTGGCCTAACCCAAGCACAAACAGCTGATCACCTTCTCAGTGAGGTGACAGAGATCGGGAATGATGGGGCTTTGAAGCAAAGACATAAAAACATCAGACATTTGTAGTCTTTTTTTATTCCCTGCATGCCCTCTTGGGATTTCAGATCACGGCATGATCATGGTGATTCCAGCCAACCGGAAGGCAGCCACACGTCACTATAATGAGGGGGCCTTAAGTTCTTTCCTGCTGTGCAATGTTGTGATTTATTTCATCTCATGTGAAGAGAGACTGTCGCCATTTGTGGACACACAGCAAAATAAAAGCCAAGCACTGCATCCAGTGTTTTTATCCTCACTTAAAGATACACATACTGATTTGGTAAGTGGCCTTTAGTCCTGATGAGACCAGTCAAGTGTGGACACTTGACCCTACAGTGAGTTGAAAACAATTCTGTCTTTTTGGATTTCCTTTGTGTAAATGTGTGGCCTTTCTACTCTATTTGTAGCTGTAGTACTTGTTCAGGCTAATTAACTGCCAGATTACAACATACATCGGAAACACTACATTTCCCAGATACCCCCGGGGAATTTTTTTGGCACTGTGGCTAGGACGACCCAGTGCCGTGACATGGACAGGGTCGACTACTGCCTTCAGCCAAATGTTCACTTAGTGTGGAGACCACCCCCTTTCACCACATACACACAGCAGGGCAGGGTACCACTTAACTGTGGTTTTCAGCCACGTTTCTTTCAGCACTAACAAGTGTTCTTTTGGTCATTCTGATATGCAACGGCAGACACACACAAGCTCAATCATACACACATACATTCCTAATCCTAGTCAGTATATTTGATTCAATGTAGTTTGTTTCTTTATTTTTGTAGGATGCATACATTCCGGTCACATCACAATGTGAATGTACTAGACATTTAACTATTGGGAGTGATAAAAATAAATAAAATATTAAAATATGATTTACAAAGAAAGTTGCACAAATGTTAAAATGTCTCTGTCCAAAGACAGATTTCAAATAATATAATTCAATATAATAGTACAGCAATATACAATACTGTACTAGATGTGAAGCAGCATTTCTAGGTTGGAGGTGAGAACAGAGAAACATTTGGGTAATGACTAAACACATTACACGTGTTTATTCTGTACTCATTCAGCATCAAGCCAGTTAACTGATGTCAATTATTATGACATTATAACAGGATACATGCAGATACATAAACACATGATCTCACCACAGTTTTTAAAATGGTTTAAAAGGGTTTTAACTAGGGAATCATTTACCTCGGCACTGTGAGATTACACCACCTGACCTCTGGTTTTGAACAGTACGTCTGTTATTGTGATATAGTGCTATCTGTTGATACTGTGCATCCTATTAACTGGGTTGTTGGATTGTGGAACTACTGAGAGCCAGCAGCTATGAAAAGTTGGATAAATACAAGCTGCATTATCTGAGTCTAGTGTGCTGAGGTCGGCCCCGGGATCAAATGTTTTGAACTAAACCCCTATGTTAATAAACGAGATAAAAGAATGTGGAGCCTCTCGTCCAGTTATTTTGAGGGTTGACTATCTTTCCTACTTTTTCTGACATCCTCCTTGGGCTAACACAAACCTTTAGGACATGTTACAGACAAGTATAAGGTTTTCTAAGGCTTCTGTCTCTATGAAAAAAAAGAAACACATTTTGTATTAAATCTATTTCTAGAACTCTGAAACAATGTTTCAGCACATGAAATATAAAAATTCATTATCGTTGTGATCAGACCGGAAAAGCTTAGAATGGCTTGTAACCGTGTAAAAAGACAGACACAAATACTAAAACTTTAATGAGACAGATCTTTGTTTGTGTGCACATGCATATTGGATTATGCAAGAAATGTATGGTAATTAAATAGCACTTCTCAATTCAATAAAACAGGATTTTCCACAAAACTTTTCAATTAGTATCACACAAATAGGGGTTTTTGAGGACTTTAAGATTAGTGAATTAAGTTTGAATTAATTATACTAGCAGGATGAATCATTCTGTTAACATTGAACACTGGTTTGAAAAAACATATTTAACTCAAAGCTACAGTATGTAACCTCCTTTTTCTAGTGGAAACATGTTCCGACATCTGTTGAGAAGACAACTGTATAGTTTTCTAGAGAAAATTGTAGATGTACTATAAAATAAGTGGTTATGTAAACTGTAGTCATGTTGCGCGTGTCACACATATACACACTAACATGCAGCTGCAGAATGCACACAGTGGCTTTATGCTCACTTTCTGTTGTAGATTCAGTTAGAAATGGATAACACTGCCCGCCCATTTGTTTAAACTGCTTAACTCATAATGACTAAATTAAATAATGTTCATTTTTTGTGTATTAAGAACTGAAACCTTTCATTGACGGGAGAATTCAGACCGTCTGCTGTGGTTCAAAACTGTTGACAGGTGCATCTAGTTTATGTTAATTATCCTTAAAAATCATCTAGAATGTGACAGGGGTCTTCATTATACGACTGCAGTGAGCCATACAGTGCCTATAAAAAGGATTCAGCAATGAAAAGTGAACCATGGCTGAATTAATTACATTTTTTGACAAAGATTAACAAAAAATTATCACGTCAAAGTAAAAGTATTCACCTCCTTTAACTTGCCTAAATCATCATTGGTGTAGACAATTGGAGCGATTTTATCCATTTACAGTTCTATCAACATAGTAACGTATGCCAAAAGTGAAGGGCTCTAATTATATTCTGAAACCACGGGCCGTATGTCGTACACTGCTGCAGAGCACTGTCATAGTAAGATATTGTAACATCTGTCACTCAAATGCAAGACGTGTAGACACAGAAACAATAGTAAGAAAAAGGAGAAACTAAGACTGAGTATTAAGCAGGATTGACAAACTGAAGGCAGATCCAGTCCAGCTCCCGTTGAACGACAGACTCTAAGCCTGTTAAAATTTGTCTTTGAATCCATCCATGACTCTCTAAGACGATTTACTGAGCCTTTGATCTTTTCAGCTGCTTTTAAAGGCCAAAGCTTGCTCACCCTTTTTTGAAAATGTTTTTAGAAAGCTCAAATTTAGAATACCTAAATGTGTAAAATTCAACACAGCAAACATTCCTACAAAGCTTGGTCCATTAGCACAGGATGTGTAGCTGAGGCAGAGAGGAAGGAGCAGATGTGACAGTGGATACGACAGAAAAGGGAATCATGTTGATATCAACAGACTGACCAAAGACAAAAGTGCATGGATGTAAAGATTCACATTATGTGAAGGTAGTTCTACTGAAACAGTAGTCCCCCTAACCCAAACACTGTTTGTCCCCAATAACTAATAACATTTTGTAGTCAGTCAGACGTCTTAAATTCTGATGTAAGTTTTAAATGAGTACTTATCGAGCATATGGATCAACAGGTTTAAATATAACACACCACATTATCACAGTGATTTATGGTGGTTTCTAATGCTTTCTTTTCTATTCACTTCTAAGTCTTTATGCTATTATTACTTCTACTATACAGTTCTGGATCAAAACAATGGAGTTGCAGTTCTTTCATAGCCATTTGCAACATGATTTGCAGTGAGTTACTCTTGCTCTTTAAATGTTTCCATTAGAACTTTGCTGTGATAGAATCTAGACTGCTAAAGCAGTGCGATGTCTTACTTCTATACCTGTAATACCATGCTGAATGATGACTGTCACAAATTCAATATAAAAATACAACACTGTGGAGAAAGGACAGTGCCCTGCTGCAGTGAGAGTTGAGAGGTGTGATAGTTGGTTAGGATACATGGGAATTGGAGAGTTGTTTAAAGGTGTGATTTTCTGAGCGAATAGCCTACCAAAATCATATTTCTGAAGTGCTGCAAAAATATTTGTCCATCTGACTTAATCAAAAGGAATTTATGGTATTCAGTGATACACTGAGGGTAGTGAGATGGATTCTTTGGAGTGTGTTCACAAGCTTGAATAGATGGAGCATATTAAACAGTAAATTGACTTAACATATATAGCACTTTTTCTTAGAAGCTTATCTGTGCCCAAAGCACTTCTCACACACACACACACACACACACACACACACACACACACACAGCAGCAGCTGGGATGGCCCGAACACTGGGAGCAACTTCGAGCACAATGTCTTGCCCAAGGACAACAATCCCTGTGATATTGTAATATCCCAGTGAGTCTCCTGTTATTCTCAAATTATCTACCTAAGCAGCCTCTTCAGATCAGAGGAGAAACAAAGACCACCCTGGAGTATAAATCTGGGTTTGCTTAGCCAACCTTTCTCAGAACTGTGACAATAAAGTGACAGTTGGCTGTTGGCCAATGTCAGCCTAGTATGTGTGGTGTGTCCCCTCTGTTGACACTTGTCTGACAACCACTGGTATTTTTTATCCAATTTAATATGCTGAATCAGCAGTAGACCCATCAGTGAGAGGCACCACTTTTGTTGGATCTTCGGCTTAGCCAAGCAGCACGCGAAAACAAAAATGGACTGTTTACAACTTCTTATCACACATATTCCTCATCAAAAGTAGCTCTAAACTGTTCTCTTTTTGAATGATGAATACAGAACACCACCACGTGCTGGTAAGGAAGTTATTTCTGAGGGTCGCTTTTTGGCAACGTGAGGCAATGCAGTAGTCAGTCTAAGTCGATACAAGACTTTTTATCCACAAGATGAGACTGAAATAATAATGTTGCACTATTAATAATAAATTATAGCCAATAATAATAATTGCACTATTTTCACATTGTTGCATCAGTGAGGAAATTATCTGACAATCACACCCAGTTGTTAATATAAAGCAAGCAGGATTTCAATTACTCCAGCAGAGTCTGTCTTCATTCTTCACTAAACCATTTCCTTCACTTTTTATGTGTACAAAGAAAAACACGATAAATACAGCCATGAGTGTCAAAAGTGGAAACCCTTATATCCACGTTTGTGAGATTTACCATCATTTGCAAATTTCCCACTTGTTGGACTAATAAAGGTTTATTTTAAATTATTTATCATTCAGAACAGCTTTTGCATTTAGACACAATCACTTGACATATGGTACAAATTACTTTCATTTGAGCACACCCTGGCCAGTACCTGCTGCAGGTTTTAAACATGTATATATGTAATAAACACTTGAATTTTTAGGCAGATATTTATTAAATTAAATTAAGTCAAGAAATCTGAACATAAAAAGCATCAACTTATGACACAACATGCTCAATAAAGACCTCAAGAGGAACTGCTTTGTATGTAATATCTTTAAGTTCACCAATAACACTAGATAAACACATGCATGACAAAATCAAACAGATAAACAGAGAAAGTATCGAGTGGATTGATTGGAATATTAACGGGGTAATTAACTAGGCTAGAGATACATTAACATACATATATAAATAATCACTATTCAAACATAAATTAAGAAATAAGTTAAAGTTATTTAAAATGTAAACAATTATGCAATAACTGACTAACTAATGTATTTTTTCTTTTATTTTAGTTTTCCTGTGTGTATTTAGCTGTGTCTTATTTTGACAGTCCGGGCTTCTAACCACTGGCCCCAGGTGCGTCCCAAATTTGTCAAAAAACATTTAGATATAAACAAATACATTTAACAATGTTTCAGATTTATTTGACACAACTTTGCTACACAAAGAAATAATAAACTACGTAAACCTATTTTACAAACAGCATCTAAAAAAATAACTCATTTTGAGTTCTGAACTGAGGCTGAGTTTAGCCTGATGTTGTCTATGAGTGCACATAAACGACTTTTTTTTTAGGTCCTCCATTTTTTTGTATCTATCTTAATACACAGGTAAACCGTGATGTAGTTCAACAGACAGAAGCCATGTCTTACCTGAGTAACTGTACTAGTTTCCAGGCGAGGAAAAAGCCCGCCACGGAGAGCGTCTTCCTCCTCATCTCCTCTCTCCGCAGACTCGGAAACCTCTGCTCTCCCTTCGCGCCTCTCGACGCTTTCAGCACCGCGAACAGCGTTCGTGCTCCAGCTGCGGTCAAACAACAGGCGGCGGGCAACTCACAAACATACTGTAGCAACAGGAAGACTCCCCCCCCCAAAAAAAAGAAACTCAGGGTGTTCGGTTAATTCCCATCACTGGCACAAAAGACATGATGGAGGCACCTCACAGAGTAAGTCAGTGAAACGAGGGGAAATAAAGGTTAACACACGGAAAAGCGGGCAGAGCACGCGACAGCTGTTCACACTGCTCTGGGCTCCTGCTGTGCCCTCGTGAAGCACGGGCGCAGAGAGACCCGCCTCCTCCACCCAACTCCGGATTGGCGTGATTGGCAGGCGGCGCAGCCTGTCGTCTCCAGCGTTGTTAATTTTTCCAGCTGAATCGCATCTCAAATGAGAAGCCCAGAGCCGGATCAAATGTAACACCCACCCATGCATTATTACGCTGTCTCCTCTCGTTGTGTCTGTATGGCCCTAAATAGCCCTTCATCCTACCATCCTCCTCGTTTTAATTCCTCCTCTTTGTCTCTGTTTTTCTCTCCATCTGTCTCTGCCATTCTGCTCTGCTGGGCAGAATCACGTAGAGGAGCATGTGGTCGTGATTCCTGGCTGTAAAGTAGCTATGATGACAGTTGGCCATATGTGGCTAAAGTATGCCCAGGTAGAGTTGCTGATTAAAGTTCAGATGTATGCTGCACCATGGGCACCCTGAGGCATGGACACATGGAGTGTTCATGCCTCAGGGTGCCGTGAGGTAATGAGTTTGTTATAAACAGATTCATCTTTTGTATATTTGAATTTGGGGAAATAATTACAGTGATCAATGAGCAGAAATGCAGGAAAACATGAATGTTCCACATGTGCCTCCTAACTAATGTTTCTGCAGAACTCAAACTTGTTCAGGCTTTTTTATTTGTATTTCTATCACACTTCTTATCTCTGACATTTATTTCATTCCTTCAGGAACCTTATACTTTTATACTTTTACTTAACAGGAAAAAAAACTTTGTTAGAGCTACGCAACAGACAGAATAAACTTTATTGTGATCCTATTTGACACAAACAAAATGTCAATGGTCAAAACATGGCAAAGAACATTTTCTAGGAATGAAAACCAAAGGTTAGTGTTACTATAGAGACATGGTGTGGAGCAAAAACAGCAGCTAGCATTTAACTATATATTCTGACAGCTGCTTCATCTACAATAACACTTACCTCAATATAAGTACCTCAAAATGGTTCTTTAGTGTACATAGTGTACTTAGCACCTCTGATGTGTTGATGTAGACATTTGTAAATAAAACCTGAATGCAAGTATAAGCAGCTCATTTAAAACCCATGTTTGAGGCCTGACCGGCCTCTGACATTGAGTGACACCTCGTCCTAACGCTGCCTTCATCTTAATCAGAGGTAACAGCACAGCAGCATTTTGGAAAGCTATGACTGTTTGGAACATGCAGAGCACACAGATGCAAAGGAGGGAAGTGGAGTCTATTGCTTGAGTGGTCTGATAACATTATTAACTAACAGCTGCTATGTTCTGTGAAGGAATCATTCTTAACAGATGAGACAAGAAAAAAAACTGCATAGAGTTCTACTGCGTTTCCAACACACTGGACAGTACTTCAGTAATGCTTTGTTATGCTACACTAACTTAATTATTGCGCAGTACAGCGAGTCCTTTTCATTGTGATTAACATTACATAAGTGAGATAGTGGTTATAGTTCATGTCAAAGTTTTGAGTAGTTTTTCTTTCTAGTACAGGTAAGATATCTGAGTGTGAAGCTGGTGATACAGTCTGTAAAAAGTGTACAGCCTGCTTCATATACCTCATGTCACTGTAGCAGCACTTCTCAGGGGAGCATTTCTACAAAGGTATCATAGCATTGAAAACACAGCTGCAGCTAAAAAACCCAGTTACTGCACTGATATAATTAATGCTGTTACCTGGAGCTGTTTACCCTGCTCCGACATGAAGAAACATCTGGTATCTATGAAGCGTTGTCAGTAAGCACAGTGAAGACACATTAAGCTACTTACTTGTCACAGCGTGCTACTGGAAAACCTGACTGCCTTAGTGTGAGAAACAGAACCATGAGGTCAGCAGTCAAATGTTATTTGTGTATGGCCTGAGAGCCTCCTCAGGTGCAGGTGCTGGCGCGACACTCTGAAGGAGCATTAGAGATGACTTCAATCTGCATCGCTGTCACTCGTGTCTCCATCACTCGGCCTCCTCTTACTAATGTGCAACATATGAATTAGACATTAGGTTCTGGCTATTACAGAAACTTTTAACTTTTCCTGTCGTCTGTTCCTGCAATCAAGCATTTATTGTCTACTGTTTTATTCACTCCCTCAGCTTCCACGAGTTCTATCCTGCTGTCACCCATGTACCCAAGTAGGCCACTTTCACCTGTATCAAAAATAACTATTTGTGTTCTTTGTTCTTCTACAGACAAACAAACAGAGAAACAAACTAACTTTGCTGCGAGTGAAACCCCAATAGTGCATACTGTTTATGAAAAAAAATCAGCAGGTAGATTAGATTGTACCATTGTCTAATTCAATTAGATTCTATTAGATCAGATAGATAATAGATTAGATTCTAACATTACTGAGGTATGTTAATTGGTGACAGGTGAAGCTCTCATGTTGGGTACAACATGAGCATCCACCAAAGGCCAAGGCTTTGCAAGCAAAGGTGGGTTGTGGTTCATCCCTTTGTGCCAAATTTATTCAAAAGAATATTTCTTAACACAAGATCACTAAGAGATTCAGAGAAATCTCAGTGCATAAAGGCAAAAGGTGGAAACCGCTGTTTAATGGGCATGACCTTCAAGCCCTCAGGCAGCACTGGGTGAGAACCCATCATTCTGCCCTGATGAATATATCCACACACGCTGTATGTGAGATTATTAATGGGAGAAGAAATTAGAGATGTTCCCTTTACATAGTTTATGGTGACATGAATATGTGGTTCACCACTTCAGTCTTCCTCTCAGGCTGGGGAGGTCCTGCAGTGTGTTGTATAGCGTGTTAGTGGTGACTCCTTAAGACCATCTAACAAGTCTTACTGGGCAATGTCTGGTGGTTCCCACAGTTCCTGCAACTTACAGTGATGTCAGGACCCATTTTTCACAACAGAGACACATTTCTACTTTGTTGCAGCAACTTAAAAACTTTCACCACTGAGGGTTAGTTGAAACAAAAAATCCTCTTGTTTGAAGTTCATATCTGCTTGTGCACGAAACAAATATATTTCACTGCACAATATTTGAGTTGCTAATCTTGCCTATAGCAACATCAAGATCAACAGTGAGCAAATTTTACAAATTGTACACTTAAAACATTTTATAGTCATGTGTATATCTATTAGAGACAAAGAGAGATGAATAAAATCATCATTATCATTAATGTGCTAGACTCTGATCTTTTTTGGGCATCAAGTGCCCTCAAGTTATCATGTCCTGCATATCTAAATATGGTTCTATTTTGGAGATGAACATGAAACCAATATGTAATTTATGTAGAATTTATAACATTTCATCAACTCATCCAGTCTCAGGTCACTTTTTATGAATAGTTACTCTTCACTTCTGGTTGCCCCCTCTGTTGATGGTGATACTGATGCCTTTTGATTCCAGGTTGTGAATCTCAGTGGGTGATTCTAGGATTTTTTAAATTGGGAGGCCAGAGGGGCTCAAGAACCAGTCAAGAGTGCACCTTGACAACTCAACACATTAACTCTACATCAACAATACACAAAATAGAATCTGATCTGATAATAAAGGTTTGAGGTGAATTCTACATTTCACAGATAAAAACATCAGATGCTTAACTTTAACTTAACAGAAAAATAGATGTCTGTTCCTTTTTGGTTGCCACTGTATCCAATTCCACTCAACAACCATACAGTAATGAATCTGATGGAAGATGCTCCTATGGAAACGTTTCCAATCACCCATGCTGACCAACTGTGGATGTCATATTACAAAAGATCCCAGTCTCGTCTTCTGTCCTTCTCAGCGCTCAGGTACACCATGGACTGAAACTTGTCAGATATATAAATTCACCAAGAACATTTTAGAACATTGCTTGGGGCTTGATAAAAGTCAAACTGGCGTGGGCATGTATGTCCCCATCCCCGCCCCCCAAGACCTCCTTCTTGTTCTCATAGTAAACATCCTGAAGGACATTCAGCATGGCAGCCAGCCTGTCCATCAAATTACAGCAAGCATTATGCCTCGCTTGCCCAACCAGTATCACTTTGCCTCTGAAGCGACTGAGACTGAACTCAGATCTTTGATTTAATCATTTGCTGTGAACATATGAGGCTCATGTGAAAACAAACTCCTCTTTACGTCTTTCATAAAAAGTGCCAACAAGATCACACAGCGGACAAATCTGGTTGGCAATTATGCTGCCACACCAGCAACAGTTCGAGCTGGAGTCATTTTGTTATCACGTTGTCTGTATGTTCGTCCCTTTCCTGTGAATGTAGTATGTAATATCTTACGAGTGCCTTCAGGGTTAGGATTCATTTCTTCAAACTTGGAACAAATGTCCACTTTCTGTCAAGGATGAACTGAGTACATTTTGGTGGTCAAAGATCAAAAGTCAAACTACACTGATACCATACGAAAGGATGCACTGCTGTCAACAGAGCTGGCCCAAGTCACCAAGTCATTAACAAACTAATCACCTGGTTAGGGTCCCTGTCACCACTGGGGGGCCCCCAAGAGCAATTACCTTTTTTTGCATGTGTCTCTCTCTCAGCTCAGAGCTCTGGTAATGTGTGCAACCAGGCATGCAGTTTGCAGTGTGCATCCAAAGTGCAGGTTGAAGGCCCAAACAATGTCCCAAAAAAAGACATGCTTAGGAGGTAGAGAAAAGGAAGAGGAAAAAGCAGGATGAGGAGAAAAAACGATAAGATAAAGATAAAAGTCCCTAAATTTCCTTGACATTTTGATCCAACTGGTTGAGTGTAGCCTATATCAGCAAATGAATTAATAACTAGAGATTTTTCTCTTTAATTGGTAGGTTAGATAACTCATTACTTAAGCTAAAGTTTCTTTGTTTGTTTAATACTGAGCTTTAACTTTGATTAATTATTGATTCTCAATACTACCGGTCACTTTTATTTAAAAGGTTTTTGGCATCAAAAACAACATTTGATAGCTTCATAGTTAGTTTGATAGATTGATCTTTAGTCAGTATCATCGACAATAATAGATGGGCCCAAAAATCTAATTTGGCTTAAGGCCACGTGGAGGCTTGGGTCGGCCCTGGTTGTCAACCACAGTGACCAACCACATGGAAAACAGACAAAATACAGCTAAATGGAGAATGAATTTTTGACTTAAGTCTCATTTCTACCAAAGGGGCTTTTCCTCCAGATTAGGAACTTTTTGTGGAACATATTTCTAACCCTTTGTGGATCTTTCCAATGGAAATGTGTCTTTACATTCATCCATTAGCTTGGAAGCATAAGCTAACACATTACCACAACTTGGTAATAATATCTATGTTGTGCGTGGAGCTTGTAGCTGTGCCTCCAACTGGCCAGAAACATTTAGTTTAAGTGTTGCACTGTAGCTTATCAATTATATCATGTTTGTAATGCTATATGTTTAGTTTAGTTTAGTTATTTTGTAATATTGATATATATATACTAATACATATGGTTTGAAATGTTCCTCTATAACAACCACATATTTGAAGAATATTTTTGATGGTACAGCTTTTATGTTTGGTCTTGATTCTCTTGCACTATTATTCTGTAATATTTAATCAGTGATTGTAACTAATGCATTATGCATTACTCTTTGCTCTGGCTTCTGTCTATGCCAACATGACAGGCTGGATTACAAATCAGTCTGAAAAGCTTTAGACTGAGGAAAAGTAGCAGGATATGGAAGAGTGTGAAAATGTCTAAGTGAATATATGAATTCTTATAGTTGTCAGTATTCCACCCATGGATGAGGCTTGTACCATTTAAAGTCCATATTTGAATTTCCTGATTCAGTTCTGAGAAAAAAGCAAACATTTGTGTTTCACAGAAGTCTCTGTTTGAGACTGGTGAAATCAAGTTTTTGCTTTCTTGTACCAGATAGCACACAGTCACTAATAAGACACCAGATGTCACCAGATGTCAGATACAGTAACTGTTATCATCTGTGGGTATCATGATGAAAGAGTCAGCCAGAAGAGAAAAAGCAATTGGGGAATGTTAGGCACACATACCCCAAACATCAGGAACTTCATGCTCGTGTGACCTTCCTTTGAGGGAGGGATGACACTCATTTAGGCCATTTTCCATCTGACAGTAAAATGCTGAACTAAGTGTGTGTGATTTGTCTCTCTCTCTCATCCTCTGAGCCCCATCCACTGCTGCTGGAGCTGAATATGCTGCCAGCACTTTATTAACACAGTTCATTTGTAATCATTAATTTTTTTGAACATGGATGTGGGCAAATGGTGAATTAACCTACTACTTACTACAGATTTAAAGGGAAAAAACAACATAAAGTGTCTCAGAAAGATGTTGGGCCACCACGTGCTGACAGAAAAGCCTTAACGTGCCTTCACATTGACTCTACGACTCTACTGAAGGGATGGAACACCATTCTTTCAAAAGATATTCCCTAATTTGGTGTTTTGCTGATGATAGTGAAGAGAGCTGTCTAACATCCACACTACGATTTGAACTAATGCACGTGCATCACAGTCATAAAATGGAAGCTGTCGACCACCAACCAGACAGGATTTGAACTGCACTCCATCTATACTGTACTTAATAGTATGTCATGTCCATCCAAAGATGTTCTGAATAACCATTATCATGTAATTTGTAGTCACAGCCCACTTAGACACCATCAGTTATTTAATACCATCTATGAATGCTTCAAGAAAAGAGCTTTCACATGAGAAGGGGAGGTATGGGCCTTTTAAAGGAGGTTACCATCACATGCCAAAATCTGTCAAAACCTGTTTCCCTCAATTGATAGGATAGAGGTTACACTTATTGTGTGTCATTATGCTTATTGAGAAGGATCTGCACTGTAGCACTGAAATAAAGTCTGCGCTGATCTTTCAGAGCTCAGAAAGCAAAACAAGTAAAAGAGCTTCTTAAAGTATCACTTATTCTGCTCACTCTCCTGCTATCAAGTCTGCTTTTAAGCAAAACTGACACGTTCTGCAATCAACACTGTGATTCAAGCCACTGCTGACTTGTCTGATAGAATTAGGGCCCAGTGTAATCAGCCTCCTCCCTAGAGACAGGAAGTGTTAACACTCATTTTACTGGTTAGAAACAGCTCTGGCACAGATGTGTTTCCAGTGGAATCCTATATGATGGGATGACTACATATGTTAGATAAAGGTCACCACCTAAACAAGAATGCCGTAAGGTGAAATGACTCCAATTATCCAGGTGCAGTACATTTTAATTATGCAAATTATCACATCTGTGCATCAAGATTTCCTGGCATGGAAAAAGTCAATCTGCCAGGAAGAATGTGGGATCATTATGTAGCACTTAATGAGAAGAGAATATTTCTGGTTCACGGACCACGTGACCCAGACTCAAAGTGTTCTCATTGGCTCAGTTTGATTGTGCAGATATCTGAAATAGACACGTTATGTATATGTTGTCTGTGGTTGCAGTATATTCTTGTCTGATAATATCATTGTGACACCAACATCTAGATAAAGATTTCATACATACAGTACATAGTCAGTGAAGAACAACTGGGCTGAAAGGAGAGTAAATACTAGATTTAGATTTGATGGGGGCCACAAACATGACTCCAGTTGAAAACATTTTGTAGCTTTGTTTTATGGTTAGCATACAAAAGCACCTGGAAGCACATTACTTGTGTATACTTGCAATCGGTGGGGCAGCTGCCTCCCTACCTTTGCCCCATGTAGATCCGCCGCTGTGACTGTAGCTCTTGGTGTTTAGTTTCCACATGTGCCTTTGGTTCTACTATTACCTACGTCTACCCATTGCTTATAGCAAGCTATCACCTGATTATTACTTTAGTTATTATCATGATATTATTGTATTATACTTTTATTATAACTGAAACATTACTCCCTATTAGCTTGGTATTACAGAGATATTAACCTAATATGACTGTTTGTGTAATCACAGTTTACTACTGCAGCATGAACAGTCTTGAAATCAAGTAGCTACCTCAGCCTTCAGGGCCTGTTAACACTTAACCCTAAGTATGAAGCTGTAAAACAGAGCGGAGCTGTCCTACCTGTCGGGACACATATCCTTGTGGAGACATTTACAGATTTACAGCCTGTACTGTGTAGCTCTGTAAATAAAAAGACTGTCAGTTGGAAAGGACAGGACCAGAATCTATGCACTTTAATTGACTGATTCACCTCATGGTGAATGGTCATGTCAATACCACAGGCTGTAGGAAATTTCCCAGGAGGAAAGGTTTGACAGTACACAGGCATGTCGGAGCACCTGTCCTTCACCTCCTCAACCAGAAATGTGAACAAATAATAATAATAATTATCATTTTTATTGATTCCTGTTTGTATTATAAAATGTGTATACACTACCACTCAAAGGTTTGGACACACATAGGAAAGACCATGTTTTACATGAATACATGCACGTAGTTTTCTAATGATCAGTTATCCCTTTAATTAAATGTAAATAATTAAATATATGTTTATGTAAATATTCTCTCTCTCTCTCTCTCTCTCTCTCTATATATATATATATATATATATATATATATACATATATATATATATATATGTATATATATATATACATTTACCAAGTTATAGATATAGATGGGATTCTGAAAAATAAACTTTGCCCTTCTTATATTTGCAATCATGACTGCACCTCTACGTGCAGTGTGTGTGTATTAGATAGGGATCATATTTCAAGATTGTGTCATTGTGGGCATGCCCCAACGCTGTAAAAAAAAAAAAGACAAAAAGGAAACCTCCGTCTACACACACCTTTCTCAGTCCAAAGATCAGTCCTTCAGTGATTCTGTTTCCCAGATGGAGTCTCAAACCAAAACAGGGCAAGTTTACCTCCAACCACACAAAGCTGGTAAAGTGAGTACACCTGTATTTTGATATATTCTGCTGTTTCTCCTATTTCCTCTATTGCTGTATTATTCCTTAGCCACAGACATGTTATGAGGTTGACCGTACCACCTTGTTTTCTCACATTGCTAAGAAAATGACTTAACTACAATTAAAACATGGTTATAACAACCTAATACAAATGCTGTCAAAATACTATGTTCCACAGTCAGCTAAGACTGATGATTTCCTGTCACATTATGTATGTCAGGTTAGATATACACTATACATCTTGACCCCAGATCAGATTGCACACAGCGCATAGCTAATGTTTGGTAGAAGAGTTTCTTGGTTTCTCTGTGTGTTGCTCAAATGAAAGGAATTCAAATCAGCAAGTTGAAACACAACTGTTTCCTCACTGCACATTCCTGTGCACCACTGGCAGACAGCACACACTCGTGTCAAACAGCAACAATGAACGTTTGACTGAATCACAGCCATCACACCTACAGTAAAACCTAAACTGGTACAGATATGTTTTTAACCTTTTAATGCATTGCATAAAACAATATAACTTTTACTTTGAGTAATAATATAAACTGTCATTAGTTATTAAATTAACTCATCATCCTGTAACAGCATTTTAATACTTACACACACAGGCATGCATTGCCTCTTTTATTCTGAAGAGCAGGTCAGAGGTGTGTAGAGTTTTTTTTACTGGTTTCTGACACCTCTCTGTAATTGTGTCTACCGATGACATAGCCAAGGTGTGTTTAGTATTTTCCTCTCTGTGTCATTTCTGGGAGGATTGAAACTGTGTGTCACATTCATTAGCATGAAGGGTTAGGTTTAGGGCAGTGTATGTTTGCAGCATGTACTGTTGCCACTGTTAGCCTAAGCTGTCATTTGTTCTTTCTAATCTCTCTATTTATTCTTAGAAATGGAAGCCAGTGTGGTTGTCTCTATTTCCTCCCAGCACCAGTGGAGTGGGTCGACTGGAGATCCAAGACATGAGAGGTACAGCAATCCTAAGATCTGCTTGTAACATTAAGAGTGTCTCAGAGGCAAAAAAAGATTGGACACTGTAAAATTACAACAAAATGCTACCATTTGCAAATCTAACAAACCAAAATGTATTCACAATAAAACAAATGTTTAAACTGAGAACATGCAGCAGTTCAAGCTACAGGTCAGTAATACGATAAAAGATATGGAGTATATGGATAATGACCTACTGAGCTACCAGCATGTGGAGCAGATACCTATAGTATCTATGATGATGGTAACAGCAGATGATCATTATTGACGTGCTAACATCTGATGTGGGTGGTTTTAATGGAGCACAGTGGGGCAGAATTGACAGCTGTCATTTTAATTTGAAAGCTAATAACTTCATCAGAGTGCCTGGATGTGTTTCCTGACATGAGATCAATAACATCACGTTCATTTGAGGGTAATCCATATGTTCACATCACTCTTGTCTCAGTATGTGTAACAGTTAGGGTCGTTTCAGCTTGGGTTTAAGATGACACGTTTAACAGAAAGAGTGTTAGAGCGTGTGGTGAGTTGCAGTAATTTGGTGTTGTGATGTTGTTCAGTTGTTCTAAAGTACTTGAGGAGATACAACTGAAAGTTAGCACAACTTAAATGTCAGCAGCCAACACTCATTTCACAGGACAGATTTGGAAATGCACGACTATGTCAGGTTTGATAGTTAAGCCAGAGTTGGACAGTGTGTAAAATTGACAGTTCCCCCTGGTTTGTCTGGCCTGTGGGGCTCCTTGTAGCCTGCTTGACTGAAGTTCATGACTCACTTTTTCTTCCATTTTCCATTTTCAGACTATAAAATCACTCTGTTGTTATGGGCCTCCATATACGTTGATCTTTTCTTTTTTCTTCTCAATTACTCAGAGCTCAGGATGTTTAAACTAGACTAAGATAAAAAAAAATCAGTCCACATGTCAGCGCAATAATGTTAGATAGACTATCCATCCATTATCTATCGCTTAATCCATTCCCCGCTTAATCCGATCCCTGGGTCGCGGGGGATCCCAGCTGTCTTCGGGCGAGAGGCGGGGTACAGCCCGGACAGATCGCCAGTCCATCGCAGGGCCGACAATACAGACATACAGGATACCCAGAGGAAACCCACGGAGAACCTGCAAACTCCACACAGAAAGGCACCCCGGGAATCGAACCCGGGTTCGACTAGCTGTGAGGCAACCGTGCTAACCACTACACCACCGTGCCGCCCTGTTAGATAGACTACTAGCTACAAAAATATTTTACGCTTTGTAGCTGACACCAATCGCCCAGTAGCAGGTTGAAATCAGTCTGAATTAACAATTACTAAGCTTCATCATTGAGACGTAACTCACACACATGCACACACAGTCCCCCCTCCTACTGAGAGTGTCTGTTCATTTGCTAATGTTACTCCTACCACATTATTGTCAACTACTGTCTTCCTCTTCCTCGCTGTGTCCCTCGGGCCCTGGCCCTCACGTACTCTTAATCTTCTCCATGCTCAGCCACCTCTCCTCCTTCCTACACGCAGGACGCCGGTTGTTGTTTTGCTTCTGAGGTGGAAGGACCTGCAGCACCTGCAAATCTGTGGTTTTTGCACATTTTACTGCATCTGCCTGCAGATTGTTTTACTTTTCCTCCCCTATCTTCTCTGCACCCCTCTTTGATTTAATGTATGCATATTGGCCTATTACCATCCAATAAAATGGAACGTTACCTAACTTTATGCACAGACTATGAGCTCAGCTCATTTCCCAGAGCCAGGGAATCACAGAGGACGGAGGGAGAGGATGAAGGGGAGGGGTGGGGGGAGCTTCACTGAGCTTCTGTGCTTTCTTCTGGCCTCTCTTTGTCTATTTGGCCCAGCAGCGTCTTGTACAAAAGCAAATGAGATCCCTTAGTAATACACTTTAAGCCACACAGAGCCACTCTGAAGCAGATCAAACTCATTTAAGTAATTTAACTATCCATGTGAAAAATCTATGCACTAAATATAAAATGACCTGTGCTGTAAAAAGCGTCAGTTGATGGCATAGATATGAAATTGTCTCCCTCTAGTGTTTGTGTTTGCTTATAACTCGATTAATTAAGATTCATTTTTTGCTTCAAAAAGATAGAGAGTATTATGACTTCTCAGTTTGCAGTTTAGAGTTGGATCACCTTCTAGGTCTGACTTAGCACAGACTGGTTATCTGGGGGTAAAGCCCAGCAGTACTAGTTCAACAAGTCCTTGCAGGCTGTTGAATTCCAGGCCTTACCAAAATGAACTAATGAGTTGGTTATAGGATGTATGAGAGAGTGATGTTAAGTCTGTCACCATCCTTCAAGCCAGTGTTATTGTTAAAAGGTATAAGTCCAAAGTCCAACAAGTGACTAAGTATGAAGGTGCAGGAATGTTTGCACTGTTGCAACATACACACACATCATTTGATCATTGACTTTGGCTCACAAAATAACATAATACATTTAGAGCAAAGATATAAGCTATAACTCTGTTCTCATGGGTTTGTAATTTAATCTGACAGGTCCCGTCTCTGTCTGTTTATCATATCTCCTCCAGGCAGTGGTGCAGGATGTGATCATGGCACAGTGGTCAGGAGACATCACCTGTCTCATGGCGACAGGAAGGTGAAGGTGGTCCGACTGTCTGAGCTGATCAGCGTCCTCCGACTCCCTCCAAACGCTGAGGCCTGTCCCATGGTCAGCCTGTCTGCATGGTTATAATATTTATATGAGTCAACAAAGCTTCAATTATTACTACAAATTACTATTGCTTTCTGCTCACAGGAGAACATGTCAGCATTTTGTGTGGAGACACATGAAAGAACCATGGTGTTTGCTGCTCTCAAAGATGAATGTGTGGATTGGGTGGAAAAACTGTGTCACAGCACATTTCAGGTGAGCAGGAAACAAATATTAGTGTCTTGATAATCACCCAAATAAGTACTTTAATAAATGTTCAAACAGCAGGTAGCAGTATATCAGTTTTTTCTCCTTTCATTGCTCTCTCTCAGAGAGGAGGTACCTCACGTTCTACCCAGCATCACGTGGAGGAAAACCAGATATACGCATCAGCAGATGAAGGTAAATCTGCTCATATGGTTTTATCTTCCCCTCCTGTTTCTTCTTTCTATATTTCATGATTTCTGCACCCCTTCAGGTAAGACAGGTGTGTAACTAACCAACCACTAACTGCCATCCTCCTCTAAGGAGCAATTTACAGCTTCAAACTGGGAGAGATATTTCTAGGTCAGAAATCAAACTCAAGCTAATTAGATTCAGTGGCTCTGAGCCAGCTCTGGTTTCATTACAGATACAGAAAACGATAAATAAAAGAAGGCCAGCAAAGAATCGAGGTCAGAAGCTCGGGGTGGGCTTTAAGAGTCTGTGAGGTGTAATTGCAGAGAATATTCTCATCCTCAGTTCCAGTCTCACAGTTCTGGGTTGCGATTCAGAAGACGGACTCAGCAACCCGGTGTGGTCTGCAGGGGTCCTACTGGCTGCAGGTTGGACTAGAGGCCCTGCAGCTGAAAGAACCACAGAGAAAGGACATTATTAGAGAATGGCCGTATGAACTGCTGAGACGATACGGAAAAGACGGGGTAAGGATTTCATCATCATAAAACTTCTGCTCATACGTTGACGAGGTCCATAAAGGGTAGGGATTACTACTGAAGTGTTGAGGTGGATTGCTTTGCATTCTAAGAATTGCTGTTTACATGAACATGGGCCTCTTTGTCTTTCCTTACCAGCTGACTTTAAGCATTGAAGCGGGTAGACGCTGCGACTCTGGCCCTGGAACATTCATCTTCGAGACACAGCAGGCAGAGAAAATCTTCTCCCTGATTCAGAGCACCATCAAACGGAAAACTCCAACTGTTGCTTCAGGCAATCAAAATCAAGAGGGGGAGAAGTTTACCAACAGGGCTCATTCCCCTCTCCCCAAAATACCCGACAGGACTAGTACGGATCCATTTCTGGAAAACAAAGTGAAGACACAGGTAAAGAAACATGCTTCTTCTGAAGATATTCAAGGAGATCTCATTTGTCAGTCAGAAAGTGGATCAGCGCATCCAGCTCCAATCACTCTGATGCCTCTACCATCAGTCCCCACACACAGCAGCCCTTTTGGAAGTCCTTGTAGCAACCCATTAGATGTGGTATACGCAAACCCAGCTGAGTGTATCAAATCTGTATCCAAACTGGAACGGACCACGGCTGTGTATGAAGATCCTGCAAGTGTTCTTCCACTTAAACCCCCCGCTTCAAGGGATGCTGTCACTCCCACTCCTAGCTCCTCTACTCCACATCCCTGCTTTAACATCGACCACCCAGATTCAGCTTACTCAGAGGTGTATGACAAAATCATTCCAGTCCAGAATAAACAAGTTGTTCTGAGCAAAGCAAAAGCAAAGTGTTTTGCAAAAGATGAACCCATTTATACTGAACCAGTGAATAAAAAGGAAGAGATGTCCCGTAGAAATGAAAACAAGTCTGACCCATTTGCCCACCTTTATGCTCAAGTCTGCAAGATGCTACCAACATCTAGTCCAGCAACTTCCTCCAGCACCACCCCTTCCTGCGCTGCACTCACTCTTACTGACAGTACAACCACAACAAAGGACACGGACCAGTCACTTGATGATGTCATCTATGAGAGCCTAGGCACCATTTAGTGACTTTTATACCAAAATCTATGCACAGACTGGCAGTCAGCTAGAAAATACTAGCACTTACAGAACAAGACCTCTGTAAAATGTATATGTATGAAAAGTATGTTTACTACTTCCGAAGAAAATTGGGTCTATTCACATGTCAGCAACTGGACAAACATTTTAAGGAGATGGCCAGTTCTATGTTGCAGCAGCATATGTCTGTTTTATGCTCACGTGTTGCACATTCCTTCAGTAATTTGTATTTAACCCCACAACCTGGGGTCAGATAGTTATCCAGGTTTATACTGCATGAAGTGGGAGAATTGGAAGAGTTTGGTTACAGTGTCATTCTGTTGAGTGACTTTTCACAATCAGATAAAGGTGTTTCCTTCAAAAAGGTCATAACATTACTACAGATATTCCTAGTTTTTGAGAAATTCTCATTCATGTTCATTCATTCATGTTTTCTAGTTCTCAGTAATGTAAGAACAAGACTGTACAGTATTTACAGTTAACTGTTCTAACTTCTTTTTCATCGTAAATCAAGAATTTAGATTTTACCACATAAAGTATCTGTAAGAGCAATGTTGTCATCACTACTGTGGATATTGCTGTATGACAATCTGAGATGTAACCATCATTTCAAACACATTTCAAAGACATTTATTCTAGTGTTAGAACTCTAAGTAAATAATAAATAAAGAAGTAAAGTATTAGTCCATTACCGGGTTTTCCTTATATAGATTCCTCTTGAACCTAGCGATGGATTTTTATTCTTCCTCCACAGTGATAGTCATAGAGAGAAATTAACCATAATTTACATTATGTAGTAAAACCTCTGTATTTACTCCAGTTAAAACTTCTCATGATTTTTCATCTTCATCTTCTCTGATGTAAAGGAGTTTTTCTTCACCAGGAAGAGAATTCTTCTGTCCACCATCACAGTTGTTGTTGAACCTTTAGTGTTCCTTTTCCTTTAAATTGGTAGTTTGGCCACACCTACTGATCTAGCTTTCTCTCTGATTCATTTGCTTTGTTTTTTGCACTTTTGGTACTTGTGGTTATGTAACAAATCCTAACATAATATGGCTGCCATCACTTGGATTTTCATTTTTATTATCACACCTGCATCTGTTTTGCAGGTGATCAGAAATGAATGCTACGCATACTTAAGTTTGTTATAGTTTTGTTTAACCTGTGGGGCAGCATCAGACAAACTCAGCAACAGCTTTGAATGACCACAAAATAAGAAACAAACTGCATCTACTGTTTTGTGCAAAGTTTGAAGTTCACGAGAAGCTTACGACTTATACCTTGCTAGACTGGCACCTGCTGGGTGGCAGCCCGTCACACCACAGCATTTGTTGACTATGTTCTTCCAACTCATGTTGTGTGCTTTTGGTGACTTTGTCAGGTTCCCATGCATACAGAAAACCTTTTAAACATGTCAACAACTAGCATGCTATTAGATACTAGCTATTAGTCCTGCAAAACACATGTCTGGTCCCAGGAGAGAGACCTGAAATCCATCAGGACCTGAGGAGACGGAGGTGTGGAGCAGGGGAGAGGTGCAGAGAAAACTTGTTGAGACGGTGTCTCCCCTGTTGAAGGGAAGAATCATCCACGTTGATCATAGGGATCATGGGAAGTGGCTGAAGAAACTCTGTCTTGACTCACTTGACTCTTGACTTTTGACTCAACTGTAACTTCAGCTGGCAAGGATGGAAAAGCAAACAAGACCCTGCTACCACCGGACTTCTTCATCTCCATCGCTTACAGCAAACTCAAGTGACCTGGAAAATCTCAGACTGATCGGATTTCTCAGCTTAAAGGCATTTGTCAATTCACTGCTGTTGTTGCCTCTAATGGACTCATACACTCTGTTATCTACTGTATCTCACCTCCTAATTGTATATTATTAATATTATTATTACGCTATTGATCTGTTCTGTATTTTTGTACTACATTCTAGGTTATTTATGTTCTGTTGGTTTTAACTTTTGATGTCAGTTTTACTCGGCTGCTGTGACATGTGAATTTCTGTTTTGGGGGATCAATAAAGTGATCACAGCTCTTGAGCGTCTTCTAAAGTGACACTGATGGTGTTCTGTGTTCACACTGTGGTGGATATTTGGTGAAATTAAAAATGTAATTTTAAAACACGGAGGCAGCAAATAGTTACGTACATTTTTATCAGTGCTGTCTGATAACACTCAAGCCCCTGGTGTTAATATAAAATCAATCCACAGAATCCTACCAAATGTTTAAAAGCCTTTTAGAGCCTTCTAAATAGTGTTCACGTTAACATGAAATGAAGACACAAACTCAACATTTTCCCTTACAAGTACACAAGTGTATTATTTTGTTTTATTTATATCTGCAAGCAAGTTTATGTCTTTACAAATAAAAAAAGCCACTGTCTGCCCAAGCTGTTGGCACAGATATGTACAAAAATGGAGGAGTGAGTCAGATAAAGCCTGCTACTAAGCAACCAGAATGAATTACAAAAAGTCTAAAATATCATGGAGAAACAGAAAAAACTACTCCCAACGTCCAAAATGTCCAACCTGACATAAAGCATATGGCTCTGAAACGTATGGAATCAGATCATCAGATCTGTGGTTCAGCTCGTGGTGGACAAGAACTGAATTTGTTCAGGCACAGAGGATCTG
This sequence comes from Ctenopoma multispine, assembly GCA_034779795.1. Taxonomy (NCBI): domain Eukaryota; kingdom Metazoa; phylum Chordata; class Actinopteri; order Anabantiformes; family Anabantidae; genus Ctenopoma; species Ctenopoma multispine. Next base: position 23,847,893 of record JAUYWH010000001.1, read on the forward strand.
ATTTATTTCATCCTGTGATGCAGAGCTGAGGTTTAGCTGAAAAACAAGAGATCAAATCTTTTTCACAGAAGGGTAGAAATCAGATTTTCATGTTAATGAAATTCATGCGTCGTGCCGACATGGTTACTTTGTGCTGCCACAAATGTGTTTGTGGCCGGGATCATGGAATGGTTAAGTGGCTCCATGTCCAGCCATGGTCAGTGGGTAGACAAGAAGGACGCAGGATTAGTACATGTCAATACACATATTCACCTTCACAAGCAGACGCGGGTTAGAGAGCAAATGAAGAGACTTAAAGAAATGGAGAGTGAGCGGCTCATATCCTCTTCCTGATTCAAACGGCTGATGGATTATCTAATGGCTGCAGATTTGAGTTGATTTGGCTTCATTTTGGCTACAGTTACATCACCTGGCAAAGACTCTCTCTCATCCCTCTGTAATAAAAATCTAGATATTCACATCCTATTGGAGATTGACTTCTGTCAGTTCTTTGCATCTCTCTGAACCAGGGAGCAGCAGTCTACAGCGAGGCATCATCCGTTTATACCTTGAAATGTGATTCTGCAGCTCTAATTCACTTTGGCAGGAGCTCGAGTTATTGTTTCATCCCAGAGAGAGAGGAAGAGGATGTGAGCAGAGCTGGGTGCAGGACAATGGGGTGGCCAGAGCAATACATTACACCACATCTGCAAATCTGCTTTATTAGGGTAAACAATAAAGAACACCATGATCATATCACTTAAGACTTGCAATCAGATTCATGCACTTGTTTGCCATAAATTTACGGGGATAGGATTTCTTGGTTTCATCAAATTGCTACAATATATTGCTCTGGTGGTAAACAACTGAGCAAGCAAGCTAGCTTAGCAACACCATTAGCAAGAGGAACCGCAATACTGCACACTGAAAAGTGGAAAACATAACGAAAACAGCAGAACAGCGCCAGTGGGAATGATTTTTTTGTATTGTTTTAATCATTAAAATTATGACCATTGAATGCATAACCATGCCACAAACAACAACTAGATTCACTGTCTTTTTTTTGTTTGTTTTTTAAAACTAGTATAAGATTATCTTCATTATTATGAATTCATTTGTTTCTTCAGGTTATAACCAATGCTGCAAGACTATACACAGGTCCCACAACGGGGATCTCAATGCACTTACACACCAAGAATAAGAGAGAGAGAGAGAGCTCACAATGGTCAATAAGTGCACAAAACTATTTTTTTCCCTTTTATCTGAGGTTAAAAACACTGACAAGACATCCATTGTCAGGCAATGAAATGATAGAATACTGTTACTGTAAAACTAGACCCTTAAAAATACTGACTGTATGCAGCTGAGACACACCTGAACGAGACACAAGTCTGGTGGAGCCTCCCTTTGTTGACACTGATGGTACTTTTTTTATATTTTGCAAATGTAAGCTGCATTTACACACCTCTTTTACCTGGAAGAAATTAAACTCCATGTGGTTTGTGCCGGAGGCACCATACTGTTACCATATCTGCCTCTCAGAGAAGTCAACCGGTGTTTTTGGACATCTTTTCTCATTTGTTGCAACTGCCATCTTGAATATTTAACATTATTGCCAAACTGTTTTCAAAGCAAACCTTTAGTTTTACATATTTAAATGTTTCACTAACTTTAAGTTGCCCAATATATCCAGCACTATGTGAAAGTCATCATCAGTCTGTGACACATTTTGTGTCATTTTCTCCTCATCCACCACTGTGCTGTGTGTGTGTGTGTGTGTGTGTGTAAATGCAGCTCTCGTAGGAAGGACCTCCTCCAGACTCAGTGACCAATAGGAAATCATTCTCTAGGCTGCTCATTTCAACTGTTTCACATATATGTATATCTTTATACAGCATTAATGTAGGTACAGTGCTTATTACTGCCCACAAAAAAGAAACAAAGAAAAGGAAAAGTTCTTTTTTTTTCTAATTCAATGAATTCACATTTACAAAGATTAAAAGTTGATAATAAAATAGTGAAATGATATCGGTGAAAAGTAAAAGAGCAAAGAATTATGGCTCAGAGTGATGGCGGTGGTGGAGTGTGTGTGCGTATGTGTGTGTGTGTGTGTGTGTGTGCGTGTGTGCTGGTAGTCTTATCAAATCAAACCAGTGTCATCACCACTATCACCGTGGTCAGTACCGTAATCAAGACAAACCCTCTCAGTCGTCTCTACTGGCAGATAGAGAATCATCACTTTCCTTTACAGCGAGCACCAGGACATCACGTACAGTTATCTTATTCTAATGACTGGCTCAACACAACTTAACATATAACACAAAAAGGACAGCCCTGGATACTGGTGACAGTGATGTTTAATTAGAACCATTTTTTTACACTGCATATGAACAAATTCCTTTGTCTCATGAGATCAACACTACCCTGATATTTGGCACCGTTACTACAGATTAAAACTAATGAGTCTATCAAAAACTAGCAGCAGCAAATCAATCTCAATTATGTTTACAATAAAAAATCCCAATCCCAATTTGAGGATCCAGTCTCTACAGATTATAGAAAATATTGTAACGTTGCATCCACATAGTGAAATTCTGCTGATCCTAAAAGTGATCCAGTGTACAGCATCTGAATAGAAAGAATCTATCAACTGAGACACCAAAAATGATCTTGGAGCAGCGCTCAACCCCACAAACCTAAACATAAAACTATCTAAATCCATGAGCCTATTAGCTGGGACAGTGCTCCCACCCCTGCATCTCATCCATTTCACTGTAGTCTACAAAGTCAGCCACAGTCTGAGAACCATGTTACAAAAGGCGACACCTCTTAAGGGAACTGAATCCTCTTTAACACGTCCTTACAAACCTTCAACAAAGCTGCTGCTGCCGGATCAAGACTTCACCCAGAATTCACAGTAGTCATCTGTTCAGTTTATGAAAGCTAATGGTACTAATACCAGTGATGTTTTTTTTTCTTTAAATTCAACTTACAAATACATTTTGGTCTCATTAGGGCTTGTCGAAACTAAGTAAGTAACCATGACAACGAAACAAGATAACCCAAACTTTCAAGATGATTGGTGTATACGCATGTGTTTATGTGTGTATTTGTGTGTGTGTGTTTGTTTGTGTGTGTGCAGAACCACTGAAGTACAGAATTCATTACATGAAAATGTGAAAGTGATCTAACCCAACCCTCAACCCAACCTGCCCCATTTAAATACCCCGATGCTAAAACTACATATAAATAATACCGATAAAAATGTGGCATAACTCCAGAAAGTGAGAAAGAACATTGTTTAACAGATCGATGAGACTAAAACACACATTTAAAAGACTTTGTGCTGCTAAGATGTGCTGTTTCTGAGGACAAATCACATGTTTGTACAAACTGGGGATGAAGGGGGGAAAAGGATACAAAGCCTTGTTTCAGTAGTTGTTTCAAATGGCCTCTTGTTGCCATATTAAGTGCTTTTACTCTGATAACAGGAGCCGGACATGTACAAATAAAGCAATATCAAGAGAATTTCGACTCATCTATGGCATTAATTCATGTGCATATTTTATCAGTCACTGTTAGAAATAACTTTTCATAACTTTTTTAAGCCTGGTTTAGAGAATTTCATCGCAACAACCCAACACCCCAGAGTGCAAACGGCCACTTCTGGGACACACTGTACCCTATAGTGTGTGTTCAACAACTAATGAAACTGGGCTCAGGAAGGAGAGGTCACAGAGTGGAGAAAGAGGAGGGGTGGGTGGAGGGACAAGAGAAGGGGGAGAGGAGGAAACGTTAGCAAAGCTACCCATTTGTACCCAGGAGGTACATATTCCATCGGGGGACCATGTTTCTCTGCGACACCAGTCATCATAAAGTGGCGAAACGACACGACACAGCATGACACCACCGTACAACACTGCCTTCACAACACCGACCATTCAGCCACATCAATGCGTGAGTGTGTGTTTGAGTGTACATAAGTTGTGTGTGTGTACTGCAGATATTGAGGCTGTTGGGGGCCTGTCCTGTTGGATGGCCATCGTATTAACCGACGAGCCCATTGTCACCAATGTCATACTGAGTGTCTGCTGCAGATGGTTGGCTTCAGTCCACCGTGCCGACAGCTTATGGCACTTCTGCAACATGCTGTGACGATCAGGCAGTCGAGCAAGTTCAGTGACCGTGTAGCTGGTGGCACTGACACAAGCAAAAAGTGATATCTTAGTAAAATATTGAGGCCCAAACACAGGCAAACATGGGACCAAATGAAAATGTCTTAGGATTATCTGTAATATTTATTTAAGTACTTTACAGTATATAAAGAGTACTGTATGTGTGGCTGTTTGCAGTGCCCAGGGCCCCAAAATGGCCGGTGTCTGCCTTGGCCGATCTAGGTATTTTATAGTAAAATATCATCAACTCCTTGAAGCTGATTATTATTTTAAGTATTTTAAGCAGTTATTAATAAATTTAGTTGCAGTCACTGGCACCACTTCCTCTGATGAGGGAAGTTATTTTGGGATCAATTTTCGCTTTTCAAGTGAAGCCAAAAGCTCCTTTTCACTTTCAAGAACGTGGCGGGCGAGGTTCCACTAGCCTAGTGGAACAGCGTTAGCACAGACACTCTGAGCCAATGACCCACTGCAGACACGAGGATGATGATGGTGTTTATTTCTTCTTTTTGTTTTCCGATTAGTTAATTTCTGTCTAGTCGTGTCTTTCTTTGTGTGTTTGAATGTGTTTGTGTTATTTCTGACTCCTGCATATGTATGTTTCTGCTTATTCTTAGACTTGTGTCAGGCAGTGTGTGTCTGTGTGTGTGTAGTGTGGAGTGTATGTTTATCTTGAGTGTGTGTCTGACAGGTGAGTGTGTGTGTGTGTATGTGTGTTTCGTTTTTCGCAGGTGTGTGTTTATGTGTAGGCATTGAGGCGTTCTTTGGAGCGTGTTGAGTGGATGTCATGCAGCTCCTGCTCCTCCTTCGACTTGATGTCCTCGTACTTTTGCATTCGGCTGGCGTCCTTCAGATAGCCCCAGTTAGCAGCAAGAGCCATCAGGAAATGCACCTGAGAGGAAAGAGAAAGGGTCTAGCTAAATGAAAGCACACGTGGAGTAATCCAGACAACAATCCACTAGTTTCAGCTCAGCATAGTGTCACCATGGTCTGGGCGATTTCATTAGGTACACGCTAAAGCAACACAACAGTGTCTAGTAAGGTTTAGAGTTAAGTACTCCTGACATAGTTTGGAAAGGCTGCATTTACTTTTTTATATTTATTATAGTGAGGTGTTAGCAACGCTGGCAGGTAAACTCATTTAGCTTCTAGGCTTAAACATGAAAGCCATGTGGACATGTGGCAATTAACAAGAGCTGAACATTTTTAAGTTCCTGCTAGCTGCTCTGGTCAAGTCAGCCTGTGGCAGACTGTGATGGATTTAATGACACCACACCCTGTCCCACATCCACTGGACTTGACAGAAAATGTATAAAGTCTTGATTAATGGAGCTTTAAAGTAAAGATGCATTTTTGCTGCTGTCTGTGAATTTCCTCAGTTTTCCAGCTCATCGTTAAACTAGAGGTTAAACTGGACTTGCTTGAGGTTCTTGAAGACTTCAAACTGACGGGTTTGAGTCTCATGTATTTACTGTTTGGAGTTACTGAGCATAAGATACAGTTTCCTTTTTGATATGTGGAGCTTGATAGTACATCAATCATTTCACATTTAATGTTCTGGTTCGGTGTCACTGCTCTGGGTCACAACACTCAGCTGGCAGTGAGAAAAAAATCTAAAAACCCACTGTACACTAACTGCCAGGCACCGATCTGTTAGTGTCTAGTGAAGTGAACATAGTGGAGCGTTTATCAGCTGAACATCTTTCTCTCAGGTGATGCTGGAGACTAAAACACAACTTAAAAAACAATGAACATTAGATTTACGTGTTCTTTGTCTGCAGGATACGTTAGTAGGGTGTACCACAATTAAAATAATTATGAATGTTGTGTAATTCTGTGTATATTGTTAGAGAAATGTTTAATGTTTTAATGTATGTCACATGTTGTGTTTACAGCTTGGTTCTGATGCCCACAGGTGGCAATGATGTGTCACTACAGGTTAAAATATGAATTAAGGTGAAATATAAGATAACCTCAGCTTTTTTTTCTAATGAGAACATGCAGTACTACACATTAAAAAACCAACACATAATTGCGTAATTGTAAACAACAGAGCTTAGAAAGACGAGAACTTAATATTGACACACTCCCCATTAGCTTGGTGATCTCTGGTGCCCCCTGGTGAACATATATGGAACAATTATTTTTCCTTTGATATTTTGTTCCACACGATGTATTTGCTGATTTTTGGTATTGTATTACATCCCCCCTGATCAGACCTGAATACCATTCTGAATACCAACTTACTTTTCAACACACTTATTATGTAGATTCCACGCTTGTCACACACTAATACTTCTCAGTGTAGAGACTCATCGAGTCACAAAAAAAAATTCATCCCTCTTACTGGTGTGTTTGAAGGCTTCCCATTTTTTATTTCTCTGTGGGGGAGGTGGAGAGTGTTACTGGGATGGACTCCAACCCCCTGTGACTCTGAGCAGGAATAAGCAGGAACAGAAAATGGACGGATGAGAATGAGAATGTTCTGCTTTTTACGCTGGTGGAGAAACACTGTGGAGCCCTGCTGAACACTGAGAGTTGAGGGAAGGGTGTCTGACAGAAATGATCCCCTCCACAGCTTGGTGACTCACTGTCTGCAGACACACTAGAGTAAATTTACTCCCCCCCTTCTCTGTGTGTGTGTGTGTGTGTCTTCCTCTACATGGGTTTAAAGATGCAGCGTTTTTTTTTTTATATTTGCATGATGAATATATCTGCAAACCTCTTAAAAAATACATATACACTAGAATACTAGTCTCACCATGGCAATGACAGCAGCTCCTGCTCCTGCCAGTGCACATACAAACAGGTGGAAGGTCAAGTCCAGCTGCAACACAAACAACAAAGTGTCACTTTTTGATGGAAGCTACAAAGCCAGTGATCATTACTGCACAGGTATCTACATACACACATCACTTCACATACAGAACCACAAAAATCTACAGATATTCTGTCCGTGGTTTCTCATACCTCGTTGGATTCACACATGCTGACGAACTTCTGAGATTGCGTACACACCTTCCTCTCCTCAGAGATGGTCACCGCTCCTTGAAAAAAGCAGAAAAGAAACATCAAAGACAAATTTTTTTCCCGATGCTGTCTAAGCAGCATTCATCTCAGCAGTAAGGCTGATGAGTGAACTGAACAACCTATGGTTATTACTCTCCCTCAGCCAGTGGACAGTGTGCTCTGAAACTTTCTTTGAACCATCAAAATAAAATGTAAGTGTGTATGTTAAGTAATTTGTTAAGTAAAATATTTATTTCTAAAATGAACACACGTGTCAAATACTACATCATTTCTCAGAATGTCAGGAAAGGCCTAAAGTGATATTTTAGGGAGGAAAACTGATTGCTCCACAAAGTTTGCCTCGCTATACCTTACATCTACTAATACATGCAGAAACAGACTTAGGTCAGTCATTTAAACTGGATAGATTGATTTTGACTCATATTTATTTTTGCAGGCTTTACTACTGTCTATTGTCGTTGCAGCACACGGCGTGCTCTGTCAGCCTTCTACTGGCAGGTTGGCAGTTCTGCCATGCACACACAGGTTTTTCCATCGCCTGTGCCAGTTTGGTATTTTGGTGGGGCGAGGGAGGATATACGCAGAATGAAACATTTGGGCGTCTGGAATTATGAGGCACTATATTTGACTGCACTTCAAGAGTAAGATGCATGTAAGCATGTGATGCTGAGAATTAGTCCATGGATTTGTTACTTCTAGACTGGACTACTGTACTTCATGTGATATGTTCTGTAGGTGAAGGCCTTTAGCAGCTATGACTTAAAGACCATTACAAAGATATGCCATATCCATCCATCCAGCAGCTATACAGCATGTTAATATTGCTCTTACCAAACTGACGCAGGTCCAGGCAGAAGTTGGCTCCATTTACCAAGCTGGTGTTCTGACACATGGACCAGACATTGAAGAACATGAAGACTGGCAGGCTGGTGAATGCTGTCACTCCCAGCCACACCAGGAAGAACAGGTAGGCCAGGAACATCAGCTGCAAACATAGGGACACAATCACTGACAGAGACAATGTGTTTCCCATTGACATATAATTTAACTACTCTAAAAGTACTTTGGTTACTTCGCAATCCATATTTGTCATTAGGCTGGTAACACTAGGTGTTCACAGTGTACATGGCTCACAGACAGGTGGAAATGTTTCACACTAATGTATGAAAACACCTGCTATACGACTAACTACTCTCACTGCTTTTCAGCTTTTCTCACAAGCTAAGGTTAGGGATGTTAGAGACGTTTCCAGGAAACGAATGTAAGCCAGCGTGATGAAAGTCAGACCGTGTGTGTGTGGATGTGAGCGCTCTCTCCAGAGGCCTGCACCAGAAAATCCTCCTTCCCCACCACACAATGAACTATAGAGACGTGAGGAGGAACTGGACAATTAATCTTCCTCTCTCCGTCTCCCTCCTCCACGTGAATCAGATGTGACTAACAGAGTGCATCTGCAGTTAGAAATGAACCAGAGAAGAATAACAGCACAAAGATCCGCTGGGCTGACAAAGTGTAGAGAAACCAGTTTCTCACAGACACTCTCCGTCCATGTTTGTGCCGCTTCAGCTGCTGTTTAACATCATCACTTCATGACATAATACATAGTAGAGGAAACGATTTTAAGCTCGGTTAGGGATATGTTTGCTGTTTGCCCACACATATGCATATGTAACAGCATGTCAATCCCCAGCCTTACTGGCAGTGAGCTGACTGACTGACTTTACCATACTGTAAAATATTCCTCTTGATAATAAAACTATTTTACACACGTTGTTGTCCATATGGGATACATCATTCAAACATTTATAATGTAGGCTGGGAAACATGTGACACTAACAAAGCTGCAGTCAAAAGTACACAAACCATGGGAAGCTGGTAGTGTGTTAATCTTTTCGTGCAGTGATTAGCTATGAGAAACAGCCAATCACAGTGCTCCTGCTAACCGATGGTTACCTCAAATCTGCATATTGACACAGGCGTGACAGAAGAGAGCAGTGGATTAAAAGGCATTTGTTGTTCCGGTGAGAGTTTCAGCAGAGCTCGTCTGTCACCTACACCAAAACACTTTCCTGACAGTATCATGTTTAAGCCAAATGTATTATGATTTTAAATGTCAGTATATCACATGAAATCTATTAGTTTTCTTACGAATGCAGTCAGACAGCGTCCGCAGGCAGTGATCTTGAACTCTCCATAGAGATCTCTGATAGCTCCAGTGGTGAAAAAGCCCTCCACCAGCAGCAGCACTCCAAACACAAAGAATCCAGCTGCAAGGCCATAGATGATGTACTTCAGGATGTCAATGCTGAGGAGAGAACACACACACACTCACAGCGTCAGTCATTCATGAGTATTTATTTATTTTCATGTTAGACTGAATCTTGAAGACTTAATATGTATCATCAGCTAAATCAATATAAACAAGACAGAGGTAATAAAAGAAGCTGGAGAGAGAGCTTGGATACGATGGGATACATTCATGAGGCTTGTACCTCATGGACAGAGCTGCCAGCAGGTTTCAGGTTATGACAAATGATGTCCTATTTAGACTTTTTTCTGAAAAAAGCTCTAACGTCAGATATCATTTAGCATTTGTTAACATTTCTGTATATAAGATGCGTGACACTAAGCATGGCAGACCACATCAAAATCAGGGCTCATACGGTAGCAGCCCTGTTGCATCATTTGCTGTCTTACCACTTACTATATGGGGGGTTCTTACATGATTGTTGTATAGAACCTTCTCTACTTCTGTGTTGAGTCACATTTGGCCTTGATATTGGCTGCCATACTGACATTAAGCTGTGTAGTTATGAGGACCACCTTTAATCCTTTACTTACTGTTTGTAAGAAATTAAAGAAGGTAAAAACAAGTCACTCACATGGTGAACACATCCAGCGTTTCTCCCGGGGCTCTGATGACTTCAAAGTAGTTCTGCAGGATGGTGACGGTGCCAGTTAAAGCCTCATGGCCACACCCGCAGAACAAGGCTACGCCCATGTAGAGGAGGACGGTGGCTATGAGAGAGGCCCAGGGCAGGCTGCCCACACACCTCTCACAGCACTCCTTACAGCCTAAACACACAAAGACTCACAGTTAGGTATCTGCAACAAATTCAACATGACAATTTCAGCGGCTGACACCATTTTGATATGTGCAGTTCAGAAACTAAGATGTCTTTCAATAAAATAAAGCAATGAAAACAAAGGAATGCAAAGGAATCACGCAGGCGCCAGTGGCCTGTCTCTGACAGCGCTATTGAGAGCGGTGAGATGAAACGTGCTGTGAAGTGTTTCCTAACTGCACCCAAAGTGAATTCATCAGTGATCACTTTCTGTGTCAGTCATTGTTTTTCATGTCCCTCATTAAAAATACAGTAACTATCATATCACATATGTTTAAAATGGATGATATGATGCTTTTCACTCAGCAGTTGAGTGTTTGTACAGAGGTTAATAAAGTGTTCACAGATTTTATTTTCTCAAACACAAATGTTTTTATCATTGCTGTGAAATCTAGTGTCAGGACAAAAGAACCTTAGCCTGGATTCTGAATAGAACATTTTAAAGGTATTATTTACGATGTTCATAATTTCAAAGACCAGATCACAGATTTCTTTGTCTTTGACAGTCTGGAAGATCACACACCTGACAACTGAGTAGCGTGTGGGCAACACACTTAACGACAGGAAGTTCTGACAGTTTTCTCTGACACAGAAAACAAAGCGAACTTCAGGTGAAGCTGCAGTTACTGTAGGTGGCATCATCTCTCACTGATGTCAGTCATAAGTATCAATTGTGTAAAAAAAAGTTGATGAGAATGACTGGCAGTGACTGGCTCTTAACAGGGGAACATTCACTCCTCCACACACACTTGATGATTTTCTCTCTCTCTCATTAGGCCTTAAGCAGTTTCAGTTCCACTGGTTGGGCTCTTAACATAGATTGTATTAATTCATGGAAGAAATATCATCTTTTGAAAATCATTACAAACATCTGTGGATCAATCTAGCAACCAAAACAATGATGTGTCTGGAAAGTGATGTTTTTCTGTGCTGTGAGCACAACAAACTAAATTATATTCACCACCACTGCACTGTGGAGGCTGGGTGGAGGGTTAAGGATGGAGGGTTGGATTTTAGAGATGGATATCAACACATGGGCACATAAAACTAAAACTATCTGTATCATGTGGGGTAGGCTGGGGTGTGTTTGCAGTTTGGAAGAAGTCACCCTTTAGGTTCACAGCTTTCTAGAAAAATGGATGATAATCCACATCAGCTGTTCAATAAATCCAGCTGGATCCTTTTACTGTGCCTGTGACTCTCAGTCAGAACTTGTGATCACTCCTCTTTTTCTGTATCATCCTGTGTTTAACATGCAGTAGATTCTCCACCTGCCACATTATGTAATGATGCAGTGGCAGTTCAGGCATTTTCTCATGACTCACTTGTATTGCTGCCGTTGTGATTTGCTGTTGTTTCCTCTTTTAGAAGAGTGAGGGGAAACTGTTTGCAGTCTGGAAATACTTTAACAACCCACATATCTGTATTCATGACGAGTTCTATATGAAAGCTGTTTATCTGCTGGGTCTCAGCCACGACTTAACATTAACAAACATGAAATGTTTGTCTCTAGCTAGTAGGTGTTAAGCAATAATTAGCTTTTATGTGGAACGTTGTAGGATCCTGTTTGTCACTTGTTTATTGTGATGACATAGTTTTATATATATATATATATATATATATATATATATATATATATATATATAGAGAGAGAGAGAGAGAGAGAGAGAGAGAG
>JAUYWH010000001.1:23863192-23873593 GCA_034779795.1 Ctenopoma multispine
TTGTGTTTATTTGATTCCTATTCAAGACACTTTAAGATAAGAATGACTATATTGTTAATATAGGCGGCTACAGAATCATTTTTTTGTACATTTTGGCACATACATTTTGGTGATGTGCCTTGTGATTTTTTTAAATAAAAAAATGTACCTTGGCTCAAAAAGGTTGAAAAACACTGTCCTACATGCTGAATGGTCCAGACAGACACGTGCTATATGTCATCTGTTGAAGCTCAACTCCTTTAATATAGTTAGAAATAGTCATATAAGCATTTATTAAAAAGAACCTGTTAGAGAGTCCTAGAGTTATGATATTTCACTTTTCTTTCCCAGGTCTTAAGTCCTTAGTAAATTTGTATTGTAACTGCTCAATTAAATCTGACTGAATCAATTTGAAGGGTTGAGATACAGCCAACTCTCTAATCTTTGATTTAAGTACAGTATGAGCTCCACCAAGACAGCGAGCAAAAAAAGGAAATGTAACAGTGTAAAATACTAAAGTGTGTACAGTCCCACTAAAACACCTTTGCAATGTAATAGCAGCAACTCTATCAGACAGCCTTGAAGCCTTTTTTGCCTTAAAATTGCTATTTAATATCGCTATACAGGATTGTGCAAAAGTCTTAAGCCACTATTGGATTATTTTTTCAGCAATGCTGTAATGTGCACATAGATTTATTTTTCAGCTTTTACATTAAAACAACTAGAAAGACAAAAAGTGGTTTCTTGGCTTCTCTCTCTTTCAGAGAGATCATTTCTGATCCGTTTTTTTTTTTTCAGGCTATGGAAGGATGAACTTCAACATTCAGATGAAGCTGCCAGATGCTGAGTCAGATCCTTGCTGGACCAGAGTCTCAAAGAAGAAACTGTGAGAAACTTCTCATCAGATTCTGACCTATTTTTGTTCTTGACCAGAAATCTTTCACTTTAGCCTAAAGAAGCTGTTTTTTTATACTGTGTACATTTTACTGTATATACCTAATAGTGAAATTCCTTCAAGTCCAACTGATTCCCCATTGCAGAAATAAAATACAATAGCATATTCAGTAACTATGAATTGTAGCGCTTGTGATAGACTGGCAACCTGTCCAGGGTGTCTCTGCCTCTCGCCCGTTGACAGCTGGGATAGACTCCAGCACTCCCGCGACCCTTGCGAGGACAAGCGGTTAAGAAAATAGATTTAAAGGTTTTAAAAGAAAACCATCCTGAACTACAATTCAGAAATTAAAATGCTTTTTCTCTTTGCTGCAAATGTGTAAATGAAGGGTTTGAACCACTCCCTCTGTAAGAGGAGCAGCAGCAGAGAGACAGACTGTAGTGGTGATGTCATCCTCCGACTACTGTTGGAGCAGCTCCATAAAGCGGTGAAAAGCGGAAACTCTGCCAGCACTGTGTGAGAGCAGGCTCGCTGACTTTACATTGATATGGGAGGATTTATAGCAGGGCTATTCAATTACATATTAAGCCGGACTAGATTTTCAAATCTAGAAAGTTAGCATTTTCAGTGACTGATAAGCAGCATCGTCATAACAAACTTAAAATAAATGTCTCTAAATCCAACACAATAGTATCACCAACAATATCCTTGGCTTTAGAAATAAATAGATATTTTGGTAACATTTGATTGACAGGCAAAGGATAAAAAATAGCAGTCAATGCTGTCTAATCAGCAAGTCTGCAAAATAAAAAACTAACACAAATGAATATTTCTACTAAATATTACTACTACTGACGACTGATGACATCTGATGAAGAACAGAGTTCTCAAGACTAATGAGTGCAAGAGCAGATTTTTATCACGTTCATGTGTGAAAAGACTGATTCACAAACCAACCCTGTCTCCTAAAAATGACGTTCGTATACAACTAAACTTTGTAGAGAACGTAATTGTTATGTTTTAATGAAACATATTTTTGTGAATGAATGACGTGATACTGTTGTTAAAGTTGCGGTGGATGGAGGGAGTTTACTGTGCAGGACTGACATGCTGGAGACCTGAGTTGAAGACCAAAGTCCTGTTTTGGGTTTATGCAGGAAAAGTAGTGAAGTTAGGATTAGAGGAAAGGTTGCATTTTTAATGCAGACGTTGTGTGTGTGAAGTGATATTTTTGTCCAGTAACCAGCTCACAGTCTTAAAACACTTACTCACATATCTGATGTGGAAATGACTTTTAAAGACAGAAAATCAGATGCAGATTGGATATTTTACCTGCAAACATTGTATTAATATGTTCAGTATTTGCGAATTGTCATTTACATTAACAGTAAACATATATTCATTATGTTAACAGAAAAAATAACCGTAATCATAATGAGCACTAAAATGAAAATATTTGTGTAGAAACTCTGATGTTTTCTCTGCATATTATAATCTTTAAATACAGCAACACATGGTACACGGTGAATTAAACTCAGGGTTGGTGTTTGGACTTGTTCCTGCTGGTAAAATAGAGAAACATTAGTCTGTCCAGGTTAAATCGATGGTTTTCGTTCTCTATTTTACACTCCTGAGATGATGAAGACGTGTTTAACACAACAACAACGCTGCGTTATGACTGTTGCTAGGAGAGCGCTGCATTCACTGTCAGCTGTACAGTCTACTGTAGGAACTTAGGAATTTCTGTGAAATTCTGTGAATTTCTGTGAATTTCTTTGCCAATTAGAAAGAGTTTTAGGGTTTTTTCAGTTTTTCTGCATTTCTGCTAGGACCACAGGCTGAGCCATTCCAACGTTGCTTCTGGGCTGTACAGTGTATACATAACACAACCACTGATTCAACACAGCTACAGAGGATGTCATTCAACCATTTGATGTTTGTGTGATGATGTAGTGTACATCTCTCTGTGCCCTGAACAATGAAGAGGATGCAGATTGTAAAAAAATACATCCTCACCCAGCAGCAAGGTCAGTCCAGCTCCTCACACACGTTCTTCTCCGTTCTTTACAATCTTAACTAGGTTCATCCCCAGAGTTTTAAATATTTCATGTACCAAGATGCCATTGTTTCCTCACAGAGGTGCTGTTTCCATACCCTCATGAAACATGAGGGTATGGAAACGGTTAAGGCTGTAAGGAGAGTATCTGAAATGTTGAGGTGAAGGTGGTAGAGTTGGTCAGACAAACCAACCAGCAGCAGAGTAATAATATATTGTAACCAGGTGTTAACCTCTTCCACCCACTACTGGTCAGAATACAGCACAGTGGGCTTCATGCCATGCTACTTTTTATTAATTGTTTCAGTTGAATGAAATTTCATTGCCCCCAGAGAGGAAAAAGGAGAATCCTCCATTTGAAAGGCTTCATCCTCTGCTTCCTTCTCTCCCCAGCATCTGTTTCTCTCCTGCCTCCTCCTCTGTCAGGCCCTGCAGGCCTGCTAAGCCAATTTATATTGACTTGCTCTCTCCATTAAGTTCCATTTTGTTAGTGGTCATAATAATGAAATGGATATGAAGCAAATGCACAAGGTCCATTCCTAGCTGTATGACTGCTGTTTAGATTTCCCATTGACCTTTATAATAAATTACAAATTAATTCAACAAGTAATTATTTCCTTTGCAGATTCAGTGGCATATGTAGCATAAGGCATTTTAAACCACTGATTCCATATTTCCTGACTCATTTGCCTGAAAAACAATTTGAAATTGAATATCTTTAATAATTATTTAATGTGAGTTCATTAATATTCTCTGAAACATAGAAATAAACAGGTCTTCCCTGGCAAAAACACTTGGGCACATCATGAGTTAATGTGTTTCATGTCTCCTGTTTGACTCTAAATTTACCACTATCTGCATGATTAGCATGAGTTGTGACGTGTAGCTCATCTGGACAAAAATAAGGACATCTCCAAAGAACCAAGAAAGATCAAATAGTAGCATATGAAACAGTACACAGACTGCACTTGGTTTCTTAGGTTGGTGTTTGTTGATGTGGTTCATTCAAGTATTTTGTTTTGGTAGTTTTGTAATAGGATGAATAAATCACAGTCTTTCACCCTGTCTGACTGCCTCAATTATAAAACAGATTTAAGATGACATCCCATTCATTCTCTGTAAGAGCTGTCCTAAAAGATACCTTTCTCTGCAGCTATCAACATATCTGCATTAATTGTCAACATTTTCTCATTATGTTAATATAACATCTAATCTAGTTGCAGTTATGTTCATTAAAAAGCCTTTTTCCATTAGCAGTTTAGATGTATAGACATTTGTAAGAGTCTAGGTTGTTTAGCACAAATGAAATACTTCCGTGTGTTTAGACTTCTCTTACACACATGGACTTGGAATATAGGAGGCGTTAATGTGTTCACTTATTGTATGTGCATAGTACCTAAGACAAGTACATAAGAGACTCTCTGTGAACCCTTCTCCATCACTATAAATGTTAAATATGGATACTAAATAATGCATCAGTTCATCTGAGCTGTGTAAGCACTGTCAATACTATCCAGCGTTGGTAGAAATAAAAGAGCACGATGACCATTTGCAGTTGACCCCAAAGTTACATGGGAACAAACAGTGAAAGAGTTCTGGTCCGCTACACCTAGTTGTCAGTTTGATAATGTGCTGAAGGAAAATCACATAAATCACTGTCTCAGTCAGGGTTTCACTTTCTAATCTTTCACACTTTCAAATTAGAGACTATCAAACTTTAATGATGCCTGTGGATAGTTTGAGGCTTGCTACAGGTAAAATAGATTTTATTATTTAATTATATTATTATTATGTAAGATGATGCAGCTGACAAGGAATTTCAGAGTCCAAGCTTCCAGTAATCATTTTTATAAGTATAACCCAAACTAGGAAAACCCAGTTTCCTGCCACGAGAAAGCTGTGTGGAAATGGCTCTTAAAGCACTAAATGTATTTGACCATGTAATTGTTATATCATGTCATTTAACTAATTTAAGACCATTCAATTCTAACCAGATTTTACAATAATATTGTAATTTTCTCCACTGACTTGTTCATTACTAATGACATTAGCAGCAACACACCTGTATCACCTGCTGAGTAAAGTTCAGTAAAGTTTATTCACTGTAAAATGTCAAAGTTATCAAGACTATCCACATATGTGATGCAGAACTGTTTCTTCTAAGTGTTTAATAATGACTTTATTGATCTGCATGGTGAGATTGTTGTTGAACAGTACTATAGATTTTCAGTATGTGACCCTACCAACTGATCCACTGCTGCAGCCCTGTCTTACAGTTTCACATTTCCCTCCATCTCTTTCTCTTTTCATCTGCCCTGCCAAATATCAAACACACACACACACACACTCACACACACACTCATGCACTCACACACACCTGTGTTTTGTCAGCTGGCTGCATTTAATTTCTTAAATTTAAGAGAGAAAGGAGAGAGGCCAGTGACAGCTACGTGACATGAGGAGGTAAAAGACAAGCGATGGAGAGGATTGGCATGGCTGTGGGATAAGAACTAGTTGAACAGATGAACAGAAGGAGTGGGGGTGATAGCTAGAAAAAAAGGTGGCTAGAATGAAAAATCATGTTTGCTTGAACAATCATGTCTCCCTGTTCAGCTTTCTGATTGGCTGAAACAGGTTCCTTCAAGAAAATACACACAAATCTGCCTATCACATAACAGAAGACAATTCTGTAATGGTGTTGCCATAGATACAGCTTTAATAAACACTTACACAGTGATAAATGAAAGACAATTGTTTATTTTTCCATCAATATGTGATTCCATCTATTGTGAGTCTGTGTGATCAGCAGCAGCATTTATCTCTGATTTCAGACTGATGGTAAGAACAAAATGGACACGCCCATTTTCACCGCCGACAACAACAACAAAAATACATGAGAGGATGGCAGTAAAAAATGACAAATATGACACCAACAAAAAACAATCCTAGAGGTATTGATTAATGATGACATAATGGAATGTAACATTTGAGAAAAATGAAACGATAAAAAAAAGGCTGGGAGAGAGAGAGAGAGAGAGAGAGAGAGGGAACCATCAGAGTGAGATGGAGGTGAGCAGGAGATGAGTCAAAATAGAGGGGTAGGGAGGGAGAGACAGAAGATGACAAACAAGAGCCACAGAGGCGGAGAGACAGGCTGATAGACCTAGAAAACTGAGACTGAAATCCACTGAGTGAGGGGAGCAGGAGGAAGAAAATACATGAAGCAAGAGGATCAGTGATGGAGAGATACTAAGAAAATGGAGGGAAATGGTAGGGAGTGACACAGACAGCGAAAAAAGAGAGAGAGAGACATGGAGAGAGCGAGGGAGAGGGGAGAGGAAAAGGTGCTCAGACAAGCGTGAAGGATCAACAATGGACGCTAACAAAGACAATCCCAATGGAGGCATCAATCACGGCTCCACTTATCCCTCCTCCCTCTGATTTTTAGTCTTTATTTCAAGGTTTTGCCCCACGCACCCTCCTTCCAACACCCTCGTCTCCCCCTCCCGCACCCCCACCCCCAATCCGCCACTCCCACCTCATCCAACCATCCATTCATCCATCCATCCATCTGTCCATCCATCTGTCCGTCCAGCCTCCAAAACAACACCGACCCTCCGGTTGTCTGCCATCTCCTCTCGTCCTCAGCCCAAACAATCTGCTTATTTATGCAGCCATTCGTCGAAACGCTGCAACAAAACGGGGTTGTATAATCCCAGGTATTATCAACAGCAGACGTATAGATGGCACGATTAATATTCACAGCCTGTCCCTACATTTCCGAAGAGAAGAACCATGAGGAAACCGTGAGGTTGAGAGTTGTGCAGAGAAAATGTGCAAATTAAATGTTCAAACTGAGCACTTTCATTTAGTGTTTCGTTGCAGGACAAGGAAGCCGTTTTCTTCCTCTCTGCCCACAGCGCACACACACACACACACACACACACACACACACACACACACACAAAGGAATCCCATGATACACAGAGGGATGGATGAACAGAACAATAGCAGAATGTCGAATGTGATAAAAGATAAAAATGAACAAATCACTGTTCTGTCCTACCTTTCTGGCTCTGCGATTCATCCATGTTTTCTTCCATTGTGGCAGGTTACAGTCCCTTTGTCTCTTTTCGTGTGAAGCAGTTTAAAACCCCTTGCTAGCTCTCAGCACAGTGTGCCTGTGTGTATGTGGGAGGCTGAGTGTGTGTGTGTTTTTTTCCCTCCCTGCAGATGATGGAGGCTCAGGGAAGTCCCCTTTTCAACGCTCTGCTCTCTCTCCTCACTCTGCCTATCTGGGATTCTCAAGCATCCTACAGTATCTCTGCATCTATCTACAGCTTTAGGTTTTAATATAATCATAGAAAACCTGAACGCAACCAGCAAAATTCAATAATATTTCAGATGTAGCAAATTATTTTTACACTCAGATGGAACAAAACTAAAACACAGATATGCTAATACCTTCTAACTAAACCCTATACAGTTACAAAAAAACACTAATCGAGAGGAACGGAGTATTAAACACACTGAAACTGACAAAAGACTGACAAAGGTTTGAAATGACACAAACTACATTATCCTTAATGGCAGTCTTTATGAGAACCAGTTGTATCACAGTGTTTGATAGTTTGAAATTTAAACTTGAAAATGTTTTATTGACCTTATATTGTTTTATTCTGGAGCTTCACAGACAAAAAATTATATAATTTTCACTTTTCTATTAAAACGTGAAAATACATGTTATAGTGTCTTTTATTCACCAGCTCTTCTACAGAGGCTAAAAAGGATTGCTTGAGCTCCTGTGTCTTTAAGACCCCCATCCTCCCCACTGCTGTGTTCTGAATGGTTATCTGTGAAAATCTTCCTGTGGGCCAATTTTTGCCCAAAACAGTGATTGCCAGCACCACCTCTATCTTTCACCAGCTCCAGGTGCTGAAACAATAGACATGAAGACACAGGCTAAATAATAATGTTACATATATTTTTGTCAAGTCTGCTGCCAAAAAATAGTCAGTTTACGGTGTTATGCTTACTATACAACATTAAACAAATGTATAAAAATACAGTAGCTGCTCAACTAATTTATTAAGATATGAAACAGTTATGAATGTGTGTTCTATCTTATGCACACAAAGCTATAATGTTATAGGTATATAGTTTATTTTCTGATTGACTGAGGCTTGCTGCATTGGAGAGTAACACATCATCATAGAACCAATCTAATCCGACCAGACTGCATTTTTTACTAACACAATGACCACATGTTCACAGTTATCTTACACGACAAGTGACATGTTGACATGTTGACATGACATGTTGATATATATACGAGCACAGGCAACAACCTGTTTATTTATTCTCAAATCTGCAAACCCTCGATGTTGCAGTGAAACTTTCAGTTTTGTGATTCAGGCACTCACAGTACTGGCTTAAGGTCAGGGAGAGATGGTGATCTTTTGTAACTCTAACCAAACCTCACACACTTTCAACTCAAACCTGGGTTTGCAGTTTGTTAGTCCTGCGTGTTACATGTGTTTCAGATGGAGTGATAGTCATTCTTCAAGATCCTGTACGCATGTGCTTTACTAATTGCATTCAGGGGAAGTCCACTATTCTGGCAAAATACTGTCAAGTCCCCTCACCTAAACGATTTCAATGCTATGAATGGAAAGAGCTGATCCAACTACATTATCATTTAAAACACTGCTGTGAAAGAGCTAATCAGAGCCACACCAGTTCTAGACTCCACACCTTCCTGTCTACAGACTCCAGTTGTTACAACAGCAAACACTTGTAAGCTAGAAGGTTACTGAATGTCTGTGGTAAACAAAGTACCTACCTGTTCTCCATAGTCTTTCAAAATTCACTGATCTGTCACTTTCTATCTGCTCTAACTGGGCAAGAGCCCGTGCTCTTTATGCCAGTTAGCTGTAATTACCCAACATAATTACTAATTACCTTCTCTATTTACACAGTTACGTTGGAGTGATTTGAGGTTTTTGGAGGACAGTCACAAGAAGGACAGTTAGAGATTATCTATCCTAATTCATATGTAATGAATAGGATCAGGATTAGGATCATTAACTATACCTCTAAGGTGGAAGCACATATTAAACTGGCTATTGCCCAACTTTACTGTAGTTTTCTACCAGTAACAATGTTGAAACTGTTTTAATATTACCTTAGATATCATAAACTTAGTCTGGGGACAATTCAGTTTTATTTCTGATAATGTATACACATTTAATCAGATTTATTTTGGTTTTTCACATCTGCACATATGTAAAAAGAAAAAAAATGGAAGTGACGTAGTCACATTGTATGCGCAGGACAAAAGACAACAAACAGAGTAGATACTTGCCGTATGAAAGCAAACCATCGTTTTCTCTTCATGGAGTATAAATGAAGAACAGCAGAAGCATGTATTATTATTATTTTGCAGCCTATTAGCTCTCACATTAGACCATAGACTTTGCCATGTTACACAAGACAATACAGGATATTTTGAAAATAACAGAAAATTTGAGTCTTACATCGTCAGAAGTACTCGAAACATGAAACATGTAAACCAGATTTTACTTAACCTAACCAACCAACTTAGAATTTTGTGGTCATGTAAATGGTATCAATGTGTTTACTTGTCTCCACCATTCAGTGTTTTGTGGCTTCTTTAACCATGTTTTAAATAGCCAGTCAACCCTGCCTCAGGGTGGGAGGCCATCTGCCTCAACCGGTTGAGGTGAGTAGAAAGAAAAGAACAGAAGGCATTAAAAGAACAACAACAAGCAGCAGACAAAACACTGGACAGGTTGGTTGGGCCACTAACTGCAACTGGAATAATACAGCTCCAAGGTCAAGAATACCTGCAAAAATGTACAAGACTACAACTACAGGAGAAAACACAAAGTTAATAGTAATTTAATAAATGCTCCTTCTTTGGTTGTGACAATGATACCAGGTTAAATAAAAACATATAAAGACATGCGTTTTATTTGATCAAGATATCTCTTTCACCCATTACATAAAAGAAATCTCCAGAACTGTCTTCTGGATGCAGCAATAATTCATTAAAAAGCCTCCAGTTAATCCAGAATGCAGCAGCCAGAGTTCTGACTGGAATTAGCAAGAGAGATCATATTTCTTCCATTAGTTCCCTGTAAAATCTATAGAGCAGAGTTTAAAATAGTTCTCCTCACATATAAAGTACTAAATATGGAAGAGGATTAGGGTTACCATGAAAATAATATTTGAGTTCTGACTTTTTTGTTTTTAAAACTCAGAATTCTGAGAAAAAAGTCAAGAACTCAAATAATATTTTCATGGTGGCCCTAATCCTCTTCGATAACTAAATGATCAGACTCCATCATATCTCAAAGACCTCATAGAACCTTATTATTATCCCAGCAGAGCACTTCGCTCTCAGAGTGCTGGTCTACTTGTGGTTCCTAGAGTTTCCAAATGTAGACTG
>JAUYWH010000001.1:23877873-23903441 GCA_034779795.1 Ctenopoma multispine
AGGCAGATGGCCGCCCACCCTGAGCCTGGTTCTGCTGGAGGTTTCTTCCATTAAAGGGAGTTTTTCCTCTCCACTGTAGCCTAGTGCTTGCTCAAGTGGGACTGTTTGGTTTTCTGTATAGTTCTGTGTATACTACTATATACTGCAAGGTCCAAAACCTTGCTATGTAAAGTGCCTTGAGATGACATTTGTTAGGATTTGGCACTATTCAAATAAAGATGAAACTGAATTTAATTAAATGCAAGGCCCCTTCATCTGGCTGCTGACACAGATGTTACTACTTACAGTATGCAATATTATCATAGTAAAATATTGTAGCATTTAACAATAAACAAGGTATGAGATGACTGCATGTATGCAGACAACTGTATTAATTTGAATTCCATTATTAATGAACAGAATGCAGGCTACTGTGAGCCAACACCACAACAACCTGTTGTGTTCACTGTTTCCTCAGCCTAACTGTCCCTATTAGGAGAGAGAACAACAATACATCTCTCACGTTTCTCTGCTAAATCCCAGGTGCAACATCTCACACAAACCCATCACAGATGGGTTCAATGACTGACAGATTCAAAGATTCAGATGGTTTATTGTCATGTGCACAGTAAAGAAACACGTTTCCCTCTACAATGAAATTCTTTCTTTGCTGTCCACACCATATACCACATAATAGAATAAAAAGAGATAAATAATAAGTAATATTAAAGGCAACATAATTATAACAAAAGAATTATAACACCAATACGGTGCAGACACGTGTGCTGTATGTGTTTGTGCAAACTGTGCATGTGCAATAAATAGCGTTTTGCAGTGCAAATGCTTGTGCAAATGTGCAAACTAACTGTAAACAAGTCAAATGAGGTTGATAGAATGAAGTGGATCCTGATTATAAACCCCAGTCAGTGGTTTAGGACTCTAATGGCCTTGGGGGGAAAGAGTTCTTTAGCCTGGTAGTCCTGCATTTCGCACTTCTATACCTGCTGCCTGAGGGTAGAAGTGTGTAAGGTCAGTGTTGGGGGTGGGTTGTTGTATATGCTCTGCATAGAGGGCAGTGGAGTTCTGGTGATAGGCCTCACAGCTTCTGAGCTTATGGCATGTTCACTGAGATCATGGTAACACAATTATTATTTCTCAACATAGTGACATTTAGCCATAACAGTGTAAAAATAAGATGCCATTCATTCCATTACACTATGACCTGTAAGATTTCAAGAACTGTTCAAGATTAAGCACAGCACGAGTGGGCGGCAGGCTAATATGTGCTCCTGTTAACAGGAGGCAATGATGGTGGTGTGAGGATAAAATATGTGAGGAAATGAAACAAGCTATCCTACATAGATGGACTTATAAAAAGTTATAGTTATAAATACATGCAACTAAGAGGAGGAGGACTACTGGTCAAGATAATGGTTGGATGGAACTGAAAACAAGCGGTTTTAATAATCTAGCCTTACTGTATCTACAGTGCACAAATATATATATCTACCACACACATGCTGGTTCGTGTAGAAATGTGTTTCTGTGAAGTGTTTTTCCTTATCTGAACCGAGGGTCTGAGAACAGAGCGCAGACTCGTCCTTTGACTTGAACTTTATTAGTAGTCAATAACAGTAAATTCAGTGGTATGTAACCTTTGGCATACGTGTTAATTTAATGTCTGTCATAACTGCTAAATTTTCCTATCAAGCAATTTCAATTTGGATTTAATGTCATGCATCAGTAAAGCTGCTTCTACTTCTTGGTTCATCTTCATGCTTTGTTTTGTCCTCACAGAAAAAACGGAGATAAGCCCCTAAAGCCACATTGAGGAAAAGGTTAAATGCTACACAGTAGAACCTAACTTAAACTTTTGTAGTCAGCCTCAAATGCTGGAGAAAGTTCATGTTTTATCGTTTTTTTGTTGTGGTACCAATATCTAATCCTCCATGGTAAACCAGCTGGTGAACAGATTATAGTCTCCTGCCATGATCACCAGAATATCAGCACCCAAACATAACACATGGTGTTATGAACCGGTCACCAAGTGAGCAGTAACACTAACAAAGGTTATTGCAGGTTATCAACCTCTCAAATTCTGCAGGAGCTTCAGTGAAGTTAAGGTGATAACCTTCTCTGTGATCACTCACTGACTGTTGATATCGCCAGTGATACAGTTTGTCTTTAACATACTTAGGTTGATTTTCATGAACTACATTATTTGGCCTAATGATTTAAAAAAGATAATAAACATAAATATACAACAACAGTGCAGTCATGCCTTCTGGGTGCCATGACTCATAAAAGTGTGAGTTCTTAGAACCAGTATGTTCAAAGGTCTTGAGTTATTTATAGATGTGCACCACTCTTCGCACACAGCTACAACACAGGCGACTGGAGTTGTCTGTTGAACTTTGTAAATCGTTACAAATGTGTTTCTATTTTCAGTATCAGTCCAACACAAGTGTGAGTGTGGGAGCCACACTCTCCCGCTACCTGATGAGAGCACTGATGGGGCATTAGTTGAACTATGGCATAGGTCCTTTGTGTTTTTCTGTGCAAGCGTGCACAAAAAAAAAAGTAACTTGACCTGGTAAAAAGGAGACTGAAGGTAGAAACCCCTCAAAACAAACAACTGAAGGAGACTGCAGTAAAGAAGTGAGCTGAGGCTTGATGCAATTATTGCAAATAAGGAATCTGAATCCAAATACTAAGTTTTATTTACTTATGTGGTCCATGTGATACAAAAGATATCTTCTGCCTTGTTTAGCATATGGAACTCAGAACCTTCATCTCATATCCACCTTTTAATCTCAATTTAATTTAAACTTAGATGTCTTCAATGTACAACTAAACAAAAAAATTAGCTGTGCCATAAACTGTGTAAGCTGTCCACTTACTCAGTTTGACTCAGATGGACAGCTCTGGGAAGGTCCAGGTGGTTTAAGTCCACTCCTGGTAACAAATCTAGATTTCTACCCTTGCCCCTGATCTATGCATCAGCAGCTTTACCACAGACATCTACAGAGAGTTCATGGTTTGTCCTGACCTGCAGCATGAAACACGTGTGTACCTTTCTAAATTATGTTCAATCACTTCAATTTGCCACAAGTGGACTTAGATCAAGTTATAAATACATAAAAAGAAAAATGAAAGTAAACAGGATCCTGACCACAATCTGGAGCCACAAAAAAAGAGTTTGAAAACTTTAGTAAGGAAGAGATTACAGTTTTTTTAATAGATTAGCAAACATTTCTGAAATGTATTTTCACTTTGTCATTACAGGTTACGGTTATTCAGTGAACAGCAATGAGTGATTTTATCAATTTAAAATGAAATCTACAACACAAAAAAGTGTGCAAACAGTGCACAGTTTATTATAGAGGCTTTCTAAAGCTACTCTGCTTCTGTATCTGTTTAAATGGTGTCAATCGTATCAAATAGCCACAAAAACGACTGTATATATATTATATTACACCTGTAGAGATGGATGGGATAAAATCACTGATGTCTGGGTTTCTGGGATTGAACACGTAATGTGCTCCACTTAAAAAAACAACCTACAAGGTTCTGGTCAAAACTGATGAGTTTAATAGAAAATGAAGAAATACCAGAGGCCAAGTCAGAAGTGAAGAGTGAATCTTTTTCACAGGTGTCTCCGTGGTGATGTTCAGGACCTATACGATATTATAACACTGTGACAATCTCATGATGATTGTCACATGTAGTTATTGCAAAAATCTGATGGGTCCATGAGAAGAAATGGAAGCAGATCCAGTGATATTTTCAGCTCCACTTTACCAGGAGTTGATCACATCTTGGGCATTTATCAAGGTGTGGCAGAAGCATTTCTGCTAACCAGCTTGTTTCTAACTAGCAGCACAAATTACAGCTTCCTGGTGAAAGAAAACAGCAGAGTTGAGTTTGTAAAAGCATACACGATACATAACAAGAACCACATTAATACTGCAATTAATATTGTTAATATTATTCTTATTACTATCATTATTAAACACTAAAATGCAGCCAGGAACAAAGCTTCAGGCTGACAGAGTTCATCTGAAAGAAAAAACTCAAAGTGACATGCAAACGTTCTCTTCGTCCTCCTCTTGTTCGTCTTCGGCATCGTGCTCATCTTCATCGCCATCATCAGTGAAGTGTATCTATTAAAAGGAAGGTGTTTGTTCACAGTTTTCTGTCCACCTCACAGCAGTGAGAGCTCCTGTTGGCTCAGGTTTCAGTATCAGCAGCTGCCATTGGCTGAGCGTGGAGAGCTCTGATTGGTTCTCAGTCTATTTTGCACATCATCCAGTTGGCTTCAGAACTCCTATGACAAGACTGTGTGCGTGTGTGTGTGCAAACAAGTGTGTTATCACATACTGTATGATGATGTACTGCATGTCAGCGTGTACAGATTTACTGTGTGTGTGTGTGTGTCTATGCTGCTCAGTTAGTGTTAGTCTATAGACAGGGATGGGCCTTATGTCTGTATATGAAGTACTCTATGTATATGAACATACATTTTACATTTCCACTAGTGTAGTCCTCCTTGGCATGTGGAAACAGTTCCATACCTTCTGTGGCTCTGGTGAACAATCGTCCAGTCTGAGAAATTAACCACTATAATTAAATATTGAAAGATAAAACTGGTTTGGATGGACATTATTAAGATGTCACAAATTAGCTTGAGCTAATCACCTTACTGTATTTACTGTACTTATGCATTTATTTATCTATCTGTTCAAATATACATCAGTGCTGTCCTTAAATACATGTATACTGAATGAATTAATATCAAAATGTATTTAGGTAGGACAGTGTAGCAACATCCAGGAATCCTATATTCACAAATACTGCTGATTCCAAGACAAACGCATTTAGCCATTTGCCAAAAAGATGAGTAAGGAGCCGATGTAAGTTATAATATAAGAAAATCATGCAAATGCACAGTTTAAACGTCCTGACAGTAGTCGTGTTGTATGTAGTTTTCTGCAACAGGACAATCACCACACTCACATTCACACTACTAAAATGGAGCAGACACGTGGCTGCTATTTGAAATCCTGCACAGTCGACTCTCCCACCTGGAAGCAAAGCGTCTGACCACAGCATTAATAACTAACACAACATTATATTGTGGACTGGAGCTGTTGGACCGGGACTAAAGAAACAAACTTGCAGGTACTGGAGCTAAAGCCCACTTAAAACCTATGAGTGCTGTCAAACGTGGTGTCTTTCACACTATTTTCTTGATCCACTTTTGGACAAAAATGACTACCAGTGATAAGTGATGCAGTCTAAACCCGACCATCAGGTCGCGTTAGTTTAGTGTGTCCTGATGCATTAGGTGTCCAAAAAGGAAACTTTAAAATAAACCGTGTCAATACACACATACAAAGTCTTTGCCCATCCCTGCATAGTGTTTTCATACCATCTTGTGTGTGTGTGTGTGTGTGTGTGTGTCAGTCCATGCATCTCTTGGGTCTGTTCAAAGACAAAAGTCTCTACTAATTAGGGATTTTCAGGCAGAAAAAAGGAAAACATTTAGGAATAATAACATCATTATCTGCTATCACAATTACTATTATTTCATGGATGTGATTTCTCAGGACAGTTTTTTGCTCACTTGAACTCACTTTAACCAAGATTCTGCTTTTAGACACACAATTCCTGATCACGTCCCTGATTAATGTTATTGCATTAATGCCAGCATCACTGTCCTTATTTTCTATACAAGAGGAGCCGCCGTGGCAAAAATCTACGAAACAATGATTTGTGTTTAGAAAACTGTCCACTGTGCTTGATTGTTTTTCATTAATTTGTACACGACCAGCCATTTTTCTTGCTGATGCTCAAGTGATTGACTCCATAGGTGGGCAGGTCGTTGCTGTAGCCCAACAGCCAAGTGATGGGAGGACAACATTTGTCCAGTCTTTCTAGGCTAGATGTCAAAGAGTAGAGTAGTCAGTAGTCTCCAGAGAGATATGATTGGCTAAACATGGGAATCACCCATGGTGAGCGGTAATTCGTTACCAAAGGAGATGACAGGCATTTCCATTTACTTTCAGAGGGGTAGGAACGATGTGTGTCGATTGGCTGTAAGGCACTGGCTTGGGCCTGGTCAGGAGAGATCAGTCATGCTGAGGCTCATGGGTAATCCTGGACGAAGGTAAGCCACTGGGACACGACCATTCTCGCTGGTCGATCCTGTGATGGACAGACGGGCTTTGGAACGCATTGCATCTGTGAATTTCATCTGTGTGAAGAAAAAAAGTAAAAGAATTAATCATAAGCACCAAACCAAAACTGAGAAAAGAGCCGTCCTGACTGTAAACCAACCTTCAACTGATGGTTGAGTATTTTGGGAAATGTGCATATTTGCTTTCTTTCCAAGAGTCACTATTCTCCTGCCACACAACACACACAGTGTTAAGAACACATCACCTGCGCATTGTGTCTAACAGAAATGTAAAAATGTTTTTGGTTTGGTAAACAACAGTGTATCATCAAACCAGCAGCAGGTTTGTAGATACACACGAGGATAGAGTTCTGGCAAACAACAGGCTATAACTACATGTAGCTGTGAACCTTAAGCTTTAGCCTGAAGTGCACCTCCAGAGGAATGTGACAACTGCAGTCAGTCCACTCTGCAACATCGCAGTGGTCATACAAACCACATTGTCCGACATCGTCATTTAACTGCTGTCTGTTAGCTCCAACTTCAAAATGATCCTCCCAGTTTCAGGGTTTCAGGCTCCATTGTTTGCAGCACACTAAGAAACTCAGTGAAAGAAGCTCAATACAGTTCTCCATGTAGATTCAATGCAAAAGCAGAAATCAAACTTAACTAGTTCAGATTAAACTATTTATGTTATTGTTAGTGAGCTTTTTCTTCCTGCTAACAGTCTCTTCTCTGTACTGCACACAGACATGAGATTTCTATCTATCTCTATATCAGTATCAGAGGCAAAGCATGAAGTGCACACTTCAGACCACAGGTGCACTCATTAAATTGGTATTATTACTAGATCATTACAGTACCACCAGACTGATTTCTTTAATCTGAGACACTGTATCACGTGTGCTTCATTAGGTCACACGTCACAGTGTCATCAGAATTGAGTGTGTCGAAACCTAAAGGGGCAATTTCACTGATTTAGTTTGGTTCTAATGATGACATCTATGACTACATGACAGAACTTGTAGACTGACCTAGAACACCAAATGACATCGCCAAAACCGAAGAAAACAAACTCCTCCACATGACGCCATCTCTGAGCCAGAAGCAGACAGACAATCTAATATAGGGAAGACTTTAATTGGCGATGAACTGTGATCTGATCTTCACCAAAATAGAAATAACACTTTCTTTCTAAGCTGATAAGATGATTTCATGTCTGTATTGAACAGATCCACTGAACATACAGTGATGGGGAAACAACAGTGAATACGACATCCACCACACTCGCAGCTTTTGTCAGTCATGCAACCAGTTTATGCAGAAAACCAGGAACCTGCAAATATTTCACTCACCTTTTCAGACCACTCTATTTCCATAGGAAGCAAGTTAAAAATCGGTGAAGTCACCCTTTATTTGCATATATCTTTCCACTGAGACTCTTTGCTATGACACTCATACCATGACATGGATCAAACTAACAAATGGGGTCTAACTGATTAACATGTGACAGTCCACCCTGTTTTAGACCCTCCTCTCAACCACAGCTGGATAACAATCAATATACAGCTCTGAAAAAAAAATTAACTGCAAAACTATCAGTTTCTCTGATTTTTCTATTTAAAGGTATATGTTTGTGTAAAATTAACATTCTTGTTTTATTCTATGAACTATACTGACAACATAACTCCCAAATTCCAAATACAAATATTGTCATTTAGAACATTTATTTGCAGAAAATGTAAAATGGTCAAAATACCAGGAAAGGTCAAAAGGTTTTCAGACCTCAGATAATGCAAAACAAGAAAAAAGTTCATATTCATTTTTACATTACTAATGTTTTAACTTAGGACGTGCTGAGAAATCAATATTTGGTGGAATAACCCTGATTTGCAATCACAGCTTTCATGCTTCTGATGAGTTTTTTACATTGCTGTTGGGCGACTTTCTCCTGGCGCAAGAATTCAAGCAGTTCAGCTTTGTTTGATGGCTTGTGACCATCCATCTACCTCTTGATCACATTGAAGAGGTTTTCTGTGGAATTCAAGAGACACTGGAATGGAATCTGCAGTGCTCTCTTCATTTTTTCCAGAGCTGTATATTTATAATCCAAAATACATACTACACACACACACACACACAAAATCGCTTCATAAAGTATTCAGACCCCTTTACTTTGTCCACACTTCATTGACAATTTTTAGAACCGTTCACATGTAATAACTCAAGTGAAATTTACAGAAGTGTTAACACCCTTAAGACAACAGTGTGTAGATGCTGCTTTAGTTCTGAGTCTTCTTAGTCTCTATGAGCTTCTCACATCTGGTTTTGGGAAGTTCATCCCATTAATTTTGTTGTGTCATCAGACCACAGAATCTTTGTCCTCATGCTCCCAGAATCCCTTAAACTCAGTTTGACAAACACACTGCGTTTTCCATCTAACTCTAAGTCTCCCATCTCTGCAAAAGACGTCTGGAGATTCCTTAGAGTGACTGTCAGGTTCCTGGTCGTCTCCCTGACCAAGGCCAAAGGTCGGGGCGTTTCTGTCCAGTCCTGGTGGTTTCAGACTTCTTCCAGTTCACCTAACTGAGGCTTCAGAAATCAGCTGTTTACCTTCACCCTGACATGCAGGATCAATTATGTGACCTTGTTTACACAGTATGTGTATACTGTATTTTAAAATTCCATTCAGTTCAATTCGCTGCAGTAGAACTTCAATTCAAAGAAACAGGATGCATCAGGTCACAGGTTGGAGAGTGTAAATACTTTTGTAAATTAAGTTCTTGATTTTTAATAAATTTGCAAAGCTTTCAAAAAAATGTTCAGTTTGTAATTAGAGGTTCATCATGTACAGACTGAATTATTAATTTTTAACACAATAAGTGAGGGATCTGAATACTTTCCAAAAAGACTGTACATGGTAAGAGGCAGAAATGTAATCAAAATCCTCATTTCGGATGATTTCAGATGTTAAAGGCAAAGTAAATCATTGAAAGGTGACAACATGTAAATATGAATTCTGTTTTCCTTGTTAGCTATACATTATATTATATTGATACTGATGTTAAAGCAGCTTAAGGGGCTTTGATTGCAGTGAATTTGTTTCATTTAGAAACTAAATGTTCTACCAGCTTGACCTCATGCTGATATCTGCTCTTCTCCAAGCCTAGCTGGTGAACCTGAGGTTGTGGGGTGGTGCACAGCAAGCAGCACAAATGTGTGTTATTATTTAATTCCCTTTCAGTTGATCCTCTTAGTAAACACACACACACACACAATAAAAGCCTTACTAGCGTCCCCCCACAGAGCAGCCACTGACTGAGAAGAGAGGATCTGACACTAGTGTGCTGCAGAACCAAACATGTAACTGTTTCATCTAAAATGCAAAACTGAACCTAATGCTGCAGGACAAATATCACCCACAGCTCTCACCCCTGGACAGATGTGCGCTCACATCAGGAGGCAATTAAAAGCCTGTTGCACCATTACATGCCAGCGTAAGACACTGCTTTTAAAAGGCTTAGTTCATCGATGCAATTACAACACAATAAAATACAAATACATACTGTAACACATGCAGTAGTTTGATTCCAGTCTAACAACTTGATCAGTGTACAACAAAAGACCTATAGCATTAACATCCAACCCTGTGAGGAATGTGATGTGTTATGTAGAGCAGTAGGGGGCAGCAGGCAGGTAAACAGAGCAACTCTTACCCTGTCAAATGATTCTATACTTAAGCCCTCATCAACAGCACAGATCTACAGTGACGCAAATTCCTTTTTCAGAACGACAAAATCATGTCTGTGACCTTTGCTCAGCTCCCACTCATACTGTTGTCTGGTTCCCAACAGCTGTGTTGTTGACACAGCTGACAGACACATGGCTGTTGTCTGGAAACTAGAAATGAAAACCTGCCGCTGTTCTCTCTATGAATCCTGAGTCTGCACATACACGTTGCTCCAGGCAGCAACTGTGAGCTGCATAGAGAAATGTTGCTGCCCTCTGGTGAGCAATTTGAGAATCACACCATATTTATTTTCTGATTTACTGAGTTAATTTAGCCTGTGATGTGAGGACAAACAAGTAGTGTAATTAGAGAACCATTAGAGACAAGCAATTTGAACTACTATCACTTTTCCAGACAGATCACATAATATGTTTGTAGCACGAGGGCAGAGCAAACCACATGAACAGAGTCTCTCAGCACATGCACATTTCTTTCTAGCAGCACTGTCATAAACCAGTCACCTCCTGTGGAAGAGAAACCAGAAATACTGACTGCCTTCCAGAGGTCAGCAGAGGTGTGTTAAATCAGGTCATACAGAGTGCCATATCCCATACTGTATGTGTTTCACCTAGAAGTCAGCTGAAAGAGAACAGATGTGTTACACTTACATGTTTTCTACCATCGTGTCAAGGATCTGATGATGCTACCAGTCCAAACCATTCCATCATATAAATGAAATCATGGGGCTTTCTAAGGAAAAGCTGGCATTAAGACAGATGGGAATGACTGACCAATGAGTCAGGCTATTCAAGAGGATGATTGGCTATAAAGTAAGAAAGGGGGGATCAGTGACGTAAAAAAAAAAAAGTGGGGGTGGGTAGGGAGGGCAGGAGAGGAGAGGACAGGATAGGAATAAAGGAAGGAGAGGTGCTGTGGGAACAGTAGGGGTGGTAAAGAAAGGGGTCAGGAGAGGGGAGAAAAAAGGGATAGTAGCAAGCAAGCTGGTGAGGAATGAGTGAATGAAAGAAAAAGAGCATCACAGACATAAACAGTTTTACATATTGCTTTAGTTGAGTGTTGATCTATATCTATCTATCTACTGGGAGCTCCACAGCGCCAAGAACAACTGCTGCATTCACACCATGCCTGAAATGTACAGTAAATCACACCACTTAGTGATGTCAGCCAACAGAAATTGGCAAATTTTTCTCATTAATTTGATGCTAGTAAGCAAACACATGTAACAGGATGTAAAAGGATAAATCATGTTCTCATGGATTTTTTCATTTTGGTTTTTAACTACAGAACAGGTCACACCATTAATGAGTATGACATGTAATACCAACATTAACAAAAAAAACACAGGACCTGAACTGACACGTCTGGTTTATTCATCTGGTCCGACAGACTAGCTAATCGTAACTAAGGTGAAAGACTTTCAAATTAACATATTTAACCATAGTTTAAATAAACGTATTTCGAGTAGGGTCAGCCTGCTCTGCACTGCCATAATGTGAATGCAGCTGTTTTCCGTGTTGTTCTTCCATGATATGAATTAATACCAATTAAAGGTTTATTATCTAAATCTTGTTTATGACTGTGAAGTGAGGGAAGTTTTAGCCATCAATCATCACTCTCCTACCCGTGTTAGATCTTGACGCTCTCAATGCCGTAAACGTTGTAGCCCTCTTTATAGGTGGCGTAGTTTGGCTGGTGGCTGGGGGACAGCAGGTTGAAGTTGGGGGCATGTTGAGGAGAAGACAGAGTGTGTGTGTAGTTCCCTGTGTGCTGGGGTGACGACAAGGTGTTGGCTGCCACCTTCATAACATACAAATAAAGTCACTGTTATTACTATACTGACTGTGCTGGTGGAACAATGACGACTCTTTTGCTGTGTGACTTAAACTTACTAATAATTAGTGTCAATTAGAGTCAATAACACAAATAGTAGACAAATGTGTAAGCAGACACAAGAAACCCATAACAATGTGGTAAGATCTAGTTAAAGAATAAAAAGATGGAAACTGTAGATTTAGAGAGAGAGAGAGCAAAAAGAAACACATAGGATGTAATAGCAATGTTTTTTCTTGAGCAAAAGTTCAACGTCAAAAAGCTCTAGGATATCCACCCTTTTTATATGTTTGTATTGTTTTTACACACAAAAACCTCCACCACACAAAATGTGATGATTCTAGGGCAGTTGATAATTTCAATTCAATTACATTGTTTGTTAATACTAATCCCCATGGGGACATTCTTAAACCCTGCAGTCACATTTAAGGTGGCAAGGGTTAGAGTTTAGTGTTTTGTCCTAGGACACTCTTAGGACATGTTTTCTCTGTAAAAAAAACAGAACCAAAAGCGCTTAAAAACCAGCTAATTGGAGCAATATCAAGACAATGAATGGTGAGTTACTAAGCCTTATCATGCCGTAGTTATGGTCCAGTAGGCAACCCACTACTTTCTATCATTTCATTTCTATCTGAAGGTGGTATAAAATGTTACAGGAACCAACGTGACATTTGTAATGAGGTAAAATGGAAAACGTCCTTCTAGAAAGGAGGATAGATGGGTAACAGAAAACGTAGACTTAAAAGCCAGAGACAAAGGTTTATGTTTTGATATTGTTAGTCAGTGTTCTTACTTTGGTAATTATGTATTAAAATGTGTTGTTTATTGGCAACTGGACTTTCTTTAAGTTCTTAAAAAACTGTTGCCTTTGGGATGAGAGGTGAAATGCTTTAAGAACTTAAAGCAACTTAAAGCAACAACACATCTGGGACAACCGTGACCTGAAATACAACAATTACAGAATCTTTACAGAAGCTTTAATTGTTGTTACAGTAGTCACAGCTGTATGTGTATTTAAACCCACCCCACAATCTTTCCCTAATTCTAACCCCCTCATTTCTATATCTAACTGTAACCAGAAGTGTGTATGTAAAACAAACTGCAGCTCATAATATGGTATGATAATCACCTGCTTAGGCAGCTAGCGTGTGGAGCAGACACCTACTGCATCATAGATGTGGGCTATGATAATGATAACAGATAAAGGTCATATTACACACAGTGAATTGCATGATAACATATGTGGGTGCATAAAACCTACCATAAACCTACAACACCTGCCTAACAACATTATTAATGTGGTTATTAGGCATATTCGTTACCATCCAGGTAGAACTATGCTGTTGAGTTGACCACTCTGTAGGCAAGCGTCAAAGTTTTTAACCTAAGACAGGCAGCCACGGGAATCCAGAGCAGAAATACATCACTTATAATACTAATAAGTCTGCATGCCTGGGAGATGGAGATGTGTTCAATAAAGCTTAGAAGGTAGTCATGTAACCCCCAGATTTCAAGCAGATTTGTGGGGATAGTCACTGAAGATCCTAAATTGATACTGATTCTGTGCTGTGTGGAAGGTCTGGCTGAGGGGTACAAAACGCTTGAGAGATTTTACTGAAGATGCTTTTTGCTCTTTCAAGTCAGCAGGGACTCATGCATGGCATTTCAGACCATGGGTGTTTGGGCAAGTTGAAGTGGTAAAAACAGAGAAGATCCACCAGTCTTGAAACGACTTGAGTCACCTGGCTCTACTAATAAAAGTTTCATCTAGTCAGTGTCTCTCCATAAATACACTGCTAGCTTTTCCACAAGTAACTCTCGGTTGCACAGAGTCTATCTACACTGTGTGAAATGGATTACAAGAAAAGAGAATACATGAATGCCACTGTTTAGCAGAGAGAGACCACTGAACAGATGAGTTGATAGAAATGAGGGAATGCACAGAGCCAGCAAGAGAGTTGTGGTTAAGATAATCTATACATAAAAGTTAGTAAACCCCCCAAACCTCTCTAGCAGCTTATGTGTGGTGGTTGTGGGTGAATCCTACCCAACACCATACTGTCTACATTGGTTAATGGAGATATATAAAGAAGAATATGAGGAAGGAAAAGATGAAGAAAATAAAGAAGATACAATGGTCATGGTGTACACCACAAAATTTTGCTTATATAAGGAACATGTGGATATAAAGTAAATAGTTTGGTATAAAACAACATAGAATCAACATAGTTTTTATTTTTCTGCAAAATAAGAGTAGGCTCTAATACCTTCCCATTAAAATTTCACCTTTACACTTTTGATAATTCAGTCAATAAAAAAAATTATAATAATAACTCGAGGCAAGTATAGCATGGTCAAAGAGCTAAAAGAACCACTATGGCTTTACCAGTAGTTTGATATTATGTGTGATTCCTTGACTAAGCTCAGACAAACTTTGATGGTGCACACTTCCAAGATATTTTTCTAATTTAGAAAAAAGTGTTATGACATTATGAATATGAGGTACATATATGAATGTGTGATGTGCAGCTAGTAAGCTATAAATGGAAATGTTCAACACAGGCTATTTTTACTGCATTTGCAGGCTCTTTCACATCTTTCCCATCAAATTTCCTATTTGTATTGTTGACGATTTAGGCCAAACAGCTGCTCTTAAAAAAGTGACAAGAATAATGAGAATTGAACCAAAAACAATAGACAACTGGTGCTTGGAACCAGTTAAATAAAACCAGGACGTCACTGTCAAGTAAATAAACAACCTTGGAATAAATCTGCAATTTTGTTAAGGTTTTTGTCCAGTTTCTGTTTTCTGATTATATTTTATGGTCAATTCAGAAGAAGTAGTGGAAATCCTGGTCAAAAGTACATTTTATTTACATTTATCATTGTGTGAGGATGGGTGTATCTTGTCTCCCTACATTTCTTTTGAGGACACTTACACATCTCATCTTTTAATATCTCCTGTGGCTCATCTTTTAATATCTTAAAAGATGAGATTTAATAATATATTTTTTTTGTTGCGTATTTAGTCACATTTTTTAAAATTCAAGTAAAACATGTAGTGTATAATAAAAAATTTTTATTTAACATTTAGTCTTGAAACCAAACTGAACTTATAACAAATGTGACACATATAAAGTGCATTGTACTTTTGCACGTTCTCCTGTGGCTTAGATGTAACTCTTACAAAACAGAATTACGAACGGTGGGTACACTTTGTGCAGTCATTTGGTCAACAAATGGACCAAAAGATGTTGTATGTTTTAATTTATACATATGCAGTAAAATAAAAAAAACAAAAAAATGTATCACCTGTTTGTATCAGTTTTATATTTGTGGTAATTAAAATAAAGAATTATAAATATCTCTGGACTTATCCATCACTTTGTGGAACTTAGGAACTGTGTACATCTGTAGCATCATAACTTGACATGTAACCTGACCCTTACTTACAGGGTAACCAATAAAGGGTCCATGGTACATCTGTCTCCCCTTTACCTTCATCTTGGATCACCCCTGATTGGCACTCTGGTTGAATTCTTCTACTTTATACTAAAGGCTGTTTCTGTTTTTTTGTATATCCTCATTGTCCTAAATAGAATGGAATGAACAATGGACTAAACTTAAGTATTTAAACAGAAAGCAATTCAGAAAAACAGTACAAACTACTTTGAAATTGACCTAATAGATATAACTGGTAACTGAATACTAAATGATAATTTTATTTGAGACAGAAAGTCAATTAAAATAGGAACAGGTATTTAAAAAGATGCTCCTCATTGCCATACCTTCATTTTTTTGGCTTCAGCACGGCTCTTGTAGCAGAACTCTACCAGCGCAACCATCATGGCCAGACCCAGTCCTCCAACCAGAATGTAGAAGACTCCTGCTACATTACTAAGAGACAGAGCGCTGGTCTTTTCCTGGTACACAAACATACACACAGGGGGAAAAGAGGGCAGCCAACCAGGGAAAAGCTAGGTTAGTGGGGTGATTTACTTTTAATGCTTTTAAAACTTTTACCATCTAACATTACTGACTACAGCAGAAGCATTTTGTATATGCTTATATCCTTAATCAACAAAATAAGACTTAAGAAGCTTAACATGAGGACACAACATGACACAAACAGACTCAAGATGACCTGCATACATTAAAAACATCAGTACCCTTTCTTTGTATGTAAATCAGTATGCACCTTTGTATTGATTTAGAAATATGTGAATGTATGTCTCAGCTTTAATTTGAGTAGGCCTGTGTGGGAGACATAGATAGTCCTTTTAAGACGTAGAATCCAAATTGCAAGGATGCAAAAGTAACTGGACACTTGGCTACTGCGAAAATGCAGTTTACTTAAAAAGTAGCCATATAGGTCAAAGTCCCAGCAAATTAAACAGAGCAGCATTTCAGTCTAACACAGATTAAAACACTGTCATCAGCCTTTGCAGCAATCGAACATTTTGCAAATTTTTTTCTCTGCCTGTCCACATGTTGAAGTGTTCTTGGCCTATTAAATGCACTGCATAATGTTTGCAGTGCAACTTACTGGTGCAATAATAATGACATATATGCAGTATATCATGTTTCTGAAGTTTAGTATCTTTTTTTTTGTATCTCAAATGTTCATTCAGAAGATAACTATGAGTATTTAATATCTTTAGTTGGATCTCCATCATTTGTTTTGCTTCTCCAGTTCCAAAATAATGAGAAGAGATGAGTACAGAAAAGACAACAGTGAGCAACACACGTTTTACAGGGCTACTTTCACAGGCTGATCTTACATGAGGTGAACCACAAGCAAATTCCTTTGCAGATGTGTGCACACTGTCTGCAATAATAATCTTTGTGCACCTACTCATTCTCATCCACCTGCCCACTGATATTGTCTTGACATTGTGGTGGGCCATGTGGACTGCCCTAAAAAATAGATTCCTTAAAAAAAGAACACAGCCAGCCGCAGTGAAGGACACCCAGCACGTGGTGATGTCTATCAGTTCTGGACTGTAGACAGTAAATGATTTGTATCAAGTCTTAAAACTGACCACATGATTTATGATATGTTA
The DNA here is from genome assembly GCA_034779795.1 of Ctenopoma multispine. Lineage (NCBI taxonomy): Eukaryota > Metazoa > Chordata > Actinopteri > Anabantiformes > Anabantidae > Ctenopoma > Ctenopoma multispine. Next base: position 23,894,675 of record JAUYWH010000001.1, read on the forward strand.
GTCTGTCCAGTTACTTTGGAGCTCCTTTAACTGGGGGATATAAACAAATATATTTTGGCCAAGTCCTTCCATTAAAGCTGCCAGCCTAAACTTAGATGAGCTAGAAGGGATGGTAATGAAAAAATATAACTTAAAGCAGCAGCTTTGAAATTATATTTATATTTATATATATATTTTGAAATATACATTTCAAAAGTGTCAAAAGTGCAGTCACGTTTCTTTTCCTACCATTGTTAGATAACTAATTCTATTGTTTCACTGGATTTCTTCCAAGGCTCAATTCTAGCTCACCATCAAACCTTTCTGCCTTAAATCTGACCAATACTCCTCAGATAGAAGTATTTATTCAGCTTCACCCTCGTCCCACACCTTCTTGTAAGCAGGTAATTGTTAATTCCTGGTCCCAGCGGCAATCAATCCAACTGACTGTCGATTGTGGACCCAACGTGTTTTAACAATTGTGGAATCCAGATGAGAATCCAGATCAGACAAGTTATACTTCTGCGTAACCTCTAATAAATAAGACTGCATCTCCCTTTAAGTATAGTAGCTAACTATGAACTATTCAAGAGTTTACTGTTTGCTTATTTAACACGATTATTTGACATGGGCTATACACACATCTTGATTGTTTTATTTAAAATTCATGGAGATGCAAACTTCCAAAAACCTTATTGAACTGACTATGTATCGCATTACACTACACACACACACAATGGTTCCAATATCATCTTAATATACAGTATATCTTTCTGACTTCTTTGTAATGTAATGTTGTAATGTAATGTCATAGGACTGTCAAACCACCAGAATTCTCACAGAGTTCACTAAACCTACTTTATTTTACTACAGTAAATTAGTATTTACTTATTAGTATCAGTTTACTTTAATAAATACTATTAAATTTTTTCTTTTTATGCACGTCACATGGGACATGGTACTATGATGAACAAATGAACAAATCTAAACATACTATGTATAATACAGGTCCTTCATCCTGTAGCAAACATGCTGCCCACTAAAAGGTCTGTGAGTTGTGAAAGAAGCCCTGACAGGCAAGCAATCTAACATTTTTCTCTCTCTTCTGTGTTTATGACCTAAGAAAAGGGGGAAATTAAGTTCCTTAACTGTGAAAAATCTGGAACAAAGTTACCGTTTTTATTTGATAAAACAGGAGCATTTTTTCTAATGTGTTTGTTTTTGTATTAGTCACTTCAGAAACAAAGGTGCACCACCACACCTTGTTCTAAAGAGGGAGATGGGTCTGAGCGAGTCGTCAAACTACTTTGTTTCCTTCCAGGTGAGTTTTAATTATTCCATGCCTTATAAGGTACATATATTGTGTATTAGTAATTCTTCACAGTAATTACAGTTTATAAGTATATCATAGTATAGTATCGTAAGTATAGTTTTTTCTGCCTGTTTCACAAATTAAATAAATTAACTGGACTCAATTGAAAAACCCACAAATAGAAAAAAAATTAATTTAGAAAGGTCAGCAAGGCATAAACATTTTTTCCACCAGTTCTTTGGTCATAATAACAGGAAAATATTGATCAGGCTTAGAAAACAAATCTGCCTGACAGTTCAGACCACCTGCCCTAAGAGAAGCCAGCTCCCTCTGGAGCGTGGGAGTGCAAAAAAGCAAGGCAAACTACATACAAGTCGTATGTATACAACCTATAGACATTGGTATAATTTTCATTGTCTCATGTAACGACACATCACCTTTTTTCTGTTTAAATTAGATTTTAGAAAGACAGACAGACAACCAGACAAACAGACAGAATTTAGACGGTGTGTTACAACAGACAGTATAACTGAAAAGTTCATTAGACAGTGAAAAAAGAAAAAAAGCCTAACAGCTAATACACTGGATTCACCTGCAAGAGATTCCACTGTTTTCATGATACCACTCATCAGCATTATACTTACATTTGATAGCTGTGCTTGCCATATAGTGCAAGTTTTACAAATAGATATACATGTAGGACTTTCTTCATTGTGATACATATAGAACCAAATTTTCTGTGCGTGTTAAAGAAACAGACAGTGCGTTTGACTGATCCACAGACATATACAACTAACCTTATTGGTAGAGTCCTTGAAGCCACACTCTCCTTTATCGTACCACCACTTGTTTTTCATCTTGTCTAGGGTCCCTTGCTCATTCAGTTTCAATACGGCAAGGTTTACTGGCACTCTTCAATGGGAATAACATAAATAACATCATTATAAATGTTATCTTATGTTATTAGTGGGGCAGTGGTTCTCACACTCTGGTCTAGTAACCAAGACAGGGCCCAGTCATGTTTATTATTTCATGTCATCTCTCATTAATGATACAGCACTGAAGTGTGGATTTGCAATCTTTTGCCACATCACTTTACATGTAAAAACTCAGATAAAATGTTGAATTAGTTCATTAGTTCTCATTGCATATACTGTCAAATATTAAATGCTAACAAGGGCCCCTCTGTTTGGCCCCAAAGACAGAGAGTGAGAGGCACTGCAGTGAAAAACCTTTCTGCTTTTTTTAATAGCAGTATTGCTCCAGACCAGAGCTATGGATACACAGAGTTTGGCAAAACACAGTTTGGCACAAACTCTATCAACAGCCCTTTTTTATTTGCAATGTTGCTGCCATCTGGTGTGAGGTCACCTGACCCTGACCTTGCCCTCTGAAGCCTGCCCTAACCCTGACCTCAACCAAACAGGGTGCAACACATTGGTGGAAGAAGCAGCACAGATTACAATGCTACATGTTGGCGGATCTCATCAGCAATTGCTACAACTAGTATTTATGTATTATCTATACGTAATCATTTGTTCTTATTTTTGTGCAAAGATCTTGACAGTGTGAAAATATATATCCTTCCTGTTCACAAGTGGCGTTATAACTGTGCTGCTTCTTTAGAATTTCTTACGTGATAACCCAGTGTTACCTTCATGTTTGTGCATTTTAGTGTGCTTGTTTGTGTGTTTGTGTGTGTGTGTGAGTGTATTAACCTTGCTCTCCCCTCCTCCGCTGCCGCATTCTCCCTTGTCATACCACCACTTGTTTTTCAGTTTGTCCAGCAGCCCCTGCTCGTTCAACTTTAACACCGCCAGGTTCACCGCATTTCTACATGAACACAGTGGCTGTTAGCAGTTCAGTTGTTGTCAGTGTCAGTCCTCCTGCTGGTATGCACGTAAGCAGCAATAACTCTTAATCGTTAGCATAAAACAGACACACAGCTGAAATGCTCTCTTTCTTAGCATCAAATTCCTTTAGTTTTAGCAAGCAGCAGCTATAACATGTTAGCAGCTATGCTTCACATGCTAAATAACCATATAAAATAAAAAATGGAAATACAAGCTTAAGTCAGAATCATGTGAACCTCAGAGATAGGTTTGGGTTCAAATAGCATATGATTCTAAATTGATACATTATAATTCTCTGATCAAATAACTTCTTTCTTACTCTTTTTAATAACACGTTTAAATAAATTCTACATATCATTTTTTGCTGGCAGTGATTTGGTCTTGCCAGCTGTAGTATAAAACTGTTATATTACAACATCTTTGTCTTAAGTTAACACAATACCAAATATATTATGTACTCTTGACTAGTTAACCTATTCTCAGCAAGCCATTTTTGTGTGTAAGTTTGTTTTCCTTTGAAAGAGTGTTTTCTGTAGCACTCACCATTATCTCTATGTGTTAAGCTGACACAAAGTAATTGAGATCTTTGAGTCCGGTGACATCACCAACAAAAACAGGGCAACAGAACAACAAAAGAAGTGGGCAAATCATCAGAGAGGTTATGAACAAGCCACCTGAAAAGAATCAACTGAGGCAATAAACCATAGTTTTAAGTTAATCTTAATTAATGGTATTGCCACAAAGAAACAATTGCATCGAGCTAAGGCTAGGGTTGGGTTAAAGTAAAGGTAAAAGGTGGTTAATGGGGTAAAAGAGGAATGACTGTGTAACATCACTCAAAAGAGTGGCATGTCTACAAAAAAAGAACTAGTTGTGTCACCTCAATTTCAGTTGACCACTGAAAACAAATGACCTGGGGCACAGCAGGAAAATAGCAACCAAGAAAAATAAAGTCTTCTCTTCCTAACTTCATTCTGTGTTTTCACTATAGTACCTCTCTGACACTGCACTGAAAGGTCATTGTTCATCTGACTATCGTGTTTTTATGTAGAGGCGTAGCTAAGCTAAAAGCACAAAATATTCTTTTCATGTCTATGCCACCTCCCATGGCAAAAGAGTTGGACCCAAAAGTTATATAAAATATACGTATCTCATCTCTTGGATCTGGTCCTCTCTTGCTGTCATTGGGGACAGTAGAGCAGAACCTCCACCTTGTGTGCAGTATGATATTGGGCATGGGTGAGCCCTTTTTTTCTCTCCAATCTGCACTGGGACCAAAAAAAGGTCCTGGAAAGTAGACTGGGATTTGCCCAACAATCAGGACCCTTTCCTGTAAGAAGCTACTGCAGAAGCCATGGCTCACAACCATCATCTGCAATCCACTCCAAGCAGAGCAGACATGATGAACAGAATGCCAAGCTGGGTGGTAACAGAGGCTGTAGCAGAGACTGATGCTACCTCCGAACTCAACATGGGCATATTTCCTTCCTCAAACAACAACTGAACGTCGTCCTAGTTTACAAGAGCCTTACACAAGGTTTGAAAGCAGGTAATCTGTAAGATCTGTTGAGAGGCTCTAGCACCAACAACTGTTGCCAGTGGTTCCCACCTATGTAAAAGAAATGTGTTGTTGCTGGTGCAGACCAGAAAAGTACTCTACCTACAACTCAAAGCTATAGAGTAAAGGGATAGGTGAGCTGGTCAAAGCCCTAGTTACTGAGCCTAGAAAGTTACTAGAAAGTTCACCATAACTGATTCCATACAGAACAGTCAACGCAGAAATACTGGTATGTATCTGCATACCAGGTAGATATTACACTCATTGTGCCTCTCTGACGTACCCTGTATTAGGAAGTGGGCAGACATGGTCAGCTGGGCACAGACAGTTTAGCAGCCCAATGCTAGGACCTCACTGCCTTGGACACCTCAGCCTGACCCCTCTTTCACTTTAGCCACACTTCACAAGAAAGTGAAAGAACAGGAAACAACACAAATCCCGCCCATCAAGCCCTTTGGTGACTGACTGAGCCTATAGAGATGAAGGTTCCCTTCATTAAGACTGAACTGCTCTTAGCTTCAACCACAGGCAATCATGAACATGACTTTCAGGATCTACCCCTATTGCTTGCAGTTTGCACCAAGGCTCTCAGAGTCTGTCTGCAGCTGAATCCAGACTTTTTTGTATAGGTAGTGGATTCAGTACCACAGTGGTGGTTTCAGCTTTGAGAGTTAACTCCCATTATAAAACAGTCAATAAAGTTAGAAAACAACTTTTGTGTTACTGTAATAATTCCACTTCCAATGGGAATACAGAAGTGTCTGAGAATGCTTGAATTATGTTAGACCTCAAATAATTTTAATTAACTTACCACAGAATACATATATGTGGTTGTTTTAATTTTCATTTCTAGACTGATATCCCCTGTGCCTCAATCAGGAGTAAGAGCCATTTACACAAAAGTAACATAAAGAGGCAGAGCAATATGGTATGTGGTAATACGTGCTCCAGTAATTCAAGCAAACTTGTTAAATATTATGTTGTGTTTGTAATTATGCAATATATGTAATATTATGTAGTGTTAAAATGTTGTTAATAACAAAGGTTGGGCTCAGTTCGACTCATATTTCACTGGCTGCAGTATCAGCAACTCAACTAAGTAGCTATTGCTATATAACTTTTCCATAATTGATGCAATAATAATAAATATGATGCTTTTCATATGCAAAAGAGTTGTGAGCAGGTGAATTTCTCTATTTTTTTCTTGAACTGAACCCACCGTTGATATTACAACACTAATTATCCACTTCAACTGCAAAATTGATAATATGAAAGAAACACTAAATCAGTGTGATCATGCTAGGAGCAGAGACAATCGAAAAGTGGACAATAAAATTTAAACACATTCAATGAAGAATTTGAACCAGTACCGTAATTATGACTTTAAGTTGTAGAAATTGAAAATATGTCTCTGGTTCTACCATGATATAATACAACAGCAGTCATACAGTAGATCTACTAAAGGGGTTACACTTATAGCTCCATCAAGTGATATTTCTGATTTTAAAATTAAGTAGACATAGCTAATAGCAAATTCTGTGGCAGTTTCAACTTAAACAAAATACTTTGGATCTTCTTTTAGTAATCTTAATGTCTCTCACTGACATTGCATCTGCTACTTAAACCTAAAAGAAAATCAGTGTCTCTTCACTGACAACTGAGATGACTGGATGGTGCTTGCTCAGAAAAAAAACTAACACGTGGTAGCCAATAGCCATTTCACTGAACGTAGCATCAAATCATAAACTGAGTTACTAGATTAATATTAATAAACCTGTGTTAGAAGCTATTTCATACTTATAATTCAAACTTTACTGTTGATAACTACACTATTTCATGAATGCAATGGAGTGAAAAATACATTTCTAAGTTAGAATCCTGCATGGCTGTGTTAATTATTCAGTTATCTCATTTACATGCCAAATATGCAGCCAATTAGCAGTTTAATATCTTGTATTCCACGACCCATTTGCTGCTGATAGTCCATCCAATTTGGAGTGTTCTCATCTATTTGGATCCATCCACTCTCTGTAGACCCTGCTGGACTGTTTGGGTTGATCGGTTTAAGATAAAAATCTAAGAATAATTACTCCTACTGCCCTTGTTGGGAAATCACTTAATGAAGCTTTAAGTATCTGCAGTCATCTATAAAAACAATCTGCAGGAAGGAAATTAGCTTTCAGAAGCGTTGACAAATACACCGTCAGAGAGAGGCAGAGGAGAGAGAGAAAGGTGATAAAGCCATTAATAGTGTGCTGAAAAGACACAAAAGTGAGAAAAACAAACTCTGTGACTAGCATTCAGCTCAACATATGTACACACATCCACACAGATCTACAAATCATTACATACATTAACACATAAAAATGAAGATGCAGTCTGTAAGTATTAGGACAGTGGCACTTTGGTTTGTCTCTTAATTCCAAAATATTGGACTGAAACTGGAACCACATGTGAGGTTAAGATGATGACCTTCAGTCGATATTCTGAATGGAAACGGGAAACTGGCTGCAGTACACTTCTGTTATAACATTACCAGGAAAGGTAAAGGTAATGCTCTGGTTCATGGCTCAGGTAATTCAGGTTGCTATTAACAGTACGCCAAACACTGAATATGATGACTTCCATTTGTCCAATAAATGTATCCATAAAAATTAGGAGGCAAAATGTATATACAGTATGTTTATGTACAAAAGGGGAAAAGTTTCTTCATCCTGAGTGTAAATTTGATGCCGTTGTCAAATAAACCCAATATTATAACAAATAAAAGAAGTCCTGTCCTTCTATTTACAGACTGCCCTGTTTGACATGAAAACGTCTGAAGGGTTTGTTTAACATTCCTTTTTTATTTTAATGGGTTTTAATGATTATTTTAAACCCCATACTTTACACAGTTAATTAAACAATGATGTCATTATGCTTTTTTATTTATAAGAAATTTTAAAAAATAATTAAACCTAGTGATATTTTAATACTTTCTCATACTGTAGCGTTTAATGTTAATACCTACTGTGATACTTTTTCTAAAAAGAGAGGCTACTGCTGTATTAAATTTTTAAATTAAAATTTTTAGCTCTGTGAGCTGCACATAAACTAAAAGCATGGAAAGATACATTGTGCCACTAGAAGAAAGCAATTAAATTTTCAAATTTGGGTAAAATAACACTTTAAAGAAACAGTAATTATTATACAAAAACTACAGAAAATCAAGTTTTATTTCTGGGCAATATCATAGTAAAATTCCTGCTGTAGTTAAAGATTTTTTGTTCTTATGTGCGAAAAGTTGCTCTATAAATGATAATGAAGTTTGTACGGTGAAAAGCAAAAACCACAGCGACTTAGCTCCTTGCTAAGCTGGGCAGACTGTCCCTGATTAAATACATTTTAAGACTTTATGTCTATGTACTCTGCTGGGGGACCTCCCACATTACACTGAGCTCCTCCACTCTTTTTCTCTCTCTATCCACTCTTATGCCATCATTGCATGTTATTAACTTTGGTTATTAACTTTGTTTATTCTCTCTCCCCTAGTTGTGCTTCACCCTCTCTCTCTCTCTGTATCTTTCCTCAGGTATCCTCGACCTTGGCTGCCGTGGCTGCTGGTCCTGCCAACCTGTCCTGTGCCTCGTCTGCTGCTCCTTGTTGTTGTGTTATCTCTGTTACCTGCTGTTCTTTTCTCTCTCCTCTGTCCACTCAACCCAACCGGTCGAGGCAGATGGCCGCCCATCCTGAGTCTGGTTCTGCTGGAGGTTTCTTCCGTTAAAGGGAGTTTTTCCTCCCCACTGTTGTCTAGAGCTTGCTCAAGTGAGACTGTTGGGTTTTCTACATTATTTTGTGTATATATATATATATACAGCGGGGGAAATAAGTATTTGCATGTTTATCAATAAGTATTTGCATGTTTATCAGTAAGGGGGATGTTTATCAGTAAGGGGATTTCTAAGTGGGCTATTGATGCAAAATTTCCACCAGATGTTGACATCAAGCCAAAAATCTGAACATTTAAGTATACAAGTTGAGTTATAATAAATAAAGTGAAATGACACAGGGAATAAGTATTGAACA
>JAUYWH010000001.1:23903541-23921528 GCA_034779795.1 Ctenopoma multispine
GGGATTATATCTCCCGGCTGGCTTGGGAACGCCTTGGGGTCCCCCCAGTGGAGCTGGAGGAGGTGGCCGGGGAGAGGATGGATATGTGGACATATATATGGACAGTAAGAATAACTCTTTTTATCAAACCCAAAGTCAATTGTTCTACCGTAGCCAGTTTCTGTGACCACAAGACAAGTGGGCACACCCAGTGCTGGGGCACTGATAAATAACTTCATTCATAGCTTCAGCAGCCATGTCAAGCTAATAATTAATTTGTTTTATCTTCTGAGGTTAGTCAGTGCAGAGAATAATCTGGTAGAGGATTTTTTTTTTTACTACAGTAGCATTAATTTACATCAGTGAACCCTTTACTGGAAGCTACAGTTGGAAACAGTATGTAGACAAACACACACACACACACACACACACACAAATGTCATAAACATATCTGATCCAAGTCTTAAAGAGCTAGCTCATTATAACTATTGAAAAGACACCGGATTCTTATCCTCAAATTCCTATCAGTAGTAAGAATATGATTACTGCTTTAATAGAAATAAAGCAGGGGATGACTGACATGTTAATCATTCTGTCCCATCTGAAACAAAAGCAAACTACATAATAGTAGCTGTACACCCAACACAGTGCAAAAGAATATTTGTGATGAACTACTTCTTTAAGACCTGAAATGTCAAACTTGAACAACTATCCCACAGTCATCACGGCGACCACCACTAGCCATTGGTCAGAGGTGGTAACCATGGTAAAAATACAAACCACTGAGATGATGTCATCAGGGTAGGTGGATTATTATAACAACGAGTAAGCTGCCATGTCTCATTCATCACACTTGCATACTGCAACATCCAACTGGCACAAAGGCTTGGGACCAGACTACATCGCTCCCCATGGTAAGTTATTTTCCTGAGCAGGGCTGAATACGTATGAACACAGCCACAGCTCACACAGTGGCTAACTAGCACCTACAGAAGGTGGTCAGCCAGTGTATTCTGATCATTACTTTGAAGAAGAGGGTGAGGGTAATTGTGAAACCACTCACAACTCTATGTTGAAGGACTTAGTTATTACTCTTTCAAAGTTTCCAGCGTGGAGAAATGAGCTGTGTAAATGGGGAGAGAGACAGTATGCTAAGCAGCAGGTTAGTAGTGTGAATGGTACATGGCAGTGCAGGTTGGCTAGCATTGTTATACTGATCCACCCACCTTAATGGGGATCCTTTGGGTGTAGCGATGCCGTAGCCTTTGGAGTCCAGGTTTCCCCCCACTTTCATGGTGTCACAGGGTTTCCTCTGCTCAATGTACTCATTCATGGTGGACTCCAGCAGGTAGGCGTACTTCCCTTTGGACTTCCTGACACGCAGGACACCCTCGGACGTTTTCTTGACGAAGACAGATGGTTCTGCGGATTTCATGTACTGCCACATCTTGTCAAACAAGGCAATTTTAGAGCGCTATAGAGAGACAGACACAGATACTACAACTTAGTTTATCAATCTTGGGTACACCGTAATACCCATAAGCACAGGGTACTCCAAAATATACCTGCTTTAATCAGTCTTCTTTTTCCCTACCTTGACATGTTAGAGTCACTAATTGCTGAAAACTGTGACAGCATCAGAAGGGATTCCTATTGCAACCTTGCTGCTTTATGCACAAACGTTACAGGTGTAATCAACCCTATCCATCACAGAACTATTTTGCTTTTGTGCAAAACTATATACATTGCTATACTGCTAATCTTGACATCAGCAGATAAACTGTACATCCCATTTACCTCAGACGTTGGACCTGGGAAAGAGTTCCAGTACACAGCCAGTACAATTAACAATATCAATTCTAGCCAGGAATACCATATATATCAATACCAGTTAATAGCATTGCAGTGTGCAGTAGTACTGTGTGCACATTTAATACAACTGAAGAGATTCCACACTACTGATGCACAGAGCAACCATCTTGGATGCTGAGGTCAGGCCTTGTCATTAAGCTTGAGTCTGTAGCCTTCCCAAATCAGGATAAATGGAAACAAATGCAGAAAAGGTTTCTGCTATTTGCAAAGTTACCCAAAACATGCTCCATCAAACACAGAGAACTGCTTCTACAACTACTGTATAACAGCTACGAAAGTGTTCTCAAGAAGCCAATTTGTTTGATTCCCCTGTTTGTGGCAAATAAAGTCTTTCCATTGAAAATTAACCTGATGTGACCATTATAAGTAAGTCTGCACTACACCCATAGAGTTGTGATAGTGAGCTAGTTCATTAATCCCATTTAAAGGGAATAAGGTGAGCAAACATGCACAATATTGTTGAAAATGTAATGCAAAATGGAGACAGTTTGTAAAGACTATGGGTTGTTTTACTGAGACAAAAACGTGCTTGACTCTACACAACTTTCAAACTGCCTTTCTGGCACTGAGTAAGTTCAGTCCAAAATTACTACATTCTTATACAACACAATGGTGGATGTCAGGAGGTTGTAAAATTCTTGGATACATCTTTTTCTCTCAAATTCAGAACTCTATCCAGACTAAAACATCATTTTCATCCCCTCACACTGTAGCTTTTCCAAAACAGCGTCTAAATTTATCTACAATTTGGGAGCTTGATGTTTCAGTGGGAACAATGGGGTTTTCATTTTTTTTGGCTGTGGTGACTGGCAACCTGACAAAGAGTGATCTCACAGAACAGTGAGCAGAAAACATATTAAAAAAAAAAACCTGCTTTGAATATGGTTTTCTGTCTCGTATACTGTAGCTTTTCCACATTTTCTCCTTCATGCAGAATCTGTGTTGAACACAAAATGTCTCCTATCATTCACTGAAAAATCCATTTTCCGTGTATGTTTACTTTAGGCCTTTACATAACACATTACAGTGGTGTAAGTTATTACACATCATTATTATTAAGTTATTTACAGTGTCTACATTGTATTTCTGATCTATTTAATTTTATATAATTAGCATTTCCGTTTCATCATTCTGCACAGTGTAGCTCAAACATCCAAACAAAGTAACAATAAATGTGTGAAAACTTATTTTTGACTAGAGAGGGACAAATGTGTATTCAGTCAAGTTTGTCAAAGAAAAGAAAGTTCAATCAAAGTTCTAAGTTAATTTGTTAAATTTTACATCAAGTTAAGCTGATTTGTTATTTCAGTGTTGTATTTTTTTTACTAAATATATATTTTATCTGTGCATCTACTGAACCCTAACCTCTGAACTATGGGAGATATGGGACTATGGGAGTAATGTGTTACACAGGGCTCTCCACAATGATCATCCAAACACCAGATGACAGAATATCCTTTACAAAACTACTGTTCATTGCTCCAGTTCACACCAACAATCTATGTCAAGGAGCACTGACTAACACATCACATGTTGGATTGTTCTACACTGCACTGTCTCACTTCTATATGAGCCCTGCTATCATTTGTAACTGTAGGTTGCATTAATGACAAACTGCAGTGATTTCTATTTGTGTGAAGAAGTCCTTACCCTGAAGAACTCCTTGGTGGACCCAGAGTCCAGGGTTCCATATGCTATCTCTGTCTGCTTAGCCAGGTCTTCAGCACTCTCGATGGGAGAAACCATTCGCTCCACCGTCAAAAAGGCAGCCAGGTTGGCAGTGTATGATGAGATAATGATCAGTGTGAAAAACCACCACACCCCCCCCACTATACGACCTGATAGAGACCTACACACACACAAACACAAACAAACAAAGGGGTGCTGTTATATCAGTCTCACGTCCATTGTCTAATGTGAAATCCATTGATACATTTATGGACTAGCTGGGAGGATGCTGAACACAAAATGTCGGCCAACTGTAGCCCTGCTTTCGGACACAATACTGCTAACTGTTGACTGTTTAAGTAAACTGTTGTAAATTAGTTGTTGAGTTGAGAAATTATTACAAAACTGTGCATATAATAGCACTTAAACCAAAAGTAAACTTCACAGTGAGTTTACACATACGGAGAGAAGTACTTGGAAGTAGCTGGCCTCTGCTGGATCTGTAGTTCTTGGGGCATGTTATGTGGACTATGTTACTCCCCTGCTCTGTCCAGATGGGATAACTGTTGTCTTGCAGACAATCAAACCAACAATGTACGAGATTTGTTTTAACACTCACTCTCTAGTTATCCTCTGTCTGAGTAACTGATATTGTGTAACATGGGAAAGACAAATCCTTTGTAGTCACATAACCGAGACAAGCTTTTTCTCTAGAGCTCAACTAAAAGATGATCTGCAAGATGAAAGATTGCATCTTTTTTTCTTAAGGTGCCAGAGGGATGCATGAAAAGATGCAAGAAGTACTGAAGAAATCTTTTGTTAGAGATGCAAAGCATCCTGATTGCAGTGAAGTTTAAAGTTTGTATTTGCCATTAGATTCACTGTCCAATTAATAACGCAAGTCTGTAAAAGAAAAAAAAAATAAGCTGCATGGGACATTTTTGGTAAATGTTACGTTTTTTAGGTTGCTGAATCCAAAAATGATGTCCATTTCCCTCCATCATGTACAGTTTGAGGAGTTTACAACAAAATAAACCTGCTGGGACACGATCATCTGAGCTCCTCACACCGCCAAACCCACCCCCCCACTGACCCCCCTCAGTTCCTCGCATTTTCTTTTTGTATTTCTCTTGAGTCTCGCTCTTAGAAATATTAAATGAATGTAAGAAATCATTATTGGATATGTTTTTTGACTCAAGAATAGGAAACCAGATTTCAGTTTAAAAAGGGAAAGTGTACACTGAATTAAACTAAAAGAATTTTGCAAGAAAACCTGACGAGATGGGATCTTTATATATAATATTTTTCCTGGGTTCAGTGAGTAAAAATCTATAAGAATTTACAGTCAAAAAATCCTATGCAGTTTTTTAGGTTGCAGACCTGTGTAATAAGAACACAGCATGTTTTTATCTAGACATTTGTACATCTGCACATTCATTAAAAACCTACAAGCTGTATTTTTACTGTGCTCAGATCAGTCAGACCAAAGTGTGTAATTGTGTAAATGACTGACAGACAGATCACTTGGATCTGAAATTGTTGGTATTCTATTTGTAAATTCATTGTTCAGTAGCCCAAACCAGGTCATGATACAATGTTTTATATCAATTATTTATTGGACCAAATGTTTTAGACAATTGTAAAATACTATATTTCTAACTGACACAGACATTTTAAGCATAATGTTACTGAATGGAAGTGATAATAGATAATAAATAAAAATGGTTTTATTGCCCATGCTTTTAAAATGGAGTATGTGAATGTCCCATCAGAAACATGTTTAACAGAAAACATACAGATAAAATGTTTTAACTGTCATACACACCTTGGTGAGATGTCACAACCCTGTCGCATAAAAGCGCCTAAGGAGAACCAAAGCGAGTTAAAGATCCCAAACTCATTGGTGGATTCAGTAGTTAACGGCAACGCTCCATCCTCTGGCTCCTCTAGCGTCCACTCGTAGGGGCTGAATCTGGATACCTACAAGGAGAAACCATTATTTATTGTTGTGATTTTCCTCGTTGCACTGTATTACATGACATCATACTGTCTTACTTTGTAAAAACGTTATTAACTGTCAATGAGGAGACACACAAGAAAGGTTTTGTACTGACACAAGCTAAACACACATTTATAATCAGATAACCCCACCACATTATACACTGGACTGATTTGACTGCAAATTACCTAGTTTTTATTCATTGTTATTATTTTTATTACCTATTTTTGTTCTGTAAATTGAGTATTTAGTATTTGTGTTGGTTCTTTCTTTCTTTCTTTCTGTTTGAACAGAAAGCTGCTGTAACATGCCAAAATACTGTCCCTCTGGGATTAATAAAGTTTTTTTAATCTTAAAATTTGAAAAAGTTAAAGGCACAAGCAGCACGAAAGCGTAATCAGTGTCATAGTGATGCATGAGTTCTGAAGCAGTTGTGTGTTATTTTGTGTGTGAACAAGTTTCAGCCATAAAATCTCTACATTGCTTTGCAATGTATCCTAACTCAAGATCTGCTTAGTAGCGTAGACACTTCAAAAATCTGAGACAGTAAGTGAAGTGTGACTTATACCGATTCTTTTTATAGTACAAGTACTATACATGTGAAACTGCGACATTAACATAGCTTATGTAGTCTGTGTTTTTTCTTTCCTTAATCTTTTGTTATAAGCACTTTGGGGATACTGTAGCACAGTTGGTAAGGAAGTCGTAACAGGGTTGGTGGTTTGTCTCCCGGTTCCCCTTATTCTTGTCCACATGTCGATGTGTCCCCGGACACTGAACCCTGAACCATTGGCGCCTAACATGCAGCTGCCTGTCCACATGAATTTCCCCAAGAGATTAATGAAGTATCAACTATTATTATAATTATAATAAGTCCTATGTTAACTTAAGACCAGAACTGCAGTTGTACTCACATGACTGGACTGTCAAAATATCTGGCTAGTCATGAATGAGTCAGGTCTTGCCACACACTAGCCTCAAAATTATATAACAATACTTCAAGGAAATATGTGATAATGACATATGTAAATACAGTATATAGAATAAAGATGACTTATCTATGATTGCTGCTTGCAGGCAGCAGCATTTATGAGAAGGCCATGTTCCATCCTTCTTTTACAGTGTGCTGTTTTAAGGTACTAAATCGTGATTGGAGGCTGACGCTTTCTCGCTCTCAGATAATAGGCTAGTGTCATTGTTGTGAGGTAAATTCAATGTGTTTTTACATTGCTGTATCACTGATATCATGGAATGACACTTTTTTATCATGTCTACCACAAACCAAGTGCTTATTTCACCAATGAAAACAATGACAAAGAATATTCACTGACAATTTTTCACTTCAGAATTTAGACTAAAATTAAATAAGAAGTAACCTTAAAAAACTATAATAAAATAAATGTAATCAACATATGACAAAATGTATTTTAATGTCAAAGAAGAACAAATTGGTATGAAGTAATTAGTGGTAAGTCTTAATGCTAATTGTCCAGCATCTGTGGAATCACAAACTGTAGCTGCTATTCAGCTGCTCAACCTGTCCCATCTTACATTCAGTACCACGTCTACATGACTACAACTATCTAGATATTGTTTAAAGAATCCTTACTCTTTAAAGGTTATCCAACTATTTAACACACAGTGTGAGTGAAACCAGCTCCTGAACCTCTGTATGAAGACATTTGGGGGAAAATATGGGGATGGGTTTTGTCAGAAGGGGCATTCTGCAAAAAAAAGGTGCCAAATAAATATCTAAATAAATTTTGACTTTTGTCAAAAAAAAAAATCAAAACAGATACAGAATGCAAAAAAAATTTAAACAACAAAGCTGTTCTCATACACATAGTATATCATCTCCAACAATGATCTTATTTTTAGGTTTCAGCAAAAATCAGTCAGCACACTTCAAGCTGAAAACTCATGCATGCACATCATACAGCCACATTAAGAATGATGACGACATGTTGACAGTTAGTAGCTGAGAGGTTTGATGGGAGTAAAACAGATAAACAGACTCACTTACCAGAAAGAGTACAACACTAACTCCTATATATGCAAAGACAATGCACATCCAGATTTCATAGGCCAGTGGGTCCAGAAAAGAGAAGACTCCTGGTTTGGACTTCTGTGGCTTTTTGATCATGATGGAGATTCCCAAAGACATGAAGGGTTTGGAGAAATCGATCACTTCTTCTCGAACAAGAGTGATCGTCAGGGGAGCAATAGCTATATCTGCTTTCTGTTGGAGAGACAAAGGCAAAGTTAGAGTGTTGACAGCTTGGTCTCTTTGTGGGATTTAGTTGGATGTTGGAAAAAAAAACACACATCACATAACAACACATGATTATGTCATATCCTAACTGGCATAAAGGGCAATCATCACATGCAAAGAAGAGAAATAAAGATAACTTTGCTTGTAAAACACTGCCATCTAGCAGCCAGGGGTTTAAACACAAGTAAAACGAACCACTGTCTGTCAGTACAGTGTAAGAATCTATACAGTATCACAAAACACAATATCACAATTCTCAAGTGTATCAATATTTTCTCACACCTGCCACTCATCCATGCACTCCTTCTATTGCTGATGTTGCTAACGCTTGTTAATTTCATTAACCCCAACTTTGTCCAGCAGCTCCATTCGTGGTATTTTATCAAGATAAAGATCCAGGTATTTACCAACTACATCACATCCCCAGCCTCTTGATTATCAGTACATAACCCTGCAACTATTTACCTATACTACTGTTTCTCACCAAATTAAACTAAGTAGGTGGTCTGAGCATTAACACATATTTCTGAGGCTCTTTTCAAACATTTCATACATGAAATTCACACTTGTGTTAAAAGGATGCTGCCTCAGTAGGAGTGTGTCGCCCCAGTGGCTTGTCCTGGTTAATGCTACGTTTATGCAAATTTAAATAAACTGGGTTACCCACACCCAAACCTGATCCAAATTTGATTCATGATACCATGGTGCAGCAGAAGTGGGCTCTGTCTAGAAAACGACATCATCCAGTGAGAGAAACTCACACTGGTTATTTATGTATGAGTTTAAAATCTTACCCCGTACACCAGCTCTCCAACCATACCGTTCCAGATCTTGGTTTCTGCATCTCTTGCTCCATATTTGCCATCTCCCACAATCTTTAGCTGGTAGCGTATACCACAGTGCTTGGCAATCTCCGCAGCAAGGTCCACGCAGTAACCTTCAGTCCAGAAAGCACACACACAAACAGAATTGTGAAGTTACAACATTATAGAGAGCCATGAAAAACAGCTTTTCTCTCCCTCAAAACATTTTAAAAGTAGCATCATTAAACACACAGCATACCTTCATAACGATCATTGTCCTGAAACAGCTCAGCATTCTTCTTCAGCATCACATAAGGTGCTTCCTACATAAACACACACACACACACGTCATATTTTAACTATATGACAGGCTTTACTTTGAATCATGACTTTCAACATGGTCTTTTTGTGTTTAAAGATGTGTCTACCTTTGTTTATTTCCACTGTGATCATTAAATAACTATTTTTTTAACTAGGCCTGCGCCTTCCCACTGTGTGTCATCCATTTGTTAATTACCAGAATAGTTGTAACGATGACTGTCTTGTTTTCCATTCCCATGGTGTCATTCGGATAAAGGTCTGACTTTGTCACAACCATCTTATCCACTTCATTCCAATAGCCGATCTAAGAACACACATACAGATGCAGAGAGAGAGACACGTTAGTAATGTGCATGGTATTCACAGTTTTCATGATAGCAAACTGATGCTACAGTTACCTTCACAGGTCCACTGTTCTTCAGCTCCATGACTGTCACAGAGTAGTTGATTCTCTTTCCGTACTGGTCAAACTGAATGTTCCCTGTTAAACCATCAACGTGCACCTACACACACACACACACACACACACACACACACACACACACACACACACACACACACACACACACACACACACACACATTTATTACATTTATATAATATAATTATTAGCAGGCAACTGTTAAAGTGAATACGTGAGGTTCTATTCTGTATTAGGTTTCTGCTGCTTTGGTTTCCACTGATCTGTACTGTATAAGTATTAAAAGTCCTGCATTGCATGTATAAAAGTACAAAAACTGTGCTTTTTATCCCACAGTTCTTATATTTACAGGTTAACTGGTGACTGGTCTATGAAGGAGAACGGTCGTTGGCCTCAGTATGTCAGCAGAGTGGTAGACCAGTCAATCTACCAATGTCAGCTGAGCATTTCTTCCCAACAAACACACTACTATTGTCTATTCATTTTATACTATAAAAGTGACAAACGTTTGGGCCCCATTTGGCTTACTTTAACACCAAATTCTTTCATTTATGCTTGGCTTACCTGTTTGAGGGCACGTTCAATCTCCACCCCCTGTGCCCAGGGCACTGCTGGATTGGCCAGACAGTCCCCGCTGTTGCCACGACGGCTCATGTCTATTCTCTGTTTGTGAAGGAAGCGGAATGCCTCAGTCATCACGTGGACAGCATCGTAGGTGAGGGCAGAGGTATACTGAAAGAAACATCAGCAAAGCTCATTATCCTATACAACATGTTGCTGTGAAAATACAGCCCCGTAGTAATTCATTCTCTATGTAACATGGAGAATTGTACAGCAGCCATCTTAAGACATTATGCATGGAATCTGAATCCTCCTCACTATAACTTTCTTTTCCAGACTCATTTTCATTAATGTTAAATATCCAAATCTTACTCTGATGCGAATATCAGCTCCAGGATATTCCTTCTCCTCCAGAGCCTCCCATCGCTGGTCAAACTTTGCGACCACAGGATCATCAAAATCTACTATCTGGAAGCCAGACACATTTGCGCCTCCATACTGGATTTTAGAGAGGTCACCATCTAAAAAACCCTGAAACAAAAAAAAGGACAACAAAAAATTATCATTGCAATTGATGGCTTGTATCTAGGCTTTTGTGTTTACCAAACTTCATTCTCTGCAGGTTTTTATGGAGCTTTGGACACTGCCAAGCAAAGTAAAGTAAAGTAAAGTAAAGTAGACTAAAGTAAAGTAAAGTAAAGTAAAGATGTTCCTCTTATTACTTTATATCAATGAAAACTAAATCTTTTAGTATGGCCCACCCCTCCTGCCAGTCAAACTGTGGCCTTGCAAAGTGCCATTTACCAATGTCTGGCTGTTTACATAGATTAGAAGTTCTTGGCCAGACTGAGCCATGATACACAGGGACTCACCAAGTTGGCGATGATATAGTGGTATCCCTTCACATGCCTTCCTATAGTGATCACCTGAAGGGGAAAGAGTACAGTCTGTGTCAATAGCATATAAAACATATATATGTATAACTGTCATAAAAATCTAATGCATTGTTGTGTTTTTTAACACTTGCCAATCAAAACCCATCCATCCATCAGAAACATCTACCTTTCCTTTACTAAGAAACTAATAAATTTTTTCAGCTTTGACAGTCAAAAGGTGACGTTTGACGGTTAGGTGACGTCTTCAGTGTCATAATAGCATACACAATTCCACAATGTTCCATTTCAACAAAAGCCATTTCTTCCATCTATTGCATGTTAGTGTTAAACAACTCATTGATAATGGATGTTGGATGAATATTATTATTTGGATTAGCAGTAGTTGGCATCAACCTGCTCCATGATGTCTTTGACTTTGTCTTGTTCACAGTCCAGGATGATGCGTCGCTCCTTACGAATCTCCAGGTCCTAAAAACAGATCAGTATTCAAAACTTTATTTAACACCAAATTATTTCATGTTTCGTATGCAGTGTCTCAAAGTTAGATCTGTATAGAAACACTGAGGTGCAGTAAAATCCCATCCTCCACCTGCAGCAGTGTGGTATTTAAGTGACTGGCTGTGGTAGGACAGGTGCAGCACAATGTTTTATTAAGCTGCATGGTGCATTCTGCCCACGTCTCTGCCTATTTACACTGAACTAAGAAAAAAACCCTTACAAAAAAGAAGCATACTTTAAGTTCATATTACTTAGTATATTTAACTATGTTTCCCGAAGTATACTTTATCTAGTAGGTATAATTGCAAGTATACATTATTACTTCTTGGGACTACTTGGGAATTGTCCCACTAAAAACAAACATTTTCACACTTGTGTGCCAATCGTAACTATCAAATTATTTCATCTGAAAATACTATGTTCATAGTTAAACTCACTCTTAGGTATTTTCACGTAATAAAAAAATCAAGTGATTGAGAGGGAAGACCTCTTGTAGGAGTTATATCTCAACCGTGTATCTGTAACTAGCAACATGTTGTATGCAATTAATGACAATTCTGCTTGAGTCCATATAATGCCGTAATTGATGTTTCTCATCCATCATCCTCTCATGCGGGAGTCTCTCAAGAGTGAACAAAGCATCAATATGTTACATTAGTTAACGTTTCCTGAAGGTGGTATGAGAATTGGCAGAAAAATGGATATTTACAACAGGTGTACCGGTGAACCATCGAATAGCGCCAAAAACTTTGTTCCATTTCTGTGCGCTGTGGCTGTACGCTAAGGTGTCAATCAGTCAAAGTCTAATCATCTGTACATTTGTGAATTTGGTCATTGAAGTGCTGAGTTTTTGTTCCATGCACATGTGGCCGAGTCAGTTTTTATTATGTTTAATTCTCATGAGCGTTCTCAAAACTATGGGCATTTTAGTTTGGAAGTGCTCTTGTTTTGTATTTTGTGCATTGTGATTTAAAATCATTGTAATCTATACGTTTTTTGTATAATAGTTCCAGTTTATCTGTTGTAGCAGGGGAGCTTTAAGTAACAACAGGTAAGATGCCTCTCTATGCTCTCTGTCCCTCGTGTAAGTTTAAATTCAAGTATTCTGTCTCAGACTGCATGGAAGCATCACGTCATGTATTTGTTGATGTACCGAAGGTCCTCCCGTCACTTTTGGTTCAGAATACGAACTTCAGAAGTCTTTAATTTGACAGAGATTTAGCCTTAATAGCATATTGTATGGCCTGCTACAGTAGAGTGGGAGAGAGGGTCTGTCGTTGTGTGTTCACTGTGCTCCTATAGAAAATAAACTGCAGAACTGGATATTGGTGCCGGGTTTTCCTTCAGAACATCAGAAACCATCTTAAAGCTCCTACACACAGAAGCTTGTATTTCTCAGTTAACATGTTTAAAGCCACAAACATGTGAAAATAGGTTTTCATAAGGAGTTCACCAGTGTCCTCGGTTGTCAGCTTGCTGGATGTGAGTATGTTGCAGTGTGGAGTTAAACTGTAGTTTTGTTGTTTTTGTGTGTCACATGTGTGTCTCCACAGTCAATTCATGATCCTTGCTTTCAGGACAGCTACACCAGACGGACAATAATAAAGGCAACCTCTCCGGTCTCTGTCCAAAATGTTTTTCGTGTGCAACCATTTTGGGTTTTTTTAACTCCTTTTGCAATAACTTATTTCTGCTACCTATGTAAAGGTAGAACTAGTGGACTTGAGAGATACTGTTTATTTCAATTTAGTTTATTTATATATGACCAAATCCCAACCAAATTATTCTCAGTGCACTTTATAGTGTTTAAAGTTTAGGTTTAACCCAAAAGAATATAACTATATATAGAATTACACAGCAAACTCAACAGTCCCACTTGACCATATGGTGCACCAGAGAAATTTCATAGAATATAGGTTTGTAAGCACACATGCTTCCTCACTGAAAAGATGTTGATATTTTGGTCTGTGTATTTCTGTGTGGTGAAAAAAATGAAAATTAAATAAAAGGATGAAGAACAATGTGGAGAGTGTCCAGTGCATTTTTTTTATCATTTGACATGTATATGTAATTTGGGTGTGGTGTTGTATTTTTTTTTTACCCTCCAGTCTCTTACTGTATGTTGCTGTTTAATGGTATTGGTAAATGATATGGTAAATAGGACGTGTCAAACAGTAATTGACCACCTGTAGGAACACGGTATCCTCTAACACAGATGGATATTTTTGGTACTAACAATGCGTGATATGGATAAGTTACTGGTAAGTCTATTGCAGTTTATTACCATAAAACTGTCTTACAGTGATATAGCGCAAATAAATGGTACTGTACCGATTTATTAATCACGGTATAATGTTACTTTGTTGACGTAATTTACGACACAAATACATGACGGTATCTCACTGGCAAGAGTGTCGCCAGTAAATTACCACAGAAGAGGCTACAGTGCGTTACCATCATGTGGTCCAAGAGTATTACACGACAAAAGCAAATACAGTATTATCCTGCATAATGGCAACGGTGACAGCAGTATGTTACCGTAAAGTAACTGTACTGGAAAAACAGAACTGCAACACAAAACTGCACATTTGTGTTGCGTTTTTAGCTTCATTTACACCCATAATCCAAACTTTCATATAGCTACTTGCTTTGAGTGGCTGTGGATCAGAAAGAGTGGTCGTCTACCAATTGTGGGATTTTTGGTTCAATTCCCAGCTCCTCCTGTCACATGTTAAAGTTTCCTTGGGCTAAACAATGTCAAAACAATCTCTACTGTCCCTGTTTTTTAGGTATCACTACCTGAAACAGGGAGCGGTAAGCTTCATCCTTCCTCTCATCTTTTAGGTTTCCTACGTTTATCGCTGTGACGACCCATTTCTTCTCTGCTGCAGTGTCCAGTATTACCTGAAGGGTAGAAAGACCTACAGACGCAAACACACATGAAAGATGCTTAGTTAAATGACATTATACTTGTCTGTTTACTGCAGTACACATGAGTAAAAGCAAAGCCCTGCAGGTAAATCAGAAATAGACAGCTTTCAGTGTTACTGGCGTTGTTTGTGTTACTGACATCATAGTTATTAGCAGATGCAGCGTCTCTTTACTCAAAATCCCCTGTTTGGTTCCTACATTCTGTATTTAACTTCTTCAAATGCAGCTAAAGATTCTCACTATCTCATAACCAAGAGAAATTAGTAATTTTAAGTAAAACCCAGCTCAGTGAATAAGGAAAACACCACTAAAATACTTTGAAACCAGAAATAAGCTCAATATTTTTGCAAACTGAGAAAATAGCTGAGAAATCAAAACACTGATGTACAAATCATATAAGCACCTAATGAAATAAGTAGTATTCAATAAAACAGACAAGATAATAAAAGGATAGATAAAAAAGCATGACCAGGCCAGTCTATCAGAAGAATAAAACAAAGAAGAGAAGAGCAAAGTTTCTGAGAAACTGGTATTTTTACATTAGTACTACAATTACATGTATAATGTCTATACTTGTGTTTAAGTCTTCTACCACTGTGTGCTACATGGTCTTTCTGAGACTGTCTTCACACAGAGAGCACTGGTGCATATGTGTGTGTGTGTAAAGTAATTACACAAGTCAGCACTTGGGCTCTCGCTATCCTCATGTGTCTGTATGTCTGCATTAACTCTGAACCACAGACTCAATATTCTAGCAGTATTTCATATCATTCTTAGTAGTACTACCTGTGCTTTTACAAAAAGTCAATTAGATCATGTAATACATTGTTTACACTTATCTTTAATCCAGTACTAGATATACATGTAGTTACTTAATGTAAGTAAAGCAATAAGTGGTAGTAAAGCAGCAGCAACAATAAAACCACACCCTCTGTGAGAACTAATGAGAATCTCATTACCTCTATCACTGTCGTACAGATAAGCAAACTTCTCCCATTTGTAGTACTCCACTAATGAAACCAGTGGCCCCTTGATGTCTGGCCTCATCTGCAGAACAAACTGATTCATCCCCTCTGCTGGAAAAGACGGCGTGATGAAGGAGACGTGAAGTGTCTCACAGAAGGACGTGATGGTGTTAACCGACTTCTTGTCGTAGAAGCCAAAGATGGCGTAGACACCTCGGGAGAACTGGGAACAAACTGAGAGAGACAGAGAGAGAGGGGAAGGTTTTAATACAATATTAAACTGAAACACACACACATACACACTTTGTGCTCAGACCATTTCAGTTTTTGCACTTTGTGTGACAGATTTCATTTTAAATGGATAAAACTGGTACAAATTAATCAACACTCAATAACACAGTAACTTAAAGCAAATTCTTGTTTCTTTTTAACCATCAACATCAGTGTTTAGGATCAAAACATGGATATAAGATGAAAGTTATCACAGCAGATTAAACCAGAGGTTGCATTTACCAAATATTCATAAGGATTATGCAAACATCTCTGATCTAGAGGATAGAATAGTGAGGATGTAGCAAGACGCCACAAAGGAGAACTGCTCAGCCTGGTCATCACTGTGAGCTTGGCCACCCAGTCCCCAACCGTCCATATGTGAACAGGCAGTGAAAAAGCTAGAAGATGCATGGCTACTGAGTAGAATGGCAACATGATAAATCAGTAAATGTATACATAAATGTGTCTAAATGTCTAAATAATGCCCAGTTTTTCATGCCCTGATAAAGAATTAGGCTCCAATAGGTATAAAAACTAAGCCTGGCTGCCATCAAGCAACTTGCTCCTGTGCTGGCCCCTCTACTCTGGGAGCTAAATATACTGGATGTGTGGATCTGATGTATCTTTCCTTCATCTGGTCCCTTTTTGTCCCCCTGATGGGGCCCGGGGTTTGGAAGGACCTCACTCAATGTGCTCTATTCTTTGTCTTTTTGACTAAACAGCAAAGACAGCACAGACTGTGTTGTCTTTATCTCTGCTCAGACTCACTTCAACTAAATCACTTTCAAGTAATTGTTTGCTGTGGTTTGCCACATTGTAGCACACAACACACTCATGCAACCTCAAACCTAATTTACCAACAGATTATACAGCATTATACGGTGTAACAAAGTAACTGCAGCCTCCACATCGACCATAAACCGCACTGAAATGCTGCTGTACTGTAGGGACCTTGATTTTAATGACCTGCAAACAGGATGTAATTCTATCTTCTACCATACAGGAACAAATCCTCAGAATTTGTGACAAACCTGCAGGTAAAATTGCCTTTTTCACACCAACCATTAGTGCAGTTAAGACACAGGGTCTCCCATTACAAGATACAAGAATTCATTCACATCTGTGCACCAACCACATTCTACCTCTGCTGCTCTATCACGTAGCAGACACATTTCCTACTATTGTAAATGTAGGGCAGATGCTGGTATTTTAAGTAAAGATATTTGGTAAAAATCATATTATTATTCATTAAAAAAATTAAGAGATGAGTTGCACTGATATTTAATATGTCATCTATCACTAGAAGACAGAACAAACCTTTTTCAATGTTTCTTCACAGGCACCAGCTCAGACGTCAGAAGTGATTTTTGCTGTTTCATAATAATAATAATATTGTATTGTATCAAACAGATACATTACAGCAAACATTTTAGAGGACATGTCTGTTTTGCGTAGAGGTGGACCCAGAGAAGTCCTTATGTCTGTGTGTCTGCTATATTTAGTCGTCCTACTTCAAGACCTTGTTCTGTACTCGTAAAGCCCAGTTTTATCTCTCTTGGTAAAATACTGCATTAATACACATTTTATCCTGCATTAATTCCTATATTTAGAAAATAAGATCATGCTTTGAGCTGACATCTAGAAATATGAACATGACTCACCCATGAACAATAATCATATAAGTGACTGCTCTTTTAAGAACAAGTGTAGCAGCAACAATATCAACTGGACCCAGCATCATCGGATTCAAGACTTTCACTAAAAAGCTTTTACTAACTAGCTTGTTTATGAGCCACACTAGCACTAGAAGGCAAAGCTGCTCTGCCTGTTGTTCCATCACTGTGATTCAGAACGAGGTCTGTGATGCAGATATTCAACATGTCTCCTCATCACTCTAATCATCCTATTAACATAACATGAACATGTCCCAATCTCTAGCAAAGGGCTAGAGTTCTCTAAAATTCTAAAATTCACATGAAGTTGATGAGCAAGCCACAGTCCTGCAGTACATGTCTTCCTGTAATTAAAAATGCAGAGCTCCAGGCAGGACTCTGGCCAGCCTCGAAGAAGACAACACACACTCCTACCACAGGTATTCATTGTTTTTGGATGGCAACACTGAAAGCGGAGTGAAAGAGCAGAGCCCTGAGGGAGTTATTAATGGAGAGGAAGGTTCACGCAGTGCTGCGATAATTTGTCATGAGACTGTGTGAACTATGTTCAACGACTCAGTCTCTAAGGGTCACCTGCACTGCAGGAGAACCTGCAGAAATAATTATGTGCACATAAGCACAGAGGTTTTGACACAGACTGATACTGATATCACAAAATGTAACCATTGAATCTGCCATTATCAATCCAATAATATGCAGATTTGGGGGCCTGTCATCAATTCATTAAGTCACAGAATTAAAGTTAGTTAGTGACTTCTGGTGACCAATGTGGACATAGATTCCCTCTTCACGGGGTCTCCGATCCCAGTCAAGTGTATTTTCCTTTGTTGTCCCTGGCTGGTGGAATGACTTACC